>JZKD02S1489500.1:121301-154827 GCA_000966675.3 Picea glauca | reverse complement strand
GTGGTTGGGGTTGTGGACCATGGTGTGTGGTGGCACCTATTAGTCCGTCTGCTGAGTGAGACATCCCAGGTTTGTCTTGGCCAAATGGCATAGGTTTTGGAAGATCAGGAAGTATCATGTATAAGTACCCTGACTGTGTATAGATGAGGTCATACTGTTGGGCCTTACTGATGGCTTCCTCTTCGGATTGAGGGAAGGTGGAAGCTACATCCTTTCCAAGGAGAGAGACAAGTGATCTAAGAAACCAGTCAAGACATTGTCGCTTGGTGGTTTCTGCTTTGCACAAACTACGTCGCCTATGCCACTCATGAATGTGGTCAACGATGTGTGTGGCTGAGGTTTGTTTGAAGTTAGACAGTAGTTCTAGACCATTGTCATGGTAGATGGGTAATTGGAAGAAGGTCAAGAATGCTTTGGCCAATGACTCAAAGGTCGCATGGGACCCTGATTTTTCTTCGACATACCATTTGGCTGATGGGCCAGTGAGTGTGCGTTGAAATAATCACAGTCTGATGGAATCATCCATAATGTTATTAGAAGAACACCATAGATGAAAGGTCATGACATGGTTGGCAGGGTCATCCCCCACCTTTCCTTCAAACTTTGGTATGTTTAAAGGAAGTTTTGTTGGCATTGCAGGCCATGTGGCATCATGCAATATAGGATCATTGGTGAGTTTGGTGAGATCCGATATGTTGAGAGAGGCCAAATATGGCATCTGTAGTGGGGGGGAGGGTTAGCTCTGGTCATAGTGTGTTGTGAACCTGACCCTTGATGGGGACTAGGTGGGTTGGTGCTCCCTCCTTGAGAGGAAGTGGGTCCCCCTCTTCCGTGCAAAGGAGAGTGAGTGAACGAATGACCTTGTGAAGTTGACCCAGGTAATGTAGAACCAAGTAAAGCTGATCCTAAGATAGTAGAACTCACAGGAGTGTGTGAAGGAGGTTCCGATGAGCGGGCATGACCATATACTCCCCCTAATATAGGAGGGAGATTGAGCAAGCATCGTGAATGATGGGGGTTCTGTGGTTCCCCTATGATGTCAGACTTAGCTATGTGAATATGTGCAAAAAGTGGTGAGAGAAATACTGAAACAAGAGATTTTTCATTGAATGTTTATACAATATATATATCCAAATCAAACTGTAATCAGATGTGCATCATACATAAAATGAGAAAAAAACACATATATGTGGGTAAGTGGGTTTTGTCCGCGTGGGGGGAACCAAAAGAAAGAAAATGCTCGTGTCCTAGAAGACGTAATGTCCTTCCTCTCAAATAGCACTGGACCTTCCAATAGTACTCAACAGTGGGGTCTGAAGTCATCAGAAGAGAAACTAGTGAAGGATGAAGTAATTGGTTATAATGAGGGGTAAAGGGGGCATATTTCGAAAGAGCTGGCGATATTTCCCAGTAGCCACACAAAATCCAATCAAGGTGCAATTGAAACCCACAATTTCCACCTAGGTAGATGTCCTATATTTGGTCACTAGGTACCTCGGTCAAAGTGCAACATTTAGATTTTCGGCCTAAGAAATAGGTCACGTGCTGGATCCCGTCCAAGAGGTGGGTGCCTCAAGGGGGAACGCACAGAACAACTGGACCTTGGCCTTCAACCCTTCATGGGTATCTCTCTGCCTTATGGTGATTGGAACACTTGACTTGTTTGACTTGGAGGATTTTAAGTTCCCTATTTGACAACCTCTATGTTTTGACAATGTGAGAACCAAATAACGGGGATTTATTTGGATGCCTATCCCCGAAATCCTACCTAGACTAAAAAATTTCTTTTGGCACCTCCTGTGGAGAAAAAATTAGTGAGTTTTTAGGAATATTTTAGATGAAGTTTTTTTGTGAGGTTGGGGTGCAAACCAACCTCATTGATTAAAAATGGGAGTGGATAGTCCTATCCAGAAAAGATGGGGTGTTTTTCAGAATCCCTTTTTGGAGGAAACTTACTTAGACCTCCACATTTCAAGAAGAAGCTATGTGAGTGATAAGTGACTTTTGTGTGTGAGTGAAAGTGTGCCAAGTTTTAGTGAATTAGATGTCACCTTGTTTCATGTGGACTTCTCTTGGTCCTTACAAGAGTGTGATTACCTAATTAGCTAGATGTCTTTGGTACAACCTTGTGTAATTCAAAAGCCCTAGGAAGCTAGCATGTGGACATGTGGGTACATTACTATCCTTTACCTCCCTATGGTGTTGTAGTCTAGAAAAGCTTGAAACTATCCTAGATTGAACATGTGGGCATGTATGGGCCCGTTACAAACCTTTAAACTTCCCTAGTGTTTTGATCTAAGAAAGCAAAAATTCAAACACTATCCTATCTTTGTGACATGTGGGCATGTATGGGCCCATTACAATGTTAAGATGTGTTTGAAAAAAAAAAACTAAGAGGGGTCCCAAGAAGGGTCGTTGTCCTCTCCTAAAGGTTTTAAACTTTGTTTAAGGGAGATGAAATTGTTCCTCAATCTTTTTCTGATTCTTAAGGTCGCTTGAAGGCGCGAGAGAAGAGCATACTAAGTGATTGGTAATTCAACTTCTAGTCCCAATGTAAGTTTAGATGTGATAAAAATTGATGTTCACCTTATATTGTAAGTCAAAACAAGCCATCCATGTGTCAAAAAGAAAATAAGGGAAATTGATTTTTATCCTCCTAAGTGCCTATGTGTGCTTGACTAACCCCTTTATATGATGAGGGGACTAAGTGTAGTGCAGTGTTTAGAGCATGCTTAACATCATTTTTAAGAAGGCAAATGACCTTCCCCTCATCCCAACAACTTACAATGTGAAATTTTGTTTAAATGTGCAGCCCCTAGTGCAGACAGAGGCGCATAGAGCACAGGTGCGCGAATAGATATAGGTTCGAAAGTGCATGCGCRCAGAGAATGGCTGTCAGATAAGCAMATGCGCACATGATGCACATCTGTGGGGTAGAATACCCGTGCACCTGTGATAAACGATCGAGAAAGAAAAATCCAGATGTATTTCTCTCAATTCTCCTCTAAATTGGATGGTTGGCAGGTCGGCCTAGGCCGGTTTGTGCACTTGCAAGTTAATCAAACTAAAAGAAGAGAAAAATAAACCCAAATGAGGTAGGAATTTGATACCTTTCCCCAGTGGAGTCACCAATCTGTTGCACCCTTTTCGTCACCTTGGCGAGCAAATAAGAGGTGCTTACATGCACAGTTGGGTCCTACTGAGCATGACAATTGTAGAGGAAAGAGTTAGAGAAAGAAAAACAAAACTATAAGCAAGAATTAAACTAATACAAAAGAAAATCATAAGCATAGGGACATAGAGATAACAAACACAAAAATACCCATGTCACCAATGTTTTTAGGTTGATCTATTGATGAAATCAAAGCACCAAGAAGAAAGGGGACTATGAGACCATTCTTCCTCCAAGGGAAGGCTCTTGGACCCTCACAAGCTTGCTCTCCTTACAACAAGAAAAATGAAAATGGTGGTGAAAGAACTCCTTGCAAATCCACTCAATGGAGAGGTGGATTTCTCAATGAAATGGTGCCAATGTGCTTTTGTCAAGGATGGAGTCCTTAAAACAATGTAGGAAGCATAACATTACATGAAATTCCTTAAGAAAATGAGGTGCATTCATGGATTTTTATAGCATTTCTTTGGGATTTTGTGTAACTGCTTTGTAGTGTGAAAAGAGGCCATTTAGGGCATTATTAGGTCTTTGACCAGCCCACCATTTGGATTCAGCTCAGATTTGAGGGTCAAATCAGCTTGGGAGCTGATCCATAAGTGGTTGGGAGGCCGACCACTTCAATAAATGCGTTGTTTAGAAGGTGCGTGGCTTTTTGCGCCAACAACTGTGCATCGTGCGTGCATGCTACGTTCCTGTTCCACACATGTGTACGCGCACCCAACTTCTATAAAGCGCTCTACAATTTTTCACTACTTTGTATAGTTTTTTGCCCTTTTTGAATGCTGTGAGATTAATTCAAGTCCATGAATGATTTCATCACTGTTTGATGATGCTGAGTTGTTGTAACCACGTGCTACCAAAATTTCAGTGATAACAAGCGCCTTAGGAAAGACTTCTTCAGTATCACCTGATCGAGCGGGTGATGGTGAAGTAGAAGAACTAAATGACAAAGGAGATAAATAGAAGCCAGTCAAAGTAACAAATCCAAAAGATGAGGTTGATCCCCTGAAGAAGAGGAAGGTTTCTCCCTTGAAACGTTCTTCTCGGAAGAAATTGAAAGCCACCATGACCAAGATGAAGACTATGCTTACTACCAATGATTTTGACTTCATCATCGCAGCTCTAAACGACACTTCACTGTAAATCATGGAGAAACAAGAAGCCAAGAAGGAGGAAATGTATGATAGAATTGAGGTAGAACTTTGAGGGGTACAACATGCCCTTTAGTCCAACCGTGTAGTGTCAACTGCACCCTTGGCATCGGGAGAGCCATATTTGGGAGATGAGCTATCCCAAATCCATAGTCTAACTAATTTGGTCTAAACTCTCCTTCATCATGCACAAGCATAATCAAAACAAGCCACCTAGGCCTTGTAGCAAGTGAAAGGCGTAAATGTAAAACAATACAGAGTTTCAGAACAGGAAAAGGTTGCTCTCCAGGAAAAGTTTGAAGAAGAGAAATTACAGATGCAACAAGAAAAAGAACAGTTTCTCACAAAGCAACTCGAAGTGAAGGAAGAAGTCAACATAGAACTCCGCTATGTGACGAGCTTAGATCCACAGGTAGAATACTGAGTCACGCATCAAGTGGAGAAGATCATAGAAGATATCCAACAACTACAACAATGAATAACATACTTAGAGCTCTGCATAGTGACCAACACCCCGCAAGATGTGAGGGACCAAAGAGAAGCAATTGATCAAAGCATAGTTGAGAGAATAAAGGCCCTTTCCATGGAATGTAAGCAACTCACTGATCGCAGTGCCCAAACCTATGAGAAACTCATTGAGAATCCAGAACTAAAGGCATTGGAGTCACAACTCCAAGAGGTGAAGTATCAAGCATAAATAATATAGGTGCAGTTGAACCCCCTGTCAGCTATGGAAAGAATGAAGTGATCCCAGGAGCAATGCATTGCCCAGTAGTAGGTCCATGCAATCTAGAGAAAAGTCATGGAAGTGACTCAAAGGCTCCAACCTGTATACGATAAGGCTTACCAACTGTTTATAGAGATCGAATTCCAAGGAGAGGAATTGGATCAAGTTGTCACTACAGTTGAACAATGCCTAGAGGGACCTGTCAATGAAGAAGTCATAAAAGAGTTCTCTAAATAGGAGGCCATGGCACAACAATAAGTTGAAGCAGCTCAATCCAAGATCAAGGTGTTTGAAGCAGAACTAGTTAGATCATAGTGACTCGAGATGAATCACAGGTGAGTGTTGGGGGCTGTTGGCCCTTGACCAAGTTTTAAGAAGTATTGGTCATGTTTGAACTAATTTTGGGACTTCGACGGGTTGTCGAAAGCGAAGCACAAGCCGAAGTGGAGATTGTGGGATCTCGACCCCTTTTAGGTCCCTTTTTGGGATTTGGGATTATGTAATGGGTATGGGAATGTTGACCCATGGGTTTACCCATGCTTAGGCCTATTTTTTATGTATAAATATATGCTAAGGAGATGTAGTGAATAGGAATGACTAAGCGCTAAGTGGGGATTATTTGGTGCATACTATGTGAGACTTACAGAGCTAAATGCAAGTCATTGTAAGAGACTGTGGAAGGCTGTGTGCTTAGATATACTTGCGGGAGGAGGATCTAGTGAGCTGCGCATATCCCCTATCCTCTATGGAGTAGAGATTTTGAGGCTCTGTGCATGTAACTGATTGGAGAATCTAATAAAGAAGACAAATATTTGGTGGATGTATCCCCAGGGTGGGGGTGAACCACGTACATGTTGTGTTTCTTTTCTTTGTGCAATGTGTTGATGTGTTTATACGTTATTTTTCTTAGTGCAATGTGTTGATGTGTTTATACGTTAATTTTCTTAGTGCTTCAATATAGATGAATGATATATAGACATGTTAATGCTATGTTCTTAATAGTATGGATCTCACCCATGTGGATATGCTTAGTGCTTAAATACTGTAGATCTGAATGAATACTATGATACTTTGTAATTAGGGTTTAATTGCACTGTAACTAAGACTGGATATTGTTGAATGTTAACTACTGAGTGCTCTATCAAGTGTTAGAATCACAGATTTGTGTCCTAGCTAAGGTTGCAGAAATATGAGCCCTGCAACCACCCCTGACTCTACCTCGGGTGAGACTTCATTTGCTTCGCAGGTGTTGCTGAAAGGGCCAATAGTTAGGGTTTTGTTGGTGTGTTGTTGTAGCGTTGAACCCTAGGTCTACCCCTCTACCAAAAACATATCCCTTGATGAAATTCCTATAGTATCATGTATGCTCCAATGCAGTGCGCAACTATCTAACTAAAGTAGGAGGAGGTAGATCAACAATAATGGAAATATTGGAAGGATCTACCGTCAACCCTTGCTTACACACAATATGTCCTAGAATCACTCCAAAGGGTGAAAATTAGATATACTTCTTCAGGTTCAAGGTAATCTGACATTTCTTGCACTTATCCAACATTAGTCTCAAACATTCAATATTATTTTTGAATAAGCTAAAAACAGTCCAATCATCAAAATATGCTTCCAAAAATTTATGTAAAATTTTCTTGAATGCTTTGACCACCACCCTAGAAAAGATAGATGGTGCATTCTTCAATCCGAAAGAAATCACTTTGTACTAGAAAGAACCCCATTTTGTTGCAAATGTGGTCTTATGGCGATCTTCCTTAGCAATCCTGATCTGGTGATAACCTGAAAATCCATTTGTGAAGGAGTAAATTTCTTGTCCTCCGACATTATCTAACACTTCATTAGTAAACAGAGTAGGGAATGGATCGTGCAAGAATGCATCATTCAATTTCCTTAAATCTACACAAATTCTGATCTCTCCCATCTTCTTATCTTGGAACACCATAGGGATAATCCATTCTGATTCTTCAACAGGTTCTATGATTCCTGCTTTCAACATTATGTCTAATTCATTCTTGACTTTCTGCTTATACTTGGGATTCAATCTGTAGGCTCTGTTCTTGACCAGTCTTGTGTCTGGTTTTAAGGGGATCATCATTTTTCCCATGGGCCCTTTAATTCCATTCATGTCGGTGAACTTGGTTGGAAACAAGTCTTAATTTTCATGCAGTAGTTCTGTGATCTTGTCAATAGTGGCATCATCCCAATAATCTCCAACATTTGTGAGGTTAGGTGCTTTCTTTACTCCAATGTTAACTTTATTGATTTTAATTGGTTGTCCAATGAAAGGTAGTTTGACTCCTGGTCCTTCTATGTCTCTCTATCCTTCAGTTTCTACGATGTTCACATTCCTAGGATCATCGTATTCATCAACATTGATATTGTAAAAACCTTTCAATTTTTGAAGAGGTGCAGTACATTCATATTCTTCTTGCTCCAAAGGGAGGTTAGGTGCCTCCTCAAAGAAATTTTGTCTTACAAATTGTAAATCTTGATCCACTGTGGGGTACTGACTCTCAAATAAAAATGTAGCTACAAATTTTTGAGTCATACCATACCAATATGAAGTGGTGAGGCGTAGTTCTGCTTGAAGATGCCAATTGATAGGTGTTGTGTCCAAAGTGTTCTTGAGGAATGTTTCTCCAGGCTTCCTCACAACTTTGCACATGGTCCTTTGGGAAAATATGACCCGTGTATCGAACTTCAAACCCTTCTACTTGGTCTAAAAAGTGTACTTTCATCAAAGTGCGACATTGCACCCACTCCGTGATGTTCTTTTTGTGTATCCCCCACCATATTGCTAGCGTTGCTTTCAAGACTTCATCTAGTGCCAACAATCTCTGTTGTACTGGTACAATTTCTTCAAATTCTAGTAAGAAAGTTTCTAAATGATTTAAACCATCAAATGTGGGTAGATTACTTACTTTTGTGCCAAACCAACGAACTTCCTTGGTCAATCTGGCACATCTCTGCGCAGAAACTTCATACATTTTGTTCTGCCAATTCTCTAGTGCTTCTTATGAATCTGATAAGCATGCACTGTTGCTTTTCCAGCTTAAATTCCCATCTCTCATAGGATTAATGTAATCTTTTTGCCTTTCTATCAATTTATATATATTCTCTAGCTTGCATGTGTGGTCTTCTTCTCTGATGGGTTTTGTATATCTGGGACCTTCATCAGGAACAAGAGGTGCAATGACCCTAAGGCCATCACATTCAAATTCCATTCTTCTCTTCTTTAAGTCAACCACAGTCGAATTGTTGAAATCCTAATCAATGCCCAACAACGCAGGATAAGGACATTTTTCATCAACTATCTCAATCACCTCGAAGTCTGCAAACATCCTTACCCTATCAATGTCCATAGGGACATGCTCCAGTCTTCCAAAGGGGATTACTTCTGCTGATTAGCCATCCTAAGCCCAATAGGGGAGTAAATCAACTTATGTTTTCCCATCAGTGTCCATGTCTTCTTCGTTATAACATTAACTTCTGACCCTAAGTTGAGGACCACATAATCTATGTCATAGTCTCCAATATGAGCATTAAGGTGTAGTTCCTTGTTTGTCCTTCTCTAACTATATACTTTATGTATTGCTTTATTCAACAGAGGATCTACCCTCCCTATCTCATATTTTCTGATCAAGTATTGTAATTCTTGCACATATTTTTCATCCTTAATCAAATTAATGCAAGTACACAAGAATTCCATAAGCTTTCTTACCTCTTTTCCTTCTTCGGGCGAGGTAGAATGATCGAATGCCAGAGGAATTCCACATTCTCTCACTTCTGGTTGTGTCTTTGATGAAGAAACCTAATCTCTTCCAAATTCTCTTCTTGCTTCTTAAAACATCTACTTTTCTTTCCTCGGATCAAACAATTGTGTCTTCTCTACAACTCTTCTTCAAACGTCTGCTTCTTCAAACACTTTCTTTTCTTTCCTCAGATCAAACTCTATCTTCTCCTATAAAAACGCCTCCTCTAAGGATAAAAATGACTCTAGTATCCTCTCCACGAGGTTCTACTCATATCATTTGTACTTGTTGGTTTCCTCCTCGTCTCTCCTGAAGTTTAGCTAATAGTAGAGAACAATATTCAATAACATGTTCAAATGAGTTATAGTAGTTGCAAATGGTACAAGGGTTCTGAAAGTTCCTTTACAAGTGGCATGGTTGTGCCCATTTATAACAAATGATCTAACCTCGACCTTGACCCATGCCTCCTCCTTGTCCTCTTCCTCTAAATCCACCATGAGGGTTGAAGTTTTCTATTCCTGGAGAATTAAATTGTGTAGCATTTCCCTCCTGCTGTACTTCTCCTTAAATCCTATATGTATCTCTTGAACTTTCATGCAAGAGGTCATAAGCCCTACAATCCTTCTCATCATGCCCCACATATTTACAAAATGTTCAGTAAATATTGGTAGGTGTCTGGACATATTTTTTCACGTAATAACATCACCAAGGTGATGTTGACTTCTACATAACTCACACTAGGGCAGAGTAACCTGATTCAAAGAGCTCAGAGATCCAGAGGCTAAGTACTCATTAAACAAAGGAAAATTCTCCTTGGCATGGCCCTCTGACTTTCATATGATACACCACATGTCTTCTCTTTTATCTTCTCCATTTTCTTTATTCATATCTTCAATCTACATAGATAAGCTAGTTAGTTGACTCAAAATTTGACTCATACTTGGGTTGGATTCTCCCATAGCGGATGATTCTAGTTTCATGGCGATCTCCAGTGCCTCAACCTACGAAGCAACCTTCTGTTGCATCAAAGGACCTCTGATGTGTGGTAAGAGGGAAGCAATGAACTATTCCTTGTTTTTCTCATCTGGGATCTAAAAACACAAATGGCCTGTCAAGGTCTTAAACCTCTGATCAAACTCCCAAATAGGTTCAACTACTCTCTGCTAGATTTCTTTCATTTATGTAATGCACTGTGATTCCGACTTGGGTTTATTGAAATCTATACTCACCGTAGTCTTGATATCATTCAATGGTTTAGGTTGTGCAACTCCTTTAACAAAATTCATGTACCATCTCAATGCATGGTCTCTCAAGGTAGTACTAGACTGAGCTCTCTTAACAACTTTGTCACTGACTTTCTTGATACTCCATACAACTTTGCATAAAAACCAGTGTTGATTAGGATCTTTAGATCCATCTCCTCTAAATATAGGTATCCTCGTTTCATATTCCACATATCTTCCTAGGTTTCTTTATTGAGTATGTACTGAACTACTAATAATAGTGCTCTGAGTGATCTGGTAACTCTGACTACTCTGGTTACTTAACACTGCTAAAACAATAGGAGGAGTAATAGTACTTACTTCGAAAGTCGGTGTAGTTCCTGAAGTTTATGATTCTTCTTGGTGAGTTTCTTTAGTCTTCTCTTCCTCTAGCCCAGTGGATCCTGAATGTTCTCATTCAATAACTCTTCTTCTTCTCCACTATAGAACCCTTCATCCTCTACTAGTGGTTCATGACTTTGCTAAAAAAGGTTTACTAGAGGAATATCTATGAAGGTTCTCCCACTATGCATGTGTCCAACCTCTGTGTCATTTTCATTGTCTGAGTTCTTGAACATTATCTTTTCAATTTGACCAATCACTGTATATTCAAGGTGTTATTCTCATGAAATAACATCTTTATCTTCAACTTCAAAAAGTGTGAAAATTTTCCTCTCAGTCCCTTAAAGAAATACCTCTCTACTTGGCTATATGAATCTACTATGTCAATAGAAAACTTGGTAATGTACCCTCCAATGGTGCTATAAAACTAGTGATCCACTTCTATTGACATGACATTATCAACTCTCTTGACCTTCTTGATCAACGCTGACATCCAAACCATAGGTGGTCTAGATATGATTTCAAACTAGGTATCTGCTAATCTGGCTAACCACTCATATATCTCTTTATGAACTCCTCCAAAGAAAATATCTTGTTCAGCAAAGTCCTTTTCTTGTTCTTCTATCCACTTTTTAATCTCTATCTTTGATGGAAACCACCTTGACATTCCCTCAATAATATCTCGATCCTGGGAACAGAACCATTTTTTGGCACAAGGGAAAACCCAGGGTTCAACTCTAATAGCACACCAACAATCCCTAACTACTGGCCCTTTGGGAAACACCTACAAGGTAGATGTAGTCTCACTCAATGTAGAAATAGGGGGTTGTAGGACAAGGTGTATACAACGAGAGAAAATGCAAAGTGGGTCCAAAACACACACAAATAGCTAGTTATTATTTACCAACTTAAGCCTACTTCACACAGTTATATCTCATATATAGCACAATAATGAAACACCGGAATAATAGAAATCAAAGAACACAACATCTCCCACAGAGGACAATAGTATATACATGGTTCACCCTTTCCCTAGGGCTACATCTAAATAAATGTGTTTCTTGATATGTTATATGAAAACATACAGTTCTATCTGCACACTTAGCTTGCATATCTCTTTCTCTTTCTCTTCTTTTCTCCCCTCCCTGTGCACCCAACTACATGGATGATTATTGGCACATGGGCAGACCTAGGGTTCAACACTCAAGAGTGCACCAACAAAGCCCTAACTACTAGCCCTTTCGGCAACACATGCGAAGCAGATGAAGTCTCACCCAAGGTAGAGGTAGGGGTGGTTGTAGGACTTAGGTGTCTACAACTTTAGCTGGGACACAGATATGTGATTATCTTTCTTACAAAACACTTAGCATCAATTATTTCCTAACATACATTCATTAATACACTTCACAGAAAGCACAGAGCACCACAATAATTACTCAGATCTAACATTTAGCAATGATAAATAGGTTATACTCAATAGATTAATCACTTAGAATCTTATGTATCATATCTAGCATGCATTCATATCTCATAAGCACAAAGAATCAATAAATCTATCTAAACATATAAGAGCACTCAGCAGGAGAGAGACAAACACATCAACACAGTACACAGAGTTACTGTGGTTCACCCCCACCCTGGGGCTACATCCACAAAGTCTTCTTTATATTATATTTTTCAAGCAGTTACAGCACTGAGCTTCAATGACCCTTACCCTGCATAGGACAAGAGATCTGCATAGCTCACTAGATCCTCTTTCCCCAGGTAGATCCAAGCACTAATCCTTCTCACACTTTGTGCACTCATCACTATTACAACATGCATAGAGCTCTTACAGTCACACAAAATTCTGATCACATAGATCCAACTTGTGCACTAAGTCATCAACTAGATAGGGCTTCCTTTCTTACATGTCCTAGAACTCTATTTATACATAGAAAAAGGCCTAAACAAGGGCTGGCATCCCTTTCCCGTAACAATATTCCCAAAAAACCCAAAAAGGTTCCACAAAAAGTGGCGAGATCCCGTGATCTCCGCTTCGCTATGCACTTTGTCTTCGATAGGAAGTTGAAGTACCAAATGGTAAACTATGACCAAGTATTCCTCAACACTTGGTTGAGGGCCAATAGGCCCCCAACACTCACCTGTGACTCATCCCGAGTCACTCTTCTCTGGGTAACTCTACCTTGAATTCCTTGAGCTTCGCTCGAGCTGCTTTGACCTGTTTCTTTGCTACTGCTTCTTGCTCGACAAATTCTTGAATGAGTGCGTTACTAACTAGTCCTTCTAAGTGATACTTTTCTGTGTTCATGACCTATTCCAGGTCTATCCCTTGGCTCTCAATCTCTAAGAATAATTGACATGCCCTATCCTACAAAGGTCGAAGTTGTTGCGTCACTTCCATGACCTTGCTTTGGATCATATGAATCTGCTACTGCATGACCCGCTGTTAGTGGGACATCTTCATTTTCTCTATGGTCAGTAGGGCCTTCAGCTGTACCTGTAACTTCTCAGCTTGGTACTTCGCTTCCTGGATATGTGACTCGAATTTATGCAATTCAGGGTTCTCGGATAGGTTCTCATGTATCTGGGCACTTCTACTACTTAATTGCTTACATTCTTTAGTGAGTGCCTTAATCCTTTCTACTGTACTTCAAGAATTCACTTCTCGTTGGTCACATTCTTCTTGTGGAGTACTCGGTATAGCTTGGAGCTCTAGTTCTACAACTCTTTGTTGTAGTTGCTAAATGACTTCAACAAGCTTCATTACTTGGCACTCTATGGGTTCTTCTACATTATGTTCTAAGCCAGTCACAAAGAGGAATGCTTTGTTGACTACTTCTTCGATCCTGATTTGCTTCACGATAAATTGATCCTTCTCCTTTTGGATCTTTGCACGTTCTTTATCAAACTTCTTTTGGATGGCCTCCTTGTCTTGTTGTGCAGCTTGTATTTGCTCTATGATTTCCTCGTGTGCATGCTTTAGGGCCTGGGTGGCCTGCACTATTACTTCTTCTACTTTTTGAAGGCATACTTCGACTAGGTCGGAAATCCTATGAAGTTTAACTGACTCTTCTCCTGCTTTGGGTGTTCCTTCTGGCATAGGCACAATGGAGACTGTGCAGTTAGACTGGAGGGCTCGCTGTACTCCTTGGAGCTCAACTTCGATTCTGTCATACATCATCTATTTCTTAGCCTCCTTATTTTCTATGATCTCTTCTATAGCTTCATTCAAAGTCGCAAGGAGAAAGTTGAAGTCATCTGGATTGAGCATGGTATTCATCTTGCTCACTGTCGCTTTGGATTTCTTATTAACGAAATAATTCGAAGGTGACCCTTTTATTTTCTTTAGAACTTTGACTTCATATTCTGGTTGTTGTTCAACTTCTTCTAGGTCTTCGTCATTACCTTCTTCATCTAGTGTGATGGAAGCTATCCTTACAGAGTGGATATTCGCATCTTGAACCTCTTTAGTTTTATTCGTCTCCTTTGACTTCTTTGTCCTTGTTGTCTTCTATGTCTTACTGGGCCCAAGTGTGTCCTCTCCAGCTTTTGGGCTGGTGATATCTAAAATATCTGTTGGATTTGTTGCAACGAGGAGGTTTGTCAACCATTCCTTGTTGATCTCTTCAAGGTCTTCTTCTGTCAATTTATAATAGGACTGTAGCTATTCCTGGTGCTCATCAGCACGTGGAGTTAAGTATAGGAAGTGGCGGTCCATGCTGAACTTCATTAAGGGTTTGAATCTATAGAGTGTGTTCAGAGTAATGCGAGGTGTGGCTTGTATCGTAGTCTTCAACTTGATGTAGTATATATGAAAGAGGGTATTCGACTACCATTGCTTGCTCATATCTGTTGTGTACCATAATGTACTGAACTTTGTAGACAATGGTTCAAACGGGAGGGTTTCAGGAAAAACGACATCCTTTGGCATCTCCCATGCTATGAAGGTGATCAGGATGAGAAGCCAACTAAAGTGGAACTCATATCCTTGGTCTTGTGCTTCTCTGCAATCCAATTCGAGTTGATCCATTAAGTACTTTGATGAGTTCATTTGGAATCCTTATATGTATTTTCCTACGAGATCAACTACAAACCCAGATACTTGCGTCAGTATGTTTTTGTGGACTAACTTTCTTGTGATCATCTAACAGAAGAGGCACACTACACCACTGTCAATAGAGGTCACCTTGTAACCTTGCACACCTTTTTCAACATTTCCATAGGCCTCTTTAATATTATGTGAAAGAGCATGATCCATGGTCTTCCTAGGGTAATAGTCTTGCAGGTCAAGGCCCTGCATGCTCAGCCTAGTTATCCAATTGATTAGTGCTAGATCCATCATTATACATCAGTTCAACCAGAGATATCCCCCATGGTAGCTCGCTAGTAGAAATTTTATGCAAGCGTTCACCTCCTGGTGCCTGCCAAAGTGTGGAATATTCATTACATTAAGTAAGGTGGACTATGCTAGGTTCATCGTACATTACTGAGGGATGATATTGGAATTATTCCCCTTTGTCATCATAAGATACTTGTGCGGGGAAAGCATATTGTAGGATTTTCGGTCACCAAGGTTGAAGTCGCAAAACTTCAATGTTGTGAGCTTGGTCTGCTCAGTGCGAACTACATGCACACCCTTCGGTAGGTACGCAGTGATAATAGGATAGTCGTAATATCATGGCACACTGTCATGGTTGATTTCACCTTTCAGAGGAGGTATGTAAGAGGGAAAGATTCTTGGGATCATCTTGGCTTTCATGATGTCATATTTTTGTTTAGTACATTTCTCGGTGGTTTGTCGGGATGGTCCAGCTCGAGCAGTGGATGGAGAAGCTGCTACTCCTCTTGACGATGAGGCTTGGACTTCGGTGGACATTCCTCTTTATGACATAACTCTTTCGGTTTTTAAGCTAGTGAGTAATTCTCTCATCGATTCTTCTACTGCGCTAAGCTTTTCAGACATGTAAGCTGAGGATCACTTTCTCAGGTTGTTAATGGGATGAAGGTACCATAATCGAGTAGAGAGAAAGATGGGGTAGTCACTATTCCACAATGCGGGTATTCTGTGAGCTGAATATCTCAATTGGAAAAAGTGTCTTCCAGGCATGGCACGATGGGATAAGTAATTAAAGATGTAACAGACTTCTTGCAATGGATAGGAGGGTCCATTAACTCTTGATCTATCCATTATGGCGTAGTGAATGCTTTGTGCAATGCGTTAATGTGTTTATGTATTTACTTTCTTAGTTCTGTGATATAGATGAATGATAGGTAGATATGTTGTTTCTTTGTGCTTAATAGTGAGAGTAAATGCTGGATCTGACTTGTGTGAATGTGCTTAGTGCTTGAATCTGCTATATCTGATCTGTTTCGTCATGCTAAGTGCTGCTAGATGCTAAATCTAGTTGAATATTGTGATGCTCTGTAATCAGGGTTTTACCTACAAAGTAGATACTGGTTAAATATTGATGAAATATATTGCTAAGTGCTTTGTCAAGGTGTTACAATCACAGATCTATGTCCCATCTAAGGATGCAGACACTGGAGTCCTACAACCACCCCTACCTCTACCTTGGGTGAGACTTCATCTGCTTCACATGTGTTGCTGAAAGGGTTGATAGTTAGGGTTTTGTTGGTGCACCGTTGTAGCATTGAACCCTAGGGATACCCCTATGCCAACAAATGGTTCTATTGTCAGGACCTAAAACTGTGATTGCTGGGAATTGATGAAAAATGAGTTTTGTGTGAAGATCTGACCTGAAATTGTGATTGCTGGGAACTAAGGAAAAATAAGCTCTATGTGAAGTTTTGACATGAAACTGTGGAAGCTCCATGCGTAGATCTGTTTCCCTAGTGCGCAGTATTCTACTTAATCTGTGAAGTTCTGTGCTAATAAAATAACTCTGATATGAATATAAGAAGTAAGATCTGGAAGCTTTGTTCTTTGTTAAAGGTAAGATAAGTCGAAATTTTTGTTTCAAAAGTATGGATCTGGGTATGTTTGATAAATTTTTTCTTAGATTGAAAAGTAGGGCACAACTAGATGAAAGAAGATTTGATATGAATAGATATGATAAGAATAGTGAAAGATATGTTATACCTATGCATAGAAAGAATGTTTGGACTAACAAATGGATGCAGGATACTAGAAAGATTTTTTTGCAGGTTAACTACTATGATCTTATTGCGCAGTACAGGAAAGGCTGGGGATCATTTAAGAGAAAGAGATAATTAACCCTTTGTTACAGTTGCAGAAGACTGGGACATATTGCTAAGGAATGCTTTGGTAGAAGATCTAGTTGTCTTTGTTGTAAATACATGGACCATGAAGTTTTGGATTTCCCTAGAATGATTGCTAATTTAAAAAAAATGAATATGGAACAAGTAGACCCTGAGAAAGGTCAAGCAAATGAGACCATGGCAGAACCCCAGAAAGAATCAGAGACTGTACTATTACAAATGAAAGAAATCCTAAACGACCATAGAGATACTAATTTATCAGAGATATTAAAAGATAAAAAGTAAAGAGAAGTAAGGATAGGAGAATTCGACATTGAGTGTATTCTGGATGAGGAAACACAAGTGAATATAATGACAGAAAGAACTTGGGAAATCTTAGGAAAGCCTACCATGATTCCTTCCTTATGAGGAATATGATTATTTAGAGGAAAGATGATAACCTTATGTGGAAGACTCACCGAGACATATATGAGTGCTCATGGATCTTAAAAAGAAGAACATTTTGAGGTTGTTAAATTTATTGAGAACAACACCCCATTTGCTATGTTACTAGGAAAACCCTGGATCGAGAAGAAGAAGTCTTAGAGCAAAAAAAACAAGAATTAAAAGATTTCATGACTAGGAGGATCATGCACTTGATTGAGGAACATGAGAACAAATAAAATCTATTTAACTTGGATTTTGAAGTTGAAAGAACCCAAGAAGACTCACAGAAGACTAAAGCAACTACCCCAAATAAAGAAGAAGTATTACCCGTGCACCCTACGAAGGAATCTCAATAGAGCAAAGTTACTATGCCAAAAAAAGACAAGAATCATAATGGAAAGAGGAATAATGAGATGAAGCTCACTGTAAATAAGGATATAAATCTCAACAAGAAGAGAGAAAATATCGAAAAGTTACAGAAGGTTCCAGAGGGAACTTCGCAGAAGAATTTTTTTCAAAACTAGAACTTCGTCGGGATATCAGAACAACGTCACATGGCACTTCGCCATGACAAATAAATATAGCCATTGGGAATAGTATAACCATTGGATCAATGCCACAAATAGTTAGAATGACATTTATGGTCAAAAATCCCACCATCAGACCATTGGGACTGCGCAAGAATGGGCAGAACTGAATTAATGAAGGCTTCTCACTCGTTGGAGAGATCTGTTACGTTGCTGCCTACTTTTTCCATCGATTGTTGCACCGAGAACATTTTTTTGTGAATTGTATCAGAGAGAAATCATTGCTACTGCGATTAGTAAGATTGACACTAGTTCTATTATTTTTCACACTCATCTAATCTACGTGTGTATGTCGGATGATTTCAGCACTGTGGAGAAAATCGTCGAAGAAGTTCTCATCGATATCATGGCTGAAAAAGTAATGTCTACAAGTATTCAAGCATCATCAACGAGAGGAGTGCAAGCCTCTCCGTCGACTGCTCACGGATCCGGGCTATCTCGAATCATCACAAAAAAGAGAACCAAGCATAGAGATGACCTAGAAAATGCGAAGCTAATCCTGACTATACTGTCTGACTATATCCCACCTCTAGCTGGCATGGTAAGTTGTGATAGTGTGCCGAGAGATTTTGAGTACACAATTTTTACTGCATACCTCCTGAAGGGGATACACGCAGTTCAAGAAAAACAGGAAAAGATTGTAACGTTGAAGTTCAACGACTTCAACCTATGAGATTGCAAGAACCATAGTATGCTTTCCCCATATAAATAATTAACCAGGATGAAGGGGAAGAACTCGAAAATAATCCCCTAGCCATGGACAATGAACCTCATGCACCACCCTATTGAATGTAATGAAAATCCCACACTTTGGAAGGCACCATGAAGTTAACGCTTGTGTCAAGATCCTACTTTCATGTTACCATATCGACTACTTATGGCTAGACTGTCGTATCACAGTTGATCCGACATTGATCCATAGGATCACTGGATTGAGTATGAAAGGACCTGACCCACAGGACTTCTATCCAGGAAAAGCCACAGATCGCGTATTAGCACAGAAGATCAAGGATACCTACAATGATGTTGAGAAGGGACGCGAGGCTACAATATATCTTCCTTCTAGAATGGCACAGTGCACCTAGCATGCCAATTAATTGCAAGAAATATTATGAGAAAGAATAGACCCACGTAGGTCACAGTGTTTTTCGTTGACCTCACGGGGAAATACATGGAAGGCCTACAAATGAATTGGGAAAAGTAACTAGTTAATCAAATGGAATTGGACTATCACGGAGCATAGGATCAGGGCTACGAGTTTCACTTTAGCTAGATTTTGATCCTCATCATGTTTATTTCTTGGGATATGCCAGAAGGTGTGACCTTCCCAGACATTGAACCATTCGAGTTGCTCACTACGAAGTTCACTATGCTATGGTACTCAAGCGACATGGGAAAATAGTGGCATTCGAACACATTTTTCACACATATTATCTCCAGCTGAAGAGATCCATCAAATTTGAAACTTGCATGATGCTGAACACCCTACAATGGTTCATACCCCTCATGAAGTTCCACATATATCAACACTTCATCTATATTATTACACGAGCAGACGAACATAAGGAGGAGCTTCAGTCGTACTTTAAGCTCATGAAAGAGGATCTCGAGGACATCATCAAGGAATGGTTAGAAGACCTCCTTGTCCCTACTGACCCTACAGAGATGTCTGACCCTGAACTTGATAGCTCAGAGGCTACTCAAAAGGAGCATGACACACCCGAGCCCAACAGAAGGAAGAATACCAAATAAGTCCAAGACTTACGTAGTGCATCAGAGAAGATTGATTCAATATCACCTTACTGAGGGGGTGATGACGAAGAAGAAGAAATAAATGAAAAAGAAGATGAGAAGAAGTAAGGTGAAGTAACAACACCTAGAGATGAGGCTGATCCCTTGAATAAGAGGAAGGTTTCTCCCAAGAAACCCTCTTCCCGGAAGAAATCAAGAGCCACTTTGACCAAGATGCAGACTGTGCTCACTGCCAATGATTTTAACTTCATCATCGTAGCTGTAAACGATGCCTCGTAGGAAATCTTGCAGAAACAAGAAGCCAAGAAGGAGGATATGTAAGACAAAATTGAGGTCAAGCTCAAAGGATTACAATAGGCCCTTCAGTCTAGTTGGGTAGTGTCCATTGTGCCCCTTCCATCGGGAGAACTAGATTTGGGAGATGAGCCAACCCAACTCTGATGACTAGCTGATGTGACCGAAGCTCACCTTCGTCACACACAAGAAGAAACAGAACAATCCACCTAGGCCTTGAAGAAAGTATAAGAATTAATAGTAGAACAACGCTGAGTTATAGAGCAGGAGAAGGTTTCTCTCTAGACAATTATTGAAGAGGAGAAAGCTCAAATTTAGCAGGAAAAGGAACAGTTTCTTGCAGAGCAACTCAAAGTGCAAGAAGCAGCCCATAAAGCACTTTGCTCTATGACAGGCTTAGAGACAAAGGCATAAGACCAATTTTCTCATCAAGTAGACCAGCGCACAAAAGCTATCCAACAACTACAACAAAGAATATCAGACTTAGAGCTCCGCATAGTGCCCGACACTCCACAGGATGTGAGGGATCAAAGGGAAGCAATTGCTCGAGGCGTTGTTGAAAGAATCAAGGGCCTCACCTTGGAATGTAAATAACTGAGTGATCACAGTGCCTAGACATATTAGCGACTCACTGATAATCCAAAATTGGATACACTGGAGTCACAACTCCAAGAGGCAAAGTATCAAGTAGAAACAATATAGGTGCAGTTGAGGCCCCTGTCAGCTATTGAAAGAATGAAGCAATCCCAAGAGTAGCGCACTGCTCAACAATAGGTCCACACCATTTAGAACAAAGTCATGGAAGTGAATTAGAGGCTCCAACCCATACAAGATGAGGCTTTCCAACTATTCGTAGAGATCGACCGTCGAGGAGAAGAACTAGAACAAGTCATCACTACAGTAGAACATCGCCTAGAGGGACCTGTCAACGAAGCTATTATCCAAGAGTTCACCGAACAGGAGGTCGTGACACAACAACAAGTTGAAGAAGCTCAAGCCAAGCTTGGGGCTTTTGAGGAAAAATTATCTAGATCAGAGTGACTCGGGACAAGTCACAGGTGAGTGTTGGGGGCATCTTGGCCCTTGACTAAGTTTTGAGGATCCTTGTTCATGTTTGACCTATTTTTCGGGACTTTGACAAGCTGTCGAACGCGAAGCATAAGACGAAGCAGAGATCATGAGATCTTGACCCCATTTTAGGGATTTTTGGGATTTGGGATTATGTAATAGGTATGGGGATGTTGGTTTATGGGTTTACCCATGTTTAGGGATGATTTTGTAATGTATAAATAGATGTTAGGTGATGTAGTGAGTATGAATGGCTAAGTGTGAATGAAAAGTCAGTTGTAAGTGGTGTTGAGTGAAAGTAACAATTGTAAGTTATTTTTGTATGTTTGCAAGGCTGAGTGCAAGTGGCTGTAAGGGACTGCATTTAGGCTTTGTGCTGTAACCTAGCTTGGGGAAGGAGGATCCAACGAAGAGTCTGCAGATCTCCTGTCCTTTGCAAAGTTGATATGAAGGCTCTGTACATGTAATAAGATTGAAGAAATCTAATAAAGAAGACAAAGAGTTGGTGGACATAGCCCCAGGGTGGGGGTGAACCATGTACATCCTATGTTGTGAATGATTTGTGCTATGTGTTAATGTGTTTATGTATTTACTTGCTTAGTTCTTTGATATAGATGAATGATAGGTAGATCTGTTGTTTCTTTGTGCTTAATAGTGAGAGTAAATGTTGGATCTGACCTATGCGAATGTGCTTAGTGCTTGAATCTGCTAGATCTGATCTGTTTCATCATGTTAAGTACTACTAGATGCTAGATCTAGTTGAATACTATGATGGTCTATAATTAGGGTTTTACTCACGAAGTAGATACTGGTTAAATATTGATGAACTATATTGCTAAGTGCTTTATCAAGGTGTTACACTCACATATTTGTGTCCCAACTATGGTTGCAGACACTGGAGTCCTGCAACCACCCCTGCTATTACCCATGATTTTGGTCATCATGATGGTGTATTAATGATGGTGTACTCAGGCTCTTCATAATAACTTTCTCCTGAGAAAATTTACTTTCATCTCTTCCTAGAAAACTCACTTTTGAAGAAGGTTCACAGGCTGCTAGTATACCAGGGTGCGAGAATGAACCATTCTCGCAGGCTGCCTTAAGCTAGGGTGTGAACTTCTCGCACTGTGCTGAATAGATAGGGTGTGAACTTTTCCTAAAGCATGGAAAAAGATGAATTCTCGATGGTTCTAGAAAAGAATCTTCTAGAAGAATGGGTTGGCATTCGAATGGTTATCCTTGTACTGGATTCCCTGATATTGTGGGATCATTCTTATACAAGTAACTATCTTATTCTCTCCTATATATTGAGTGAATTCTCATGGAAAAGGTTAAGCAAGATTCATTGAAGAATTGGTGAAAGAATTGTGTGAAGGACTTAGCTTGAACAGTAGCTTGGAGACCCTAGCAAGTCTATCAAGAGGTTTTGATCTTCTTCATACAAGGATTGAGAAAATGTGTGTGTTGGAGCCAAGAGCCATAGAAAGGAAGCTTGCGACATCAAGGCGATCAGGTTGTAATCTTTACTTTCAATCAATATGATACAGTGGCATGTCCCTTTCCCATAAAGCTATTCTCACTTTATTGTTTAATTCCTTGATCATACACATAAGTTGACAGTTGAATATATTTTTCTATCTTCACTTTGGTTGGTTTGTGTTGTCTTGGTATTGACCTCACGAGAGCACCATAGCGAAGTGGGAGAAATAGAGACCCTAGGAAGATATACTAAGGTATGTTACTTGTTCCTTCCTACTAGTTAATTCAATGGTCAAAACTTAGGGAAAGAGTCATGTCCTGTCCTGTTTTGTTCTATATCCAGGTGGATCTAGGGAGATTTGTTAGTGTCCGCACCTATTGATTAGTCTGATAACACTTGCCTCTACCTCAGGTGAGACTTCATATGCTTCACAGGTGTTTCCGAAAGGGTCGGTAGTTAGGGTTTTGTTGGTGCATTGTTGTAGCATTGAACCCTGGGTATGCCCCTGTGCCAACATTTGATGATCTATTTTCCTTGATATTCTCATTCAATGACTCATTTTCCCTTAATTCTCTCCTTTGTTTCTTCTTCTTTGACCACTTCTACCCATTCTCAGTCATTGTGCCTTCTGCGCAGTTGATACTTCACCTTTCCTCTTCCTTATTCTTTTAATTTATTCCCTAATTCATAATCAAGGGCTAACAATTATGTTGACAGGAGCATCTAGGACAGTTTCATCCAAGAGGATGGAGAGGATATTCAGACATGGGGAGGTAGCGTATGTTGCAAAGTGTTGAATCACTATGTGGAAGGATTCTAAGGGTCAACAACAATATCATGCAGAGATTAGGAATTTGTTGGGACGAAATCAACAGGTTTTTGGGTCAATTCCACCAGGGAGACCACCTGATAGGGGGTTTGAGAAGACCATTGAGTTGGAGGAGGGGGCCAAAACTATGATCACACCCCCCTATCGTCATCCTAGGAGGTTCAAGGATGAGACAGAGAAAGAAATCAAGGAATTTCTAGCGATGGGACACATCAGACCAAGCAACAACCCATTCGCCTCTTTAGTTGTCTTAGTTCTGAAGAAGGATGGTAACATGAGGATGTGCATTGATTACCGGGCCTTGAACAATAAATCCATCAAGAACTGATATCCTATCCCATGCATTCACGAATTGATGGATGAACTCCATGGGGCATTTTTCTTCTCAAAGATTGATCTATGCTTTGGGTATCATTAGATCAACATCCGAGAGCAGGATATAGAGAAGACGACATTTCAATGTCACTTTGGACATTTAGAGTTCTTGGTTATTCCAATTGGGATAACCAATGCACCCACTACATTCCAGTCTTACATGAACAAAATATTCAGGGATCAGTTGAGGAAATCAGTCTTGGTTTTCTTCGATGACATCTTGGTCTACAACAAGACATGGTAGGAGAACATGAGGCACCTGGATGAGGTATTGAGTATCATGGAGGTGTAGTCATTATATGCCAAAGAGTCCAAGTGTGAGTTTGGTATGGAAGATATGATTTACTTGGGCCAAATCATCAGTTCATAGGGGGTACAGGTGCACTAGGAGAAGATCAAGGCCATTCTGGATTAGCCAATGCCAAAGAATGTGACATAGTTGAGGAGTTTCTTTGTCCCGTGCAACTATTACAGGCATTTCGTGCGATGTTTTTCTCATCTTGGAGAACCGCTGATGGATATTACCAAGCATGGGGATTTCATCTGGACTGAGGAGTCACATAAATCCTTTGATTATATGAAGGAAGTCATGGGCACTTGTCTAATGTTGGCATTACTAGACTTCACTTTTCCATTTTTACTAGAGTGTGACACATTCAAAGAGATTATCAAGGAAGTTTTGATGAAAGGAGGACACCCCATTGTATTTGAGAGAAAGAATATCAGTCAGCCTGGGAGGTTGTACTCCATTTATGATAATAAAATGTTGGTAATCATGCATGCCTTGACCAAATTCAAACAATATTTGTTGGGCAACAAATTCATGGTCAAGACATATCACAACATATTGAAGTATTTCCTTGAGTAGAAGGACCTCAGTGAGTGCCATCAAAAATGGGTGATGAAGGTACAAGAATTCAACTTCAACATAGAGCATGCCAAGGGGAAGAAGAACATTGTGGTTTATGCACTATCAAGGAGACCTGCAACATGTTCTTTGATGGAGTTTTCAGTAGATTGGAAATCCCATTTGTTAGTGGAATATTCCAAGAACAATTTCACTTGTGAGGTTATGGATGGGTAGATAAAAGATGACAGGTATAGGGTTATTGATAATGTCATATTCTACAAGGACATACTCTACTTGGTTCCATGTTTGGGGCTCAATAAGAAGATCCTCACAATAGTTCATGATTCGCCACTAACAGACCATCATGGGTTTTTCAAAACCTACAGACAGATCAGGGAGAGGTTCTCTTGGAAGGGCCTCAAACATGATGTTATGAGATACATCAATGAGTGTATGATTTTCCAACAAAACAATTTAGAGCATACTATTCCAATAGGGCTACTTCAACCACTCCCCATTCTAGAGAAGAAATGGGAGATTATATCGATGGACTTCACCACAGGCCTACCCAAGGTCTAGGGTAAGGACTGTATCTATGTAGTGGTTGATATATTGATTAATTTTTCTCACTTCTATGCCATACCGACAGAGTACAATGAAATTTAGGTAGCCGAGCTATTCTTCAGGGAGGTCTTCAGACTTCATGGGTTTCCGAGGAACATCGTTAGTGACATGGATATTCAGTTCATGGGGACATTCTGGAGAGATTTGTTTCACTTGGTGGGGACAGAGATGACACCCAACACCAGCTATCACCCTCAGACACATGGGAAAACCAAGATTTTCAACAAGTGGGTTGAAGGATATTTGAGGAACTATGTAGGTGGACAACAAAGAACATGGGTAAAGTGGATACATTTAGGAGAGAATTTCTACAACACCACTTTCCAGATGTCCATTAGTATGACACCCTTCCGAGCATTGTATGGATATGATTCTCCCACTTTGGTAGACTTGGTTTTGGGGGAGAGAAAATATCCCAAGGACAAGGATTGGATCATAGAGAGTCAGGATATACTCAATTTGTTGAAAGAGAACCTACAGATGACACATAACCGATAGAAGATGAGTACAAACATGCACAGGATAGAGCACACGTTTGAGGTTGGGGATTTGGTTTTATTTAGACTCCAACCTTACAAACAATCATATTTGAATAAGAGTGGGGCCAAGAAGCTCAAGCATAGATTTTATGGACCTTACAGAATCATGTGTTTAGTAGGTGAAGTTTCTTATGAGATAGAGCTTCCATAGGGGAGCAATATTCATAACCTATTCCACATATCTTACCTCAAAAAGGAAGCGGACAATTCATTAGCACATCAAAGGATCTTCCCCCATTAGATGAGGAGGGACAGTTCGAGTTCGTTTCAGAGGAGGTTTTGGAGTTCCGTGAGTGGAAACTGAGGAGAAAGGTCATCAGAGAGTGTTGGATCATATGGATAGGGCTTTCAAGAGAGGATGCTACTTGGGAGAGAGAGCATGTGTTGCAACAACTTGGATTGGTATTTCTTGAGGACAAACAATTTCAGGAAGGGAGGACTGTAATGTCCTTTCCAAATAGGAGCTTTAGAGAGGAGGATTAATGGTCTAAACTGCCTCGTTAGACTATAGACAGAGCCAAAAATGGGGTAATCAAGGTTACTAGAGGTCACTCCAGTCAAAGGTGTTATGTTCAGAAAGTGACATTGAGACAAAAGTGGTTAAAAGTGATTTTAATCCATTATGAGCTAAAAATGGAACAAACAAGATAAAATTAGAAGTCAACATCGAATTAGGGTTTCAACAGTGAATTAGGGTTTAGGAAATCTATAAGAGAAGGGTCAGTGACCTAATTCATAATTATGCAGATTATGACTTGTCATTGAGGAGAGAGGCACATCTTAGGAGACATAGTTCAGTGGATTCCAGGAGGAAGACACCAGTTGGATAATTTATGTGTTTTGAGACACACCCTAGTCACCAGGAAGATTGTTACAGGAGAATCCCCCTGTAGAAAATTAGATTTCTTCTTTGGCTCTAGACTCCTAAGACCAAGACAAAAAGGCACTAACATTGGTCACTAACATCCCTTTAGAAGAAGTTAAACTAATCAAAGAAGAAAGGGAAGAAGGTATGAATACCTTTTATGAAGTTTGTCCTCTCTCTATCCGGGTTGATCTTGATCTCTAATATTTTCAGAAAACCCTACAACCCAATGAACAACAAAGACAAAACATATTTCCTATTCTACCTTGATTAGCTTCATACTAGATCTATCCAAAAGGAACAAGTCCATGATAAATACACATAAAATTGAAGGAAACATGCCAAGCACATATTTATATTAATGAAAACAATGAAAAGTTCTTACAACCATGGATGTAGATGCAACAACTTCAACAAGATCTCTTTGTCTAGACCCTTGCTCAAATGATCCACCAACAAAATTCCTATGCTTCACTGATACCTTCCTTATGAGATCCTAAGTTTGGTATCTCTCTATTTCTCCATGTGATTTTACCATGAGAAGGCCTCCTTATATAATCTTGGAGAGACCCAACCACCTTAGAGATTCTTGGGATAGGTTGAGGATCTTTCTCCTTTAGTTGTGGATATTCCCTAAGATCTTGCCTTGACCTGAGGGGGATTCTTCCCTGATTTTCCTCAACAACTCAACATTTTCTCAAATAGGCCAACGCCCCCCCAAAAGGGTGAACAAAGCATTGCAACACTCCCCCAAAGGAGGGTACAAATCTCTATCACTCCCTGACAGTGGGCAGGGGAGCGCTACCCAAAATTCCTTCAAAAAAGACCAATGCTCCCCCAGAATGGTGTCCAGAGTGTTGCAACACTCCCCCAAAGAGGGGTAGGGAGCGTTGTCACTCCCTGACAGTGGCACTCCCTGGGAAATAATTTTTAAGTGGTTTTTTCCATGGAAAATTCTTTTTAATCCTCATCAAATGGTTTCTCCTCCTTAAACCAATCTTTGAAGGTGTCTTAAGTGTCCTTATGATGTCATTAGAGACACAACATAGGAAATATATCATTATGATGTTTGCAATACTTGCGACACTGTGACATTTATGACACTTGCGATGATGATAATGAGTCATCATTGAAGTGAGTAGTTTTTATGTGTAAAAAAGATCACACAGGTCTTCCATCATTCTTTAGTAGTAGTTACAAAGGGTATAGCAGCAAGGGTGCACTTATCTAGGGTGAGGGCACAATTCCCGAGGAGATTCAGTCGATCGACTTGTCCCATCTAGGGAGAGTTCATAGATTCCCCTCCAACCCACTTGAGAGGAAGGAAAGGAACACATTTTGCCTGGTTCCTCGTCAGATTCCGACGGAGGAATCATTTGGGGCACATTTTCTAGAATTGTGAGTGTGGCACTTTTGGCGGATAGATTCAGGGTTCCTGAGCGATCATCAGATCAGATCCCGGGAAACCCTTCTGACCCATTTCCTAGTAGGAAAATTTTATTATTTTGAGACAAATCTCAGCCAATTTCGATGGTGGAATCACTAGGGCACAATTTTTCAGTGAGAGAGGGGTGCATTCTCCCAAGGGGATCCATCAGGGGTCCAGATCCACCAACAAAGGGGCCTGTCAGTCACCAGGACTGAGATATAGAGTAGGGTGCACCATTTGGGGTAGTTTCTAGGCCATTCCAAGAGGTGTAGCCACTAGGGAGAATTTTTCAGAATTTCAACAGTTATCGTGCGAGATGCCATAGTTCCAACTCATCCTTTGATCCCACAATGGTAATATATTACCATGTATTATCGTTTAGTTTGCTTATTGTATTTCAACTAAG
Source organism: Picea glauca (assembly GCA_000966675.3). Taxonomy (NCBI): domain Eukaryota; kingdom Viridiplantae; phylum Streptophyta; class Pinopsida; order Pinales; family Pinaceae; genus Picea; species Picea glauca. Next base: position 126,645 of record JZKD02S1489500.1, on the reverse strand, counting down.
ATCCTTTTATCTTTTGATCTAGCTGAGTGATTCATTTTATTCATCCTCATTCAACATTTTTACTCCACAGAGATATCATAATATAAACCTTGCAGTCCTTTTCCGCATTTGTTATTTGTATGATCATTTATATGCTGTAAACAATTAATCCTACACACACATTAGCAACATTTTCTAGACTAGCCAAGTTAGGAACATTACACTACTGCAATTGTGAAACTTTTCTATCAACCTTCCTTCTCTTCCTCATACTTGCACAACTTTAGATGTATCAATGAGTACCCACAATAAACCTTTCAAAGGTTAAATATTCAATGTGCTCAATAGGTGCTAATGAGAGTCTCTTTCTCTCTTATTTATACTCTCCAAGTGCCTTCCTTTAGGGGTAATATTTTAACTGTTTTACACAACTTCCGCCTTTTAGGGCTAACCCACTTTCTTGTTGCAACTAATTTACCCATAATTAGTAAACTCACCACTTCTTGTTGAAACTAATTTATTTTTAATTATTTTCTTATCTCAAAAAATTTACTCATGATTAACTCCTAGTTACAACGACCTAGTAAAATTTTTTATGACTTTCTAGGAGCTTCAATAATAATTGACTTCTTTGTTGACCTTCTATGTGCTTCAGAATATTCATGAGGGTCCTCTAACTTCATTTATCCATATCTCCTCAACCACGAGGAACTACGTGATGTACCACATATCACCGAAAATGGCACGATGTGTAATATCCATATACGATAGTTTACTTGCAAACTAATTGATATTCATGTCTTTATTCCTCATACAAACTTGGGTTCCTTAATCACACCTCTGGGGATACATGTAGGCTACATCAAATGCACCCAACTAACTCACCATCAATATGGATCATACAATTTTCCAACATATTTGTACCTCTCCAAGGGTTGACATCAATCTCTAAGGGTTGACATCTAACTCTAAGGGTTGAAATCAATGACAACCAATTGTCCAACAATCCCCCACTTTGACACTCATGGAAATACCAACATTTATGGCAACACTGATGCTCCAATGCTCATGCTCCCCCTATGAATATCGCTCCTCATCAATGTTTCTATCTCTCCCCCTTTGACATCAATGGAAAATGGTATCTCCCTTTGGGACTACTCCCCCTGTCTAAAATGTCCTTGGGGTTGCTCCCCTTTTATTCACGCCTATGAAATTTCTCTGCATTTCTATGCATTTGATTACTCTCTCTCCCCCTTTGAAAAAGGGTAACTCTCTATGGGATTGCTCTCCCTTTATGAGCTCTTCTTTGGGGATTCTCCCCTTATATTCGCTCTTCTGATATATTCTTTGACCATCTCTCTCCCCTTGAATTCTCTGCACGATGTTGTGTAGATCAAATATAATTATTCCTGTACCTATTTTCCTTTTGGAGTTTTTTTCCATTGGTGCTTCCTCTTGAATTTGACTAGAATATACAAAAATCATTTGAAATTTGATTTCTTCATTTACTTTCCATGTTCACTTGACCATTATTTTAAAAAATTTCCTTATGATGATATAACTTATGCAGACAATTTCTCTTTCCCTATTCTGTTGTGCCTTTCACTGCTTTCCTTTCTATGACCAATTGGTTCCAATGATTCCAATTATAAATAAACTACTATGCATATTCTCTAAACCATGATTTCTATACCTGCTACGCATATCATGAATCCATCTCTATCCATGTGACACACACTGTCCATAACTATGCTACTCAACTGTCCACAATGATGACCAATCTATCATTGTACTATTATGAATACTTCTCTTGAATCTACTACAACTGTGTGGGGACACTTCTTCTAAACTGATCACTATGCCATTATGTACTTCTACTATCTGACTGTTCTGAATCTGTCTCTACAAATATGTCAAACTTCTCGAAGGATGGTTCTTTGATCTATTGTATCTACTGCATGAACTCCCCCTGTTCAACATACATATTTACTAGGAGTCTCCAAGCCAAATGGCTTAGAAAAATACCCTCTCTTATGTAGAGTAATATTCCTCTTCGTCTGTAGACTCATCATCTCTCTGAACTCTGACTTATTTCTTTCTTCCAGTGGATTGATTTTTCACTACAATTCTTGAAAGCACAATATCTTGAACCTGTTCCTTATTCCTCTGATCTTCTTTTCTATCTTTCTCTACTGCAAATCCTATGATATTTGGGACCCATTCTTATTTTTTTCATTTCTTCTCCAAACCTTCCTATATCTGACAATTTCCTTTTTCTCTATATATTTGTCTTCATCTCATACTATTGCTAATCCTCCGATCTTTGAGACCTGGTCTTTATTCACTTGTTCTTCTTGTTTCTTTTCCATACTTTCTTATATCTGATATCATTGTTCTCTTTCATGGAAGTATCGATCATGCTTCTACAATAACAAGCTATGTGTCCATAGTTATGTCATTTGTAACATTCAATGTTATGTGGGACCACATAAACATTTATTTCTTGAACATTTCTTCCACAAGCCCTGAAATATGCAACCTTATGTCCAAATTTAGTGCAATAAAAAAAATTACCATAAAATAAATTTACATACCTGGGAGTGAATGGTATTGTTTGTGTTGTAGTCCTTCTGAATTCCTACCTTGGCTGATCATAATCTTCTCTTCTATGGATCCCTTCATTATGGTTTAGGCTTCTTTTCTCCCTAAATGTGGTAGGTATTGTTGAGGATGTATCTATATTATACTCATTCTTCTTATATTCTTGCTAACCATGATTCCTTCCTTTGATTACTATTGCACAACTCTTAATATTTTTTTCATTCTTATTTTCTAGTAACCTGGATGGATTCTCTTCAACCTCTATTGTTGATGTGGATTTTTCTGTCTCTTCAACATTCTTTATGATCTTGACGATTTTAATTCTCAATGTGACAACTTATTCTTCAAGCTTCTCAACCTCTTCTTCTTTCTTCATCATCTGAATCTTGAAGACTTCTTATGTTCACTTTGCTTCTTCAAGTTGGATCTTCAATGCAATTATTTCATATTCAAGTTCTCTTTCTGGTTGACCGAATTCTGTTTCATGATTATTTTCCTTTTCAATCTCAGAATTGTCTTCTATTTCATTGGAATTTTCTGTCTCATCACTTTCAATCTTCAAATAAGGGCATTCAATTTCAAGATGTTCGTGCTCTTCATAAGTGAAGAAAAATAACTCACTTTTGTTGACTACACACTCTTCTTATTCTGAATCCGTCTAATATGATAAGAATATTACCTCTTTTTCTATACCTACACATTCCTTAGCAATCTATGACTCTGTGATGGGAGAAGAGTAGAGTTATGTAGATTATCCCAGAGTTCTTTAGCCGATGAACATTTTCCCACTTTGTCCTTTGCTGAATCAGGTAATCCTTCCATGATGAAATCCATTGGTATTTTGTTGTTCTTCTTAAATTCCTTCTTGGTTTCAGTATTAGGTTTCTTTGTAAAATTGTATCCTGTAAAAAATGAATACAGAATATCATATCCCTGTGCCTGTAGAAATGTTTTCGTTCTTCTGCTCCATATATCATACACTAAACCACTCTGACCATCAAACATTGGTACTCCATTCTCAGTGTAATCCATGATCTCCTTCCAGTGGTTATACTTCTTCATGAAGGACCAACTATGATACAAATTATAAGAATATTAAGAGGGGGGGTGGGGGGTGAATCAATATGAACACTTTGTACCACTTTGTACCACAATATATATTCTCTCACTTTCTCAACAATGTTCAACAATTTATCATCAATGTATCATCTATGATTACATTCAATATATATATATATATATATATATATCATAAGCATGTAATCATAAGCAACATCACATCAACATAAAATCAATAACACAATATACTAGTATTTATGTGGAATCCCAAATGGGAGAAAACCATATAATGTTTTCTTATATTTCAAGAATTCATTCATAGGAAGCACCCACTTCCCAATTATCCATCTACAAATGGAAGGAGTCTACAAACCCCCTATTTACAGGCTCCAACCTGAATAAAGCTAGAAATTCATGAACTCTCTGGATCCAACCAGAAGGATGCTTCAATCATCTAGTTTCTTTGGATCCAACCGAAAGGTGGCTACAACCACCTAGTTCTCAGGCTCCAACCTGAAGGAAGCTCCAACTCCCTGATTGTTTAGCTCCAAATGGAAGGAGGCTAAAACACCCTTTATTTTCCCCATATTTCCACCATGAAATATAAGTGTATGCCAATTGTCACTACCACAATCACTGCTACTGTTTTAATATCCCTAGGTCGAACCTAATTGTAAATGTAAAATGAAAATGTACTTAATATGGTGAGCAGTTTGATATCATTTTTGTATGCACCTTTCATGGCATAGTTCACACATGTACTACACACTAAAATGATGAAGTGTGCACATTCCAGGATACCACGCACATCAACTTAAGTGCGTGCAATTTTGAGGCCAGGGAGCCTTTGTGTATATGCTTTGTTTTGTAGGATGGTGAGCCAGTTTTGTGACAATTAGGCCAGAGAGCCTAGATGTTAAGGGCTAGTGAGCCTATTTTTGTATATGTCTCATCATTAATATAAAATACATCGCTGGGCACATACCGACCATGATAAAAGAGTATGGGGGACTAAAATCCACTAGTTAGAGAAAGGGGGGGATAAAAGTTAAGAAAAAGGGCTTAAGCTAGGGAGCTTAAGCCAAAAAAGAATATTATATTAATATTCCTTAAATCATAAAGTATGGGAAATTATTTTATCCTAATTTCTAAGGATGGGGACAAGTGGGCCAAAGTAGCTCCCAACATGACAAGTGTCAAGTTGGGGACTTGCATACATATTGTTTGGACTTAGTTCATTCCTTCCATCATTCAGTTAGGCAGTCATTCATTCCATCACCATACACACACTCATGGATTTGTCCTCCATACATTCCTGTCATTGTACCTGAACCTGTATCCATAACCATACTTGTTTGTGTAGCTGGTTAGCTTGGGAGATGGACTGAAGAAGCGGGTTATCAGGCCCGTGGGATATTGAAGAGGTGGGTTGTTAGGCTCGTAAGAAATCTCTCTGGGTGAGAGAATTTTTTGGAATTGATTTCCTAAAGGTTCTAAAATATAACTATAGGGATCTGAGACTTCTTGTCTGGTCTGTTGCTGAAGCCCGAAAAGTAAGTGGGGCAACTGAAAGACTGTTGAGAAGAGAAGATGTGGTATACCTAGGGAGGTAATATGGGGTACCTAAGGAGGTACCCAATGGGAATGTAGTTATGTGTTATTAGTGGAAGTCATTTAATATATGAGAATGTGGTCATTGAATGTA
>JZKD02S1489500.1:80646-97853 GCA_000966675.3 Picea glauca | reverse complement strand
TCTGATTGGCTCATGGTTCAAAGAATTTAGGACAGCCAGAAGGTAATCATTAAAGATTTCTTCCATATCTACATCACTTTGACACATAGGATTAATAACGTACCTCATAACTTACCGCACAAACTGATCTGTCAGAATAAATGTACTATCCAATCGCCATCTGATCCGCGTGGAATAGCTGTAATGATGAGAGATGGCTCTGGAATGTGAGAAATGATGATATGACCAGTGGAGCATAGGTGGAGTCCTTTCTTTGGTTGAGCAACTGGAAATCTATGGATGTGGAGTCAAGCAATCATGACGCGACATTTTTTTACAGAGAGAGCATGAAGTAATTTGGAAAATGGCGGAAATCTTCACAAAAACAATGGAAATGAAAAAACAATAGTGTTTCATCATGGAAAGAGAGCAGAGCAAGAAAGCTTGATGGAGTCTCAACATGGAAAAGTGGCAGAAATGTGAAAAATAGGTGAAGTGGCATGTAAAATAGCGAAAAGGAATAACAACGGTAGGTGTATCAATATGTATTTTGGCCGGAATGGTGGAATTAGGTGTAGCAACATGTAAATTGGCCAAATTGTCAGAAAAGAGTGTAACAACATGTAAGAAAAAATAGTCGGAAAAATGGTGTAACAACATGTAAAATGACCATTTTGTCGGAAAGAGGTGTAACAACATGTAACTCGACTGAACAGAGAATCCCTTAGTTTTTAAGAAGTTTTTTCAAGCTTCCAAAAACTAATCCTTTGGCTCCTTTCGCTGTAATCTACCTTGTTGTTCATCAATCCATCTGCACACAAGTAACTACCTAATACCCTTCTAGGATGAATTTATTAGAATATCAAAGAAACATAATTCTTTTTAAGAAAAAACAAAAAAATTTGAATTCACTGAGTTTATTTATATACAAGGTTTTATTGAAAAGCAAAAAGTTTTAAGGTTTAGAAGGGGAAGGAGAAATCTCTTTTCCCTTTAAAAATTGATAATCTGTATCAACTTTACATCTGATTTAAATTCTTCCTTGGAAAGTGGACGCTGATACAGGTGCAAGCGATGACCATTTGCAAGTAACTGTGTATTGGATCCATCAATAGTGATCAACATGACTTTCCACTTGGGAAAAACAATGTCTACCTTGTAAGGTCCCAACGATCTTGTACACAACTTACCCTAAAATTCTTTAAAGCGCGAATCATACAACAAAGCCCAATCTCCATTTTGAATAACTTCTTCTTGATGACTTGGTCATGCCACTTGGTTATTTGTTGTTGAATCATTGTGGTTTGATGAATAGCATCCAAATTCTTCTCATCCAACTCATTTAGTTGTTGCAGTTTGGACTTATGTGCCATAGTCAAGTCTAGATTGACTGTTGATGCAGTTCTTAGGGTTTTGATCTCGAACTCAATGGGAAAAATAGGGCTCTTCCCATATACAAGTTCATAAGGATAAAACCAGTTGTGTTCCTCCAAGTGGTTCGATAAACCCATAGAGATTCATGCAATCTATCAAACTAATCCATACAATGTTCCCTCACTATTTTAGTAAGAATTGCTTCTATGACTTTGCTTGTACTTTCCACCTGCCCATTACCTTGGGGATGGTATGGAGAAGCTGTTCTATGAAAAACATGATATTTAGTGAGTAGGGATTCAAGCTTACGTGATGTGAAAAGTGGTCCCCCATTAGTTACTAACTCTCTAGGAACTCCAAACCTAACAAATATATATTCAAACAAAAATGCTAAGACAATTTTTTTTGAGGCCCTGATGAGTGCTTTTGCCTCTACCCACTTGGTCATGTAATCTGTGCAGACCAATATATAGAATTTCTAATTATAAGGTGGGTTAATGGGGCCTACAAAATCTATGGCCCATATCTCAAAAGGCTCTAACACCACTTGAGGTTGGAGAGGCATCTCATCTCTATGATTTGGCTGACCCATTCGTTGGCAACTGTCATAGGCTTGGACATACTTCTTTGCATCTTGAAATATTGTGGGCCAAAAATAGCCCATCCTCAAATTTTTATGCCTGATCCTTTTATCATCAAAATGACCCTCACAAGGGCCATCATGGAAAGCTTTAAGCAGATCATAAACTTCATCATCTCTCACACATCTCCTGATTTCTTGATCCAGGCCTGTGTAGAAAAGATACCCCCCTATCCAACTATACTGAGCACTCTTTTGAATAATCTTCCTTCTTTATCGGGGAGATAGATGTGGAGGTATCTTCCCTGCAACCAAATAATTAGCAATTTCTACATACCAAGGTGAGTGAGAAGATACTGCAAACAAATTTTCATCTGGAAAGGAATCATCTATAGCTGAATTATCATCATTTATATTCAATCTTGAGAGAAAATCAACAACCACATTTTCTTTTCCTGGTCTATCTACTATAGTGATGTCAAATTCTTGTAGTAATAACAAACATCTTGTTACTCGGGCATTATTAATAGTTTTATTCATCAAATAGTTAATTGTTGAATGATCATTATGAATAAAAGTAGAATAACTAATGAGATAATGCATGAATTTATTGATAGCATAAACTACTACCAAGAATTCTTTTTCTGTAACTGTATAATTTAACTCAGCAGGAGCCATGTTCTTGTTGATATAGTAGATAACATAGGTATCTTTGTCCTCCTGTTTCCCTAGCACTGCACCAATTGAAGTATCAAAGGCATTTGAAGAAATGTGAAATGGCAGAGCCCAATTGGGCCCTCTCAAAATGGGAGCTATGGACAATTTATGTTTCAGATCTGTAAAAGACAATTTGCAATTGTCAGTCCAACCAAAGTCAACATATTTTGTTAATAGAAAAAATAAGGGAGAGGCAATCTTGTATTTTTTTTTAATGAATCTCCTATAATATCAAGCATGCCCTAATAATATTCTTACCTCTTTCTGAGTTGATGGAGTTGGAATGTCCAAAATTACCTGGATTTTGGCTGGGTATACTTGAATTCCTGCATAAGAAATGAAATGTTCCAACACCACACCTTTGCTCATCATCATATGAAACTTTTTTGTACTTAGAGAAAGATGAGACTGTATACATATTTTGATTACTTTTTCTAGATTAGCCAAAGCTTCATCGAAATCAGTACCATAAGGTGTAAAGTCATCCATGAATATTTCCATACAGTCATTCACAATATCAGAGAAAATACCAATTACAACTCTTTGGAAAGTGGTTGGTGCATTACACAAGCCAAATGGGAGAACCTTGTAGGAAATTGTACCCCAAGGGCTAGTAAATGTGGTCTTATATTGGTCCTATGGAGAAATGGTTATTTGGTTATAGCCACTAAATCCATCTAGGAAAGAGAAAAAAAAGTTCCCAGATAGGTTGTCTATAACCTGATCAATAAATGGCAGAGGGAAATGATCCTTCTGCGTGGCCTTATTCAAGGATCTATAGTCCACACACTCTCTCTCCATTTACCATTCTTTTTAGGAACAATAAACAATGGTGAAACCCACTCACTATCTGATATAGGGTAGATGAATCTTGCATTAAGAAGTTTATGGAGTTCTTCCTTAACACTCTCTTTATTATTAGGGTTCATCCTCCTTTGGGGTTGGAAAATGGGTCGACATTCTTCCTTAATATATATATGGTGGGTTCATAGTTTAGAGGAAATTCCTTTCATATCCATGTAATTTCAGAAAAATGCCTCTTTATGTTCAATAAATAACTTCATCAAACATCCAGTTTTAGCAGAAGATAAATCGAGATTGATGTTCAGGGTTTTTCCAAGTTTAATTTCTACAACAATGCTCTTAGAAATGACTTTAGGAAATAATTCAACTATTTCAGTATCTACTGTTATAGCTTAATTAACTTGATTTACAACAGTTTCGAAGAACATCTCTGGGCTCACTCCTTCTTGGGTAGTAGGGTCAAAGATTATACTCAATCGGTGATATGTGTTTGGTGTAACAACAGAGGGGTCACTGATAAAGCTATTGATTAGATCATCCTCTACCTTGTCTTTGAAACTCAGGGATTTTCCTATAGTTAGCATAGGCAGAGTGCTCTCATCCTCAAGGTCCATCCATAAAGAATTTTTGGGTTCCACATTGGGTGTAGCATGAGGATAAAGGGTAAGTTTCTTGGTATCATAACCATCAAAGATGGCCATTGAACCAGATCTACAACTAATGAAATCATCAACTGTAGCTAACCATGGTCTTCCTAGAATTAGAGGATGACCCCCTAGACGGGTTTTAGGTTACAATACGACAAAATCAGGAGGATACTCCCATGAATCAATTGAAAGAACTAGATCATCGATTACTCCTTCTAATTTAATAGTGGAATGATCAACTAACTCTAAAACAGTAGGAGTAGTTCAGACTTTCTTTCTGAGTTGCAACAATTGCGTCATCTCTATTGGCATAATGTTAATTTCTTCCCCTAAATTAACTAACACATTGAGAATAAATTTCTGCCCAATTTTGACAGTGACTGTAGGGTTTCCTGGGTCGCCATATTTAATAGGTGGGGTTTTTCCTAACATCAGTTAATAAAATTCTACCACTACTTGTACTGTGAGGGGGTCCCTAGGTTTCCTTCTAGAATTTTTGATACAAAGGTCTCTCATAGTCTTCACATAAATAGGGACTTCCCTAATCACTTGCAATAGTGGAATTTTAACATGCAGAATTTGTAACTCTCCTAAGAGATTGAAGGATGGTAATTCCACATTTTTGGTAATTTCCAATCTTTTAGGGAATGGGGGTTCTGCTAATTCTATGATAGTTTCATCAATATCCTCTATATCAACAGATGGTTTTCCCCCCAATTCCTTGTCGGATTTTGAAGATGGATCATCTTCAATTATTGGCTCGACTATTCTCCCTGATATTAATTTTCACAAGGCATAGGGGTAATAGACAGAGTTGGAACATTGTGTATATCAATATTATGAATGGCCTTATTATTTGGATTTGGGTTAGGTTTCACAGGCATCTGAGGGCGTAAGGGAGGATTGTTCGGTGGGGCATTGGGAGTTAACTGCAACTATTACTGCTAGTACTGGGGTTGGAACTGTTGATAGGGGTTATGTTGGTGAGGGTTTTGATAAGTAAGTTTTTGTTGAGGGCCTCTCCAATATGGGTTCCATTGCCCAAGATAATTCTGTTGTTGGGGCATAGTTACCCATGCAGTGGGATCTTGATAAAGAGGTGGCATCTGATTTGGAGGGGGGGAATTCATCTGGCCATATTGAAGCTGATTGTTCACATTATTCCAATGATTAAGTGTTGTAGGAGAGAATTGAGGGTGTGTACCTTGACCTCATGGCTCCCATTGTCTTCTCTATGTTATTAGATAGACAACCTCCACTTCCTCATTAGTCACCTACCTTGATGCTTTTACACTTGGTAGGGAGGGACATTGGTCAATAGCATGATCTAATTCACAAATAAGACATACCTGGACACTGTTCAGTGGACACTCTCTTAATGGATGTTTCTTTCTGCATTTTGAACGGAAAATGGACAATGCCAGATCTGATTCTTCTTGTTTGTGTTTGACTTGTAGAGTAACAATTTGTGAAGCAAAAGAGTTAATCATTTTTGTTTTGAAATCTTCTAACAGATTACCTATTTCTTCTCTTATTGCCCCTCCATTGGCTGATTTTTGTACCCTTGAAAAAGTGGTATCCATGGTAGCTAACTTATTCCTTGTAGATCCTCGAGAGCATCTCTTACAAAGATTTACAATGTCTTCATAGGATTCCTTATATATATCTCCCTTTCCAAGCATATTCATCATATCTAAACAATCATCTCTAACTCCTTTTAGCAAAATAGTTTTCAGAATGTCCTTACTCACATCTGGATGTCTAGACCTTTGTACATTATATTGGAGTCACTCCACAAAATCTTCAAGGGTCTCATCCTCCTTCTGAGACATATTGAACAGTTCCTCTCTTCGTTCCCTTGTTCGACAATAGTCTTGGTACTTGTTCAAGAAAAGCTGCCTCATTTGTCCCCATGTTGAAATATTCTCTCCTCCAAGGCTCATGAACCATCCTAACGCGTTACCCTTCAATGTAGCTGGAAACAATTTAAACTTTTGCGTAGTGGTAGTGTAGTCATAGATTCTACACAGAATATCAAACTCAAACAAAACTCATATGGATCCTTAGTAGATAATCCATGGAAATTTGGCAGGGCTGAGAGAGGTATCTTCTTCATAGGATCTATCCCCTGTGTGGGAATATTAGTAATAGGAAAGACTAGTGTAGAGATAGTATTTTCATTATTTACCTAATCTTCATTGTTCACTGGATCCTCATGGTAGATCTCTTCTTCATTATCTCATTGATTTTCCATACCTGCTCTTTCTCTCCTTAAACAATCAATACAAAAAGTGTCCCACTCCTCTTTAGTGACTATCTGTCCGTTGATATGAAAAATATCTTCAGTTTCTTCTGGATTTTCCCTATTCTGAGCTACACTTGCTTGATATTCAATATTATCCAATGTTGCGTGCTAACTTGTTGGTGAAAAATCTTCAGCTTCAACTTCAACCCCTCATGAAAATGATGTTTCAAAATGGGGTAGTTCTGATGACCGAGGAATATGTCTTCTTGGAGGATTTGAAGGGCGATAGATAGATCCTAAAGAAGAATCTTCTCTAGCTATAATCTCATCAACAAAGGTTGGCCTTCCTAGTGCAAGAATCCTTCCACCACATCCTCTAGTACTTGTAGGGTTAGTAGTTATGTAGATACATCCTCTTGTTCCTCGATTCATGCAGACTACTCATTCCTAAGAAAAGAAAACTAATGTGCTTACAAGAATATATAATTATCTTCCCTGGAAACGACGCCAAAATGTTGTGCACTTTAAGGTGTTAAATATGAATTTTCAAACCCAGGGAAGTTTTTTTATTGCAAGATAATTTTGCATAGTATATGCTAGATTATGAAAGAAAATACTAGTCAAATTGCAGTAAGGTAAATTAACACTAAAAGAAACAGAATTGAAAATCTGAAGACTAACACAAGTTGCTGACACAACTTGAGTTCTAATCTATTGTTGCAGAATTGAAGTCACACTTGCATAAATGAAATCACACTTGCATAATTGAAATCTAATTTCCAGGAGTAGAGTTTGATGAGTGTATAAGAATCCTGGATTATCTAATCTATTCTAATTTTATATATTACTCTTGCAGAAGGAAGTTATGTGCTAATTGCTAAAAGGAAGTCTACTTAATTGCAGAAAGGGAATTCACACTTCTATTTACTTTTTCTTGAAAAAAAATATTTAATCTAATGCAGAAAAGGAATTAACTTTCAAAGCAATTCTCCAGCAGCATACACCAATTGATTCTAACTCTCATGAGACACACTAATGCGAATTAACAGAAAGGGACTGAACTGTAACAACAAATGTATTATAGAAATGCATAAACAGATAAATCACACAACTATAAATAATCAAAGCAGTTTATATAAAACTCACAATAGAGGGGAGTCTCTGAGGAAGGTGGGCCCTTTCCTTCTTGTTACCCATGATTTTGGTCATCATGATGGTGTATTGATGATGGTGTATTAAGGCTCCTAATAAGAACTTTCTCCTAAGAAAAGTGACATTCATCTCTTCCCATAAACCATATTTTTGAAGAGAGTTCGCAAGTTGCTTATATCCTAGGGTGTGAGAATGACCCATTCTTGCAGGCTACCTTCAGCTAGGGTGCAAAATTCTCACACTGTGCTACATATCTAGGGTGCAAACTTGTTCTAAAGCTTGGAAAAAGATGAAGTCTCGATGGTTCTAGAAGGGAATCTTCTAGAGAATGGGTTGGCATTCGAATAGTTATCTTTGTACTGGTTTCCCTGATATTGTGGGATCATTCTTATCCAAGTAACCATATCATCCTCTCCTATATATTGATGGAATTCTCATGGAAAAGGATAAGCAATATTTATTGGAGAATTGGTGAAAGAATTGTGTGAAGGACCTAGCTTGAACAGGAGCTTGGAGACTCTAGCAAGTCTATCAAGAGGGATTTGATTTTCTTCATACAAGGATCGAGAAAGTGTGTGTGTATGTTACACATTATTTTCATCATCCCTATGACCGTTAATGATGTAAACCTATTTTTTGCCTTCAGAGGGGTCAGTGGCTTGAGTTCCTGAAGAGATAAGGGATAAGAACTTTTCTTGAGAAAAGAAGTTGCATTTTCCTGTGTAAAAATCTTATAAAAAAGGAAGTTCGCAGGCTGCCTATGTATTAGGGTGAGAGAATGCCTAATTCCCACAGGTTGCACCATAGCTAGGGTGTGAGATGTTCGCAAGTTGCTCTATAGGCAGGGTGCGAGAATGCCTACATGTGGGAAAAACAAGTGTTTTCTCAAATCTTCTAGAAGGAGAAACTTCTATGGTGAGGTGGCATCCGAATGGTTTGGATCTTACTCGCTTTCATGATTTAGTGGGATCATCCTAACCTCCTCACCTTATCTTCTTCAACTTATAAAAGGAGAGGAGTTATCATGGAGAAAGTTAGCTTTGGTTAGTTCTTGAGATTTGTTAGCTTTGGTTGGCTTGGAATTATTAGCTTGGTTGGAGTGGCTTTGATATTTTCTTTGTCAAGATAGATTGTGAATATCATCAGATCTATGCTCTCAGAATTCTTGAAGTGAAAGTGTGTGGGGAACGAAGGACAGTTGGAAGGGACCTTACGACATCAAGGCCATGGTTGTAATCTCTCTTTCAAATTTAATATGATACAGTAATATGATTCTTTCCTATAGAGCTTGTTGTGTTTTATTGTATGATTCCTTGATCACATACATTGGTTTATATTGAGTTTATGCTATTACTATCGCTTTGGTTGGTTGCATTATTTTGCAGAATCATCATTGTATGAGCATTGAAATGAAGCTAGGATGGGGATGGCAAGAGGACGCGACATTTAAATGGTATGTCACCCATCCCTCTTTAGTTAGTAAATTCAATATCTAAAATTTAAGGAAAGCGTCATGTTCTGGTGTGTTTTGTTCTAGATCTAGGTGGATCTAGGGAGATCAGATAGTGTCCGCACCTACCAATTTGTCCTATAATAGTGTGTGTTGGAGCCAAGAGCCACTGAAATGAAGCTTGCAACATCAAGGAAATTAGGTTGTATCTTCTACTTTCAATTAATATGATACAGTGGCATGTCTTTTTCCCATAAATTCATTCTTACTTTATTGTGTAATTCCTTGATCATACACATAAGTGGACAATTGAATATATTTTTCTATCTTCACTTTGGTTGGTTTGTGTTGTCTTGGTCTTGACCTCACGAGAGAAATGGAGTGAAGAGGGAGCAACAAAGACCCTAGGAAGTGATACAAAGGTATGTTACTTGTTCCTCCCTACTAGCTAATTCAATGGTCATAACTTAGGGAAAGAGTCATGTCCTGTCCTGTTTTGTTCTAGATCCAGGTGGATCTAGGGAGATCTGTTAGTGTCCGCACCTACCGATTAGTCCAATAACAAAATTGGCGACTCCACTGGGGATATAATTCATTTTCTTTTTGTTTTTTAGTGTTTTTCCTTGGCCATTTGATCTTGCCTTACCTTTCTCCGTTAATATAAATATCTGAGTCTTCAGGATACCCTGGTAGACCCTCTGGGTCTAGAGGCCTCTTCAATTTTTTTGTCTTTTTCCAAAAATTTTCTTAGTTTTAGACATTCTCGTACTACACCCCACAGTGGCCTGGGAGAATATATTGAGTTCGCAGTCTACTTTTAGGTCCAGTGTGAGGTTCTCGCACTCTGCTCAAAGATGGCCTGCGAGAATGACCCATTCTCACACTGTGTAATACTATTAGCCTGCGAACCCTCTTTTCAAAATTTTGGATTTGAGATTTTTTCATTTTCAGCTACCCAAATCAGTATAGGTGCCTGAGAAGAGCTTCTTGGACCATTGCTTGATGTTTTCTTGTCTTCAAATTTTGTGCACGATCAGTCTTAGGAAATCAAAGGCTCTTCCTGTCCATTGTTTCTCGACTTTCGTTTCTTGAAATTTCTTGGCAAAGATATACTCTCTGATTTTGGAATATGAGTGTGCTTGTTTGGTTAAGAACCGGTGATCGGTTGAAAGTTGAGCTTCTTTGTCTTTATCATTTGCTCATTATTTGGAAGATCACTTTTCTCATGCAATTGAAAAGACTAGTTTGGTCTGCTTGTTATTTTTGTTTCCATTGAAAGATTGGTTTGGGTTTTTGTCTATTGCTTGTTCATTAGTTTTTGGTTTTCTCCACTCTCACCATCATGGTGTAGGTCCTTTTTGAAAAGTGAACAACATTTTTCTTTCAAAATCATTTTCGTCTTCGAAAGCATTGAAAATCAATTGTTGAAATTATTGAAAAAGAAACAATAGAGAATTGTTATTGATGCATGATTCATTGCAATTGCATTTTAAAGGAAATTGTGTATCGTAGTTCAAGTTTGATCCAGAAAATTTATGTTTCCCTCCCGTACATAGGATTCATTGAACGAAAATTGATATATTTCATTCCTATTTATGCATTGTTGGATCAGAGTCCCATACAACATCAGTTTCATCTCTGCTTCCTTTGAGTAACAACGACCCTTAATAACACTCCACAATCGTACAATTTAACTAGTAACTCTTTTCTAGGGCTCTATTACACCAACATTTAGCTAGGCTAGTGCTTTGGAATAGGTAGAGAGATACACTCTCCAAAGCAAAAAACACACAATAGCATCTTGTGTTAAGGCATGTCAAATTCCATTTACAACATCTTGTCCTAGGAAGCCCTTCTCACACAAGGGTCAAACACGAGGTCGCATTGATATTGACAGAGTTACTCACCCTCCTTTGTTGATATCGGTGTAGAGATTGCACATACTATGGGGGTCACTTGGAGGTATAACCACAATGATGAGTGGAAGCCTTTTGAGTTGATTTTGGGCTAGATACCCTGCCCTTGCGTGTCAATCAGACTGTCGACTGTCCCCCTAGGATTTATTGTTGTTGGTGGTAACCTTAGTAGCCTATCTTTCTAGGGTCTTACACAAGGTGACTGTGAAGGGGCAAGTCTTCATGGTACCTGGAATCGACATTGGCCAAACTCACTTGGGCTCCTTGGAGGGTATACCCACGTGTATGTGTGGGAGCTTGCACCAGGGTGTAAGTTCGTTAAGCAGGTCGTCAGAATAACTTTTCCACCCTAGCCCAACCCCTTCTCATCTCGTTGTTGCGATGTTGGATTTCATCACCAACTAGTGACTTCAGAATTAGAAGGTCTTGTTTGTTTGGTATTGTTTCCTAGATTTTGTTTACTAGCGCATGTTGTTTGCTTACCAAAATTGACCATACCATTTTCTTCATAAGTTTGTCACTCGTTCACCATAGATCCTCCACGTCGTTCACATAGAATGCAAGATTTATCTCCAGAGCATCTGGAAGGTTCTCAATCCTTTCCTACAAGTTCACTTGAGGGATCTCCTCAGCAGAGTGAAGTCTAAGACATCACCACGCCACAAGTGGAATGAACTGACTCTCTAGAACATTTCTGAATTACCAATAATCGAGAGGACTTTCGACTTCACCCTGATTCTGAGTGACAATTTATGTGACTGAATTCTTTTGGAGACTTAGTTGTTGTGTCTTCTTAATCACCATTTGGACCCTTTCCAAGCATAGAAGGCCAAGAACCTTTTTGGTCTATGGGAATTTTTAGATGGGACCTTTTTGGTGCAGGATCAGGCGTTGAAACTATCATCTCACCTATGATTTCCAAAATCTCTAGCCCAGAGACAGTACCGTTTACTACTGCCTATTATTTTCCTAGTATAGATGCCCTGCAAGCTGACCAGATCTTGACCATCCCTATAGAAATGGCCCATCACACAGATACTACGAGTGTTCACACCGGGATTACCACGGTTAGTCTCGCCCCCATCGGCACACCGTGTATGCCCAGTGTCATCCCAACACTACCACCCAGATACCATGCGTTGAACGCTTCCATTCCCACTTCTACGCAAACCCCATCTGGCTCTCCTGGTGGTCCCTCTTCTTCTGGGCACTCTCTTCCCAATTTTATTCCGACACTCCCTCAATTTCCTTTTGGAGGACCTTTCTTGTCCTCCACTGGTAGTATTAATCCTAGTGGTACTATTCCATCATTCACACCAAATTACCAGATTCCTGTTGGTGGACAATTTCAGCAAGGAGGTATGGCTCAACCCCCTCTCAGGGGGAAAATTCCTATTGGAACAGAAATCCAAATTGGAACACAACCCCCAATTGGAACGCAACCCCCAATTGGAACACCACCTTCGATAGGAGGACAGACCCCACCTTATGGACAAAACATACCTCCATCCTTGGCTCAATATTGGAATCATCTGATACAACATCCTCCTCAATCAATTGGGGGGAAATAGCTTCTAGCGGAATCTATTATACCCCCTAATATAGGCCAACCATATCCAGGTATGTCCAATCCCATTTGGGGCTCGAATGCTCAAACTGACGTCCCTGTTCAATAATACAATCCCATGAGCTACTATCCTCTCCAACCACCACTGAATCTGCCTGGGTCTTCAAATTATATGTAGACTACTTATGGTCCTACTGGTTTGCTGACAGGGCTTCCTCCCCACAGCCACCAGTACCCGCATGTGAATCGAAAGTTACCCTTCTTGGCCACTTTGGATCTTTTGGATTTGTCAAGGATTTTAAATGATCCAATTCATCTGCAAGATACCAGATATATAAAATATGCAGAACATAAATAAAATGATAGAAATGGTAGAATAACAGTAAAATATCCAACATAATCTTCACAATACACAGAAAAGAGATATAACAATAACAATAGAAATAACACTTTGATTCAGAAAGAAATGTTCACAGGCCTCTTTGAGGGGGAAACCTCCAATCGAGTAACTCTGTTACAATAATATCAAAGATAGGGTTCTCATACCCTCAACCCTTATTTATACTAAATATGTCTATTAAGAGGAGCATATAGAGGAAGATCATTCTAGAAGCGGAAGCTTCTATTAGGTCTTATTACATCCACCTTATTCTATTTTATTGAAAGGCCTTATTAATATTGACCTTTATTACATCTGAATACATTGATCTACCTATGTGCAGGTTAGGAACTTAACATGTCCTTCCCCTTAAAAACAACCTTGTCCTCAAGGCTTGAGATGTGGAAACTGTTGCAGAATGGTAGTTGGTTCCCAAGTGGCATATGATGGAGTCATATATTTCCACTGTACTAGCACTTCCTTGATGGTTCTCTGACGCAGGCAATGCTCACGCTGGTCCAAAACTACTTCTGGATGTAGCCAAATGGATCCTTCTTCAGCTAACTCTGGAAGGTTGGTTTGAATTTGGCACTTGGTTCCAATCACCTTCTTCAAGCATTAAACATGAAAAATAGGATGCAGCTTTGACTGACTGGGCAGAGATAACTGATATGCGACTTGTCCCATATGCTTGAGAACTGTGTAAGGGCCATAAAATTTGGGTGCTAGCTTCTGACAATGCTCGGCCTTGAGGGAAGTTTGCTTATATGGTTACAGTCTTAGAAACACCTGATCCCATTCTGCAAATTGACGTTCAGAGCGACCTTGATCTGCTTGTTGCTTCATTCTATTATGTACCATGACCAAGTTCTCTTTAAGGGTAGGAAGGAAATCCTCTCGGACTGTAAGTGTTTGTTCAACCGCCTGGACCTTCGAGGTACCTGGTAAGTATGAGATAAATGAAGGTGGCTTATGTCCATATATTGCTTCAAAATGGGTCATGCGAGTGGCTGTATGGTATGTAGTGTTGTACCACCATTTGGTGAGGGGTAACCATTGAGCCCATTGGTGTTGTTGTTCAGAGGCAAAGCACCTCAGATATGTTTCCAAACACTTGTTGACAACTTCCGTTTGTCCATCCGTTTTGGGGATGATAAGCTGAGCTGAGATGCAATTGTGTGCCTTGTAGCTTAAACAACTCTTGCCAAAAATTGCTTGTGAAAGTTGGGTCTCGATTGGAAACAATAGAGTGTGGCATGCCATGAAGTTTAAAGACCTGGTCCATGAAAATTTGAGCCACCATGTATACAGTAAATGGGTGGGGAAGAGCACAAAAATGAGCATACTTGGAAAGGTGATCCACCACCACCATTATGATTGATTTATTCCCCGATTTGGGTAAGCCTGCAATAAAGTCCATAGAGATATCCTTCCAAATAGCAGGGGAAATCGGAAGTGGTTGGAGGGTGCCTGGATATTTGAATGTTTCTCCCTTGTTATGTTGACACACCTCACATTCAACGACAAACTTACGGATGTCCTATTTCATACCATCCCAGAAAAAAGAACGTTTGACTTGGTCATATGTTTTGGTGAACCTTGAGTGCCCTGCTGTGGATGTAGCATGAAGCTCAGAAAGCACCATGGATTTGATCTTGGATTGTTTACTTAAATACAAGCGGCCTTTGTATCAAAGCTCATCCTGGAGCCAGGAGTACCCTAGGGGAGCCGGAGCCTTGTTCTGCAGTTGCTGGATTAGATGCAAACTTTTGGGATCTTGAAGCCATTCCTAGCGCACAACTTGGAGACAATCAGGTACAATGAAGGAAAGAGAAAAAATGGATCCTTCATCTTCATATTTCCAAGACAGTGCATCCGCCACGACATTGTCTTTCCCCTTCTTTAAATGATCTCATAATCATATCCAAAGAGATTAGTCACCCATTTTTGTTGTTCCTG
This sequence comes from Picea glauca, assembly GCA_000966675.3. Lineage (NCBI taxonomy): Eukaryota > Viridiplantae > Streptophyta > Pinopsida > Pinales > Pinaceae > Picea > Picea glauca. The sequence continues at coordinate 83,084 of JZKD02S1489500.1, read as the reverse complement.
GGAGGAAATGTGTTGTTCCAGAAAGTACTTGAGGCTTTGATGGTCGGTCTTAATTTGGAAGCGTTTCCCCAAGAGATACGGATGCCACAACTCAACGGCTTGAAGAATCGCCAACATTTCTTTTTCATAAATGGGTTTGCCCAGATTCTTTTCAGACATTTGCTTGCTAGTGAAGGCCAAAGGTCGACCCTCTTGCATAAGGACATCACCAATTCCTTTCTCTGAGGCATCACATTCCAACACAAAGGTATTTTTGAAGTCGAGAAGGGCCACAACCGGAGTGGTGCACATGGCTATCTTCAAGGTTTGTAAATCTTGAGTAGCTGCTGGAGTCCAAGTGAAAGAGTTCTTTTTGAGGAGAGCCATGAGAGGTGCTGCAATATTTCCGCAGTTCTTAACAAACTTTTGATAATACCCTGTGAGGCCCAAAAATCCATGCAATCTTTTGAGAGTCTTTGGGTGTGGCAAGTATTGCATAGCTTCAATCTTTTTCAGGTCCACCGTGATGCCATCCTTTCCCACCAGATGACCCAAGTATTCTACTTCTGATCCACCAAAAGCACATTTGGACTATTTCAGGAAAAGTTGGTGCTGAGAGAGTAGGCAGAGAAATTGATCCACATGAGTAAGATGGTCTATCCAGGTTTTTCTATAGATGATCATATCATCAAAGAAAACCTAGAAAAAATGACAGAGAAAAGGGAAGAAGACATGGTTCATGAGGCTCTAGAAGGTGGAGGGGGCATTAGACAAACCAAAGGGCATGAAAAAAAATTCATAGTGGCTCTCATGAGTGCGAAAGGTGGTCTTGGGAAAGTCAGCCTCTTTCATACTTATCTGGTGATAGCCCAAGCGAAGATCAAGTTTGGTAAAGAATTGGGCACCACTCAATTCATCCAGGAGGTCATCAATGATAGGAATGGGAAATTTGTCTTTGATGGTTAGTTTGTTGAGAGAAAAAAAGTCAGGACACATTATCCAAGAACCTTCTTTCTTCAGTACCATGACGACTGGAGAGGAGTAATGGTTGTACTAGGATGGATGACGCCGACAATAAGAAGTTCCTGGACCATTTTTTCAATTTCATTTTTTTGTGCAAAGGGGTGGTGATATGGATGTATATTGGGGAGAAGGCTTCCTGGGACAAGGGGAATGGAATGATCATGGACACCACAGGAAGGAGGGAGTCCTTGGGGAGTGGAAAATACCATTTGATGTTTAGAAAGGAGGGCTTGGAGGTCTTGGTGCACTGGTGGGGTCTTTGTGGCTTGTATAGCATGGAGTTGGGTAATGACACCATAATGACCTTTTTTGAGCAGTTTTTCCATGCGATGAGAACTAATGACCTCAGGTGAACCAACAGTGATGCCTTGAAATTTATATTGGTGGCCTCGATCTAATTGCATGGTTAAGTTCTGAAAATCCATGAGAATGGGACCCAAAGTCCTTAGCCAGTCTGCATGCAACACAATGTCGCAACCGCCCATGTCAATAGCAAACATATGTGATTTTAGGTGGTAGTCACTGATTTGGAGACACACATTTTCACAGCGCCCACCACATTTCATAGAACCACCATTGGAAATCATTATTTGGAAATTGTTGACAGCATGGATGTAGCAATGGGTTTCTTGGGCAATGCGACGATGAATAAAATTGTGGGTGCTTCCACTATCAACCAGAATGATGACCTTTTGGTGCTTGATGTAACCGATTAACTTGAGGGTTTGGGGGGTAGAGAAGCCAGTGAGAGCATTGAGGGAAATGATCAGTTCCACTTCGGGAGGGTCGGAGGGAGGGTTTATGTCAGTGATTTCTGGTGACTTAGGCACAAGGGGAGTGTCAACATCCTCTTCCAGAATATCCTCAGAGATGGCCATAAAAAGCTTTTGTTCCTTACATTTGTGGCCTAGGAAATATTTTTCATCACAATTATAATAGAGGCCTTTGAGTTGGCGTTCAACCATTTCAGCCCTGGTCAATTTTTGGATTTTTAATGGGGTGGAGGGAGTAGTGGGGTTTACTTGTTTAGGGAGAGGGATAAAGGAAGGATTACGGTTCTGAGAGGAAACAATTTGTTGTTCTTATTTAGCTTTTTTGGTAGCCTCTACCCAATTCATAGGTCAAGCCATGCGGACATGGGCTCTAATATTCTCCTTGAGGCCACTGATAAAACACTCTCGAAAGAAAGCATCAGTCATGCCCTCTGTTCAAAAATCCAGTCTCTCAAATGCAACTATGAAGTATTCTACTGTGCCTGATTGCTTCAATTTTGTCAAAAAATCCAAATGGTTGGTGTCAGTGTCAAAGCATTCATAAATCGCAGCCACAAATTGGGTCCAAGCAATATACCCTTGACGGGAAGTTTTTCTCCATTGCCACCATTGCCAGCGTTCTTGATCTATATGGAGAACACCATACCGGAGTTTGGCCAAGTC
>JZKD02S1489500.1:52808-71487 GCA_000966675.3 Picea glauca | reverse complement strand
TAGCCAAAGTTCTTACTCTGCACCAGTGGTAATGGTATTCAAGAAAGATAGCTCATGGCGTATGTGTCCAGATTATAGAGAGATCAACAAGATCACTATTAAAGATAAGTTTCCTGTCCCCGTGATTGATGAATTGTTAGATGAACTACATGGAGCAATATATTTCACAAAATTGGATCTTCATTCAGGGTATCATTGGATCATAATGAAGGAAGAAGATATCCCAAAAACAACATTCTGAACTCATGAAGGCCATTATGAATTTTTGGTCATGCCTTTCAGCCTTACAAATGCACCTTCCACTGTGGTTGGTACTTATCCCCCAGCCTAAGAAACTAGCGGCTTAACTTCAGCATGAAGTCTAGAGGCCGAGGCCAAATGGCCCCCAAGATTCATTTCATCCAACTGCAAAGGTGAATGAAATGAAGCTTCAAATACTAGACAAAGGACTTGACTCAAATAGAGAGGGGGAAAACTATTTCATTTTTTAACGAGCTTGACATAGAAACAAGAACTATGCTCGTAACCTCTCTTTCATTTTTTAACGAGGTTTCCACAGAGACAAAAAAAACTATCCTCATAAGGGGTTTCATTTTTTAACGAGCTTGAAATAAAAAAACCATGCTCAAGGATGGTTTCATTTTTAAATGAGCTTGAAATCACAAAATCATGCTCAAAGACCTCTGTTTCATTTTTTAATGAGGTTGCCTCAGAGATGAAAAAACTATCCTCGGAACCTCTATTTCATTTTTTAACGAGGTTGTCGTAGAGACACAAAAACTATCCTCGAAACCTCTGTTTCATTTTTTAACGAGGTTGCCGCCTCACCATGGAAGTTTCTCCTTCTAGAAGATTCAAGAAAACACTCATTTTTACCACATGTAGGCATTCTTGCACCCTGCCTATAGAGCAACCCATGAACATCTCGCACCCTAGCTATAGTGAAACCTGCGAGAATCAAGGATTCTCGCACCCTGCCTATATAGAAACCTGTGAACTTCCTTTTTAATAGGGTTTTCATAAAGGAAATTGCAACTTCTTTTCTCAATAAAAGTTCTTCTCCCTTCTCTCTTTAGGAACTTAGGCCATTAACCCCTCTGAAGGCAACAGATAGCTTTACATCATTAACGGTCATATGGATGACGAAAATAATTTGTAACACCTTTTCTTATCTATGGTGATGATCACTACACGAAGGATTGTCCACGATGCACCGAGGTCACTAATTTCCTTCAAGGAGCCCCAAAACCCCCTGCCCTGGCCATTTTGTCCCAACCCTTGCCGTCTCAAAAACAGGCTCAATTGGTCATTCATGACCAACCCTCACCTTCTACTACATCCTATGTCTTGATGTGTACTGGAAATTCAAAGCAGAATGACATTGCACTCACCACTCGAGCCAAAGATTATTCTCCCTCTAAAGAGAAGGTTGATAACCTACCTCCTTCATTGGTACAACCCTCTCCTATGACTCCACCTACCAGTGGTCCTCTTCATCTCGAATGACCGAGCCTCGACACAGTTCTTCGACCCCCCCCAAAGGGTGTCATTCAGAAATCAACTTTCAATCCTCATGCTCTCACTGCCCAAAACTACAACATTGTTGAAGATCTAGCCCAAGCACCTTCTGCGATGTCAGCCCTCGAAGTCCTTCAAAGTTGTCCCACACAACAGAAGGCACTGTTGAAATATATCAGTGGAATCAACCTGACGGATACCAATTTAATAATTTTTGACTTGGAAGATCACATTCCAAGGTTACCCCCTCAACTCGTGTTCTAGATCCAAGTGATTGTCTCTGAAAAAAACATTTGTCGAACCATTATCGAAGAGGGTGCCTTGACGTGTGTCATGTCTCTTACTTGCTAAAAAGCCATTGGATATCCCTCTTTGAATGAATCCCATAACACTCTCAAAGCCTTCAATGGCTCTGGTTTTAAGCCCTACAGTGTCCTTCCTTCATTGCCCATCACGTTAGAAGGAAAAATGGTCCAAGTCGAAGTGGAAGTCTTTGACGCTCCCCTTGATTACAATCTTTTGCTTGGCTGCAGCTGAATCGATTTCATGCGTGCAGTTGTGTCGACCCTTTTTTGTGTGGTACGTTTCCCACATCAAGGGAAGGTAGTCATCATTGACCAATTAGCCTTCTTTAATTCCGATACCTGTGATAGAAATGTACCGTTCATCACTAAAACCCCACCGGGTTATGAGAACATTGGTGTAGGCCTTCTCAAAGACTCTTCGTTAATGGGCACTTTCCCCATTCCACCGCCCGATGTTCCACGCTCATCTGTTGCTTCAATCAACATTATCTCCACCTCAATTCATGAACTTCCTGTGTCTCACGACCCATGGATAGTACCTGACCCTGAAGATCATCTTCTTTATGACAATGAAATGCCTTTAAGTTCGGTCGAATCCACCTATCAGGCCATTCAATCGTTAACCCCTTCTACCCCCTCTCTTCGTGAGTTGTCTCTTGATCCCTTCCATGTCATTTTTCCCATAGATGAGATGATCATGTCTGTCATGGAGGACACCCCTTGGGATGATGGACATCATCGTTCCATCCTCTTCCTGGAGAAACATACCATTGAGAACTACCACTGGATCTTGACCCTGTCGACCGTTGTCGTCATCTCAATCGTTCCCAAGTCCACACACGATGTGTTTTTCGAAGGGAACTTAAGAAATATCTTGCCCACTGTTCCCCTTGACATATCCATCAAACCTAGAATCGTAAAAAATGTCCATATCGAAGCTTCGTGTTCCCTTGACAAAATCGTCACCTATACGTCCCTTTTCAAAGAGTTTTGTGACATCTTTGCCTGGAGCTATGAAGAAATGCTGGGTATCGACCCCGACATTGTGATACATGAGATCAAGACATACCCCGATGCTAAACCCATCCGGTAATGCCTTCATCCAGTTCACCCACGTAAAGTGGTTGCTATCAAGCTCAAAGTCGAGAAACTTCTCAAAGCCGGCTTTATTCACCTGGTGGCTCTCACTGACTGGGTTTCCAATCTTGTCCCGATCGATAAGAAACAAGGCACAATTTGTGTATGCATTGATTATAGGGATATCAACAAATATTGTCCCAAAGACAACTTTCCTACCCCCTTCGTCGATTAGATTGTCGACGATTGCATTGACAGTGAAATCTTCTCTCTAATGGATGGTTTCTCCAGGTATAATCAAATCAACATTGTTCCTGAGGATCAACATAAGACTTCTTTTATTTTTTCTTGGGGTACTTTTGCCTATTAGAAACTTCCTTTCGATCTCAAGAATGTTGGTGCAACTTTTCAATGCGCTATGTCTTATGATTTCCATGATATCAAGCACATCATGCAACCATATCTGGATGATTTACCTGCTCACTCAATGCATCGAGTCGATCATCCAACCAACCTTCGAGCCATTTTCGTCCACTGTTAGTTTTACCATATACGTTTAAATCCTCATAAGTGTGTTTTCTGCATGGAATCTAGCCAACTTATAGGATTTATTGTTTCACGTCAAGGGACCAGGGTGGATCCTTTAAAGGTTGAGGCGATTCTTAATCTCCCTCCTCCTTCTACACTTCCCCAGTTACAAAGTTTGCAGGGGAAAACAAACTTTCTTCATCATTTTATTCCAAATTATGCCGAGATAACTCATGGATTTACGCGGCTCCTAAAGAAGGGGTCTGATTTTGTATGGGATACCATCACCAACAATGCTTTTGAAGCTTTGAAATTGTCCCTAACACGTGCTCTGCTTCTCTTTCCCCCCAATTACAATCGAGATTATTTTCTCTACCTTGCTACCTTGGATTACACCATTGGTATGGTTCTAGTCCAAGAGGATGATGCTAATGATGAACCTACTACTTGAGTCAAAGTCTCATGCCTACCAAAATCAAGTATTTACATGTTGAAAAACTGGCCTTGGCAGCCATCCAAGCCATCCAATGCTTCCGGCACTATATCCTCTCTCGCAAGACTATAGTGATTTCTAACTGCAACCCTATGCAACACATTCTCACACGTCAATTGCTAAGGGGGAAAATACTCCAAATGGATCATGATACTCCAGGAGTTTGACTTGGAATTCGAACGCGCCAAGTTCAAGAAGTCCTTAGTGTTTGCTGAGTTGATATGCAACTTTCCCTATTCTGAAACGAAAAATGTAGTAGTTGATTCATTACCCAATGAATCCCTTTTCCTCATCAGCTCTGATGATATTTGGTATGGTGATATCATCATATATCTCCAAACCCAGACGTTTCGGCCAAATTTGTCTAGTACTGACCGACATCGAATACACTATCAAGCCCGTCAATATATTATCCTCGGAGACAATCTTTATTGTCGGGGGATTGACTCCATTTTTCGACGCTGCCTCACATTCGACAAAGCCAAGAAAGCTCTGAATGACTACCATTTTGGAGCCTGTGGTGGTGATATGTATGGGTATGCTACTGCCCAGAAGATCTTACGAGCAGAGTATTTTTGGCCTTCTTTATTTAACGACTTCATAGTTGCCGTTCAAAAATGCCATGCTTGCTAGGCCTATAATAACAAAATATGGTCACATCCCACTCCTCTTCACCCTGTGGTCTCCATTGGTCCCTTTGCAAAATGGGGCATCGATTTCATGACATGTCACCCCCACTCAGTTAGGGGGCATGGATACATTATTTTAGCCGTAGATTACTTTATGAAATGGGTCGAGGCGATGCCGACATTTGACAACACTGGAAATACTGCAACATTATTCATTTTTAATCACATCATAGCTCATTTTGGTTTTCCCCAGGATATCGTCACTGATCATGGTAGCCACTTTAGAAACTTCATGATGTATGAACTTACTGAAAAGTTGGGTCTTCACCATGAAAACTCAACACCCTATTACCCACAAGGCAACGTCCAAGTCGAAGCAATTAAAAAAGTTCTCATAACTATGCTCCGATGAATGATAGGGATTCACAAAATAAGTTGGCACACAATGTTTTTTTCGACATTGTGGGCTTACCAGACATCCGTCAAGTCCACTACTGGGTTTACACCTTTCCGGTTAATCTATGGTTTGGAAGCCATTCTCCCGATTAAATGCGAGATACCCTCTTTAAAACTATCTATTGAACTCCTACCAAACACTTCTACTGAGGAAGAACGTCTATTGTATCTTATGCGATTAGATGAAACTCAACGCGATGCTACCATAGTCATAGAAACTCAGGAAAAATGTGTCAAGGCTCAATATGACAAACATGTCAAGCCTCATGTTTTCTTCGAAGGAGATCTCGTTCTCCTCTATGAACAAGATCGAGATATGCTAGGAGCTGGAAAATTTGAAGCCATGTGGCGAGTTCCTTATATCGTTAGACGAGTGTTGGAAAAAGGGGATTATGAGTTACTATATTATGATGGTATCCCTTTGAGTGAACCCAAAAATGGGTTGTACTTGAAGAAGTACTATGCATAAAATCACCTGTGCACGAATACTTGTTTTTTTATTGTATCATACTTCTTGTGTGTTACTGTAGCTTGCTTTTGTTGTTATCTGGTCTATGCCATTATGTGACATTGTGTTTGATTTCCAGAAGTCGGAGTCTTCGCTACCCTACATTGACTTCGCTGATGGTGCTAGCCATAGTACTCAGAACCTTGCTTCCGCTGCATGGGAAATTTACGCCCCTACAAATGAACTTGTCTCCTTACGAGGTGTGTGTCTTGGCCATGTGACCAACAATATTGCAGAGTATAGCGCCGTTATTGAATTGTTGATTGATGCAAAGTATAACATAATTATCAAATTGTTGATTGATGCTATGTCTATACTATTCGAAGTCCTACTTTGTTACGAGTGTATTTGCGAATTTGCCTCTTGGAACATTATTTTGATTATATTGAATATCAACATATTCCTAGATGTATAAATACTTTAACTAATGCATTGGATAACTATGTATTATATAGACATTTAGATCATTTATAAATTAATCACATCATTTTTCACACAACACAAGATCAACTGGTAGAAGCCGTATGTATATATAATGATCAAAAGAGGTTTTACAAAAAAAGTTTTGTCCGAGGACCAAAATTTCAAAATATGAACCTCGTAGCTTCTACAAAGTGATGTCATGGATGACGTTCATGGTAACACATGACTGCTCTGAAAACCCTAGGAAGTAGTCAGCCAATGGACTCTAACACTCCTACTGTATGACGCTGATAACATCGTGGAACCTCTCCAAGAGGCATGTCTGGAATATCTGTTGTCAAACCCTCTAGGTTTTGTTCCACCTCTTCATAATCCTCGACGTCCCATCATGTCACTAGTGCCACTTCTCCTCGCCATTGAATAGGAGAAGTACCAGGAGGTCGGTAAGGTCCCACATCTGTGTCATCAAAAATGAATTTTGTATTTAATCCTTGGATGAACATTAAAAAAAAAACATTTGCATATGATAAAATTCACAAAAACATTTAAAAAGAAAAAATGTGTACTTCTTACCAAGTTCCCCCCACTGAGCACCCTTGGGTAGGACCAAGTACGAATCTCCTCGAAAATACAACCTAGCATAAGCATAATCATTGACCGTCATCATATGTGGTTGCAACCAGTCGAAGAAGGTATCATCATATTTGATAATTGGTCCAACTACATGTCGGGCGATGAGATGACACCATCTCAACATTCTTGGATCTATTGGGGCCGGTAAATCCCACTCAACCTGTAGCCTCAATAACAGAACCCTCTCGAGAAAGAAGGACACAAACAAAGACCCGTACCCAAATTTCTTCAGGTCACCTCGCCTGCATTTGGTCAACTTCCTTTTCATGATACGAAGCACTGCATCTACCCAGTTAAAAACTCGAGGCTCAGTACACTTTATGGCATACTGAAAGTAGCTTTGAAGAGCCATGTGAGGAGTAGCGCTCCCAGCCATATGAGCAATGGTGAACAAAATAGTGTGGAGGGTCAAATCCCTCACTCCCCAAATGACAACTTTCCCTTTTCTCCTATCTGCCTCTAGAACATAGTGTAAGTGGCAATACTCATTCATGGGCAGGCCACCACCTTTGCTACTAGTCAGGCTCACGTGGTACCCATGCCATGACAGTCCTGTCAAGAAGTAAATGTCCTCAATATCCAAGGACAATGTGTGGACCCCTACATGGAATACTTGATGATCGGGATCCCACATATGCACAAGGTACTCCAATAACTTGACTTGGGCCCTCATGCCCGGGATACAAAAGAACTTCAGAAGACCACAGTCTCGTAAAGTGACAATGGTGGCTAGATGATTTCTGCCAATGGAATTATCTTCTTTTTTCTCCCTTTCAAACCATTCCAGAGCCATGGTGATGGCCAAATACCTGCATAATAAGCACAAGAAGAAAGTTAATAACTCTATTCAACATTTGGTATCTTTTCATTGAGCAAAACTTTAAAAAACTTTTACACTTTGTGGTTCTCACAAGTGCCCTTTATGCACAGTGTGAGGTTCTCATAAGAGGCTTTGGTCTCACCTGTGAGAATGACCCATTCTTGCAGGTCCCATGTGGCTCACCTACGAGAATGACCCATTCTCGTAGGTCCCATGTGGCTCACCTATGAGAATGGATGAGCACGAATTTAGCCCCCAAAACAAACTCAAAACTGTGTTTTTTGCCAATGAAAATGAAAAATTAAACCATGAAAAGGTAGAGGACAAAGAGCCTACCTCACTGCCGCTGATGGTTCGTCGAATGGATGCTCGTAACTCCCGCAATCTGACGTCGAATTTCAAGGGTAAAAGAGGGGTTTTTGGGCTCAAATAGTGGTAAAGTTAAAATGATATGGTAAAAAGAGTTTTTACCCCATTATATTTAATTTTACCATTTTATTGGATTTTATAACTGTTTATTTATTAAAACCTAATCCCTAATGCCCTTTTGAGTACAACTTTTGCAGGTGTAATGAATTCGATGTTCATGCATAGGGATGCAGATATTTTTTCTTCTTTATCACATGTTTTGATTGTTTTTTATGGTTTTTGTACAAAACCTCGAGCTTGGTCTTTGTCTATTCTCATGCTCTAAAATACATGAGAATGCGATCGAGCACACTTTTATCACTTTTTTGGGCTCAACAAGGTTATATGAAAAATGAACCTCCTTGGAGTCCTCTTTAAGCTCTTTTCAGACTCTCTAAACATGAAAAGATAGCTGAGCGACCTTGCTATTTTCATGCTCGATAAAGTATTTGAAGAAAGTATCTGTTGGACGATAATTTATCTCTTTTTTGGTCTCATCAGACTATTTTATGAAAAAGGACCTGAGAGAGTTCTCTTTTAAGTGTTTTTCCAGACTCTATAATCATGAAAAACCTTCAAGTTTTCTATCTTTTGACTTGTTAAACAAACATCGATAGACCCGTAATGGGACCGAACCAGTCCTTCCTAGGGTTCATTAAACATACTCCGAAGAACTTATCTGAAGGATAAGCATATATCAACAAGCATATGTTATCCTCCTCAAGCTTGCGTAAAAATAAAGAGGTACTCACCAGAAATGGTGGGGGGAAATTTGGGAAAGGGATATGTTCTCATATTCATATTAATTGGCAGTAAATGTCGCTCTTGAACATGACACCCCCTATTCATTATTCAAAGCCGGTTTGGGAAATCCATTTGTCTCTCATTCGATTTTCTACAAGGTCATACCATGTGTTATATCTGAGTCAATGTTTCCAAATCATTGGTCGTGTCATTCATATGTTCAAGAGAAGTTCATTTGAAACCTCTATTGAGTCGGCCATCTGAAATTGTCCATTCTCTCTGTGTCGGCCTTCCTTGTGTCCAGTCCAACTTACATCATACTTTGTTTCACCTTCAAAATCTGTTACTCATTTCATGTCATTGATGGGGGATACATCAAGGCACTCCTGTGATGAGTTTTGTTACGTCGACTTCATCTCATTATCCGGAAACAAGACTTAGAAATTCTTTGGTACCTTGGAACCTGCATGCCTCAATGGCAGGTTTCCTCACTTTCGACAGTGGGTTTACATCATTGACCCCTGATCAGAAGATTCCATTTTATGTTTGACCTCAAATCATTCATTCACACTCGATGGATAGTACTAGTGTACCTTGGGAGTCATTGACATTAATGGTGATATCCCTCACACTTGTTAACGATTTCATCAATGATCGGTAATCAAGTGGTTTCTACCATGTTCGACTTCAACACATGTAATCACATGGTTAGATTCATACTTTTGGGTGATGGGATTGAAGACCCTGGATATCATCTCGTTGTCTAGGTTACGATGGAAAATGTACAATTTGTGACACATAGTTCCACTTTGTATGTCTCGTGGCTATGCCATCTCAGTTTGAATTTTCTTTCATAGATCCACAGTGTATTCCTGGTGGCTATGCTATATTTTGACGGCATGGATCCACAGTGTATGATTGGTGGCCATGACCTATGTCTATAATGTCATCCATCTGTGATCTAAGTATGGAAATGCCTACCTCAGAACTAGTATGATATTCTGCAGATGCTTGGGTGTTCGTAGGTTTCTGTTTGGGTGTGCTCCTAGTTTTCGACATACACACACATGCAGTTTACAAAGTATTTCGGTTGTCACTGATTCCGGCCTCATACTTTGGGGGGCATTCTGTTACCCATGATTTTGGTCATCATGATGGTGTATTGATGATGGTGTATTAAGGCTCCTAATAAGAACTTTCTCCTGAGAAAAGTGACATTCATCTCTTCCCAGAAACCATATTTTTGAAGATAGTTCACAGGTTTCTTATATCCTAGGGTGTGAGAATGACCCATTCTCGCAAGCTGCCTTCAGCTAGGGTGTGAAATTCTTGCACTGTGCTACATAGCTAGGGTGCGAACTTGTTCTAAAGCTTGGAAAAAGATGAAGTCTAGATGGTTCTAGAAGGGAATCTTCTAGAGGATGGGTTGGCATTCGAATGGTTATCTTTGTACTGGTTTCCCTGATATTGTGGGATCGTTATTATCCAAGTAAACATCTCATCCTCTCCTATATATTGATGGAATTCTCATGGAAAAGGTTAAGCAAGATTCATTGGAGAATTGGTGAAAGAATTGTGTGAAGGACCTAGCTTGAACAGGAGCTTGGAGACTCTAGCAAGTCTATCAAGAGGGATTTGATTTTCTTCATACAAGGATCAAGCAAGTGTGTGTGTGTTGGAGCCAAGAGCCACCGAAAGGAAGCTTTTGACATCAAGGATATCAGGTTGTATCTTCTACTTTTTATTAATATGATACAGTGGCATGTCCTTTTCCCATAAAGTCATTCTTACTTTATTGTGTAATTCCTTCATCATACACATAAGTTGACAATTGAATATATTTTGCTATCTTGACTTTGGTTGGTTTGTGTTGTCTTGGTCTTGACCTCACAAGAGCACCAGAGCGAAGCGGGAGAAACAGACACCCTAGGAAGCGGGTTGTCAGGATCATGAGAAATCTCTAGGTGAGAGAATTGTTGGGAATTGATTTCTTGAAGGTTCTAAAATACAAGTACAAATCTCTGAGACTTCATGTCCCGCCTATTGCTGAAGCCCGAAAAGGAAGTGGGGTAGTCGAAAGACTATTCAGCAGATAAGGGACACAGTTCCCTGGGTGGGATAAGCATGTGGGGAATGAGGGACTATAGGCTGTTATTTTGAGTTGGCATCTATGATGGATTCTTTCCTGTCGTCTATGATCCATTAGCCTGGTTAGGAATCCCTTTACCTGGGTGGAGTTTATTCCTCGCTTAGGAGTGACCCACTGTTGAGAGTGATGAGCAGTGTGGTATAAGGCTGGGAGGTTCATGGAAGGTCTGCACAAAGTTGGTGATATTCTTACCAAGATAAGTCTCAACTGTGTGATAAATTTACATGCTTCATTATTATTTATGTGTTTATTTTTATGGGTTTATCTTATGTGTGGTTTATAACTGTCTATATATTTTTGGGTATTGACTGTATATGATGAATGTATATGTTTACTGTTATTTCAATATGAATCTATTCATTTACATAATGTATTTATTTCTTTACATTTTATATATAAAGTTCCACAAGAGTTTTGTGTGTATATGTTTTAATTGCATGCAGTTCGAAAAATTTATGTGGCATAGCTCAGTTGGATGTTGGGTATGTTACAATATGTTGAGCATAGAATAAAAACATTTTATGGAGTATCATGGATCGACATGGGTGGACGAAGATGTTACAACTATCACATCACCCTATCCAACCAATCACTTTCACAACAACCTATCTAACCAATCATTGTCTCATCCATAAAACTAGATCCACTCACATTCACATTCAACTCATGCCAAGATTACCAAGAGAATATCTCAAAACATATGCTCAACATCACCAACATGTGCCTCTACCAAGCATGTACCAAGATCACCACATACCATCACAAGATATGTGTCTCAACCAAATACCAACCTATGCCATGCATCAACCTATACCTCAACCTATACCATCAACTGTGTACCATAACAAGTGCATCAACCGTGCATCAAACCTATACCTCAACCTGTACCATCAACCAAATACCATAACAAGTGCATCAAACATGCACCAAACCTATACCTCAACCTGTACCATCAACTACATACTTTTATACATTATTTTAGTCATCCCTATGACCATTAATGATGTAAACCTATCTTTTTCCTTTAGAGGGGTCAGTGGTCTGAGTTCCTGAAGAAAGAAGGGAGAAGAACTTTTTCTGAGAAAAGAAGTTGCATTTTCCTTTGTAAAAACCCTATTAAAGAGGATGTTCACGGGCTGCTATATAGGCAGGGTGCGAGAATGCCTGATTCTCACAGGTTTCACCATAGCTCGGTTATGAGAGGTTTGCAGGTTGCTCTATAGGCAACGTGCAAGAATGCTTACACGTGGGAAAAATGAGTGTTTTCTCAAATCTTCTAGAAGGAGAAACTTCCATGGTGAGGTGGCATCTGAATGGTTTGAATCTCACTCACTTTCATAATTTAGTGGGATCATCCTAACCTCCTCACCTTATCCTCTTCATCTTATAAAAGGAGAGGAGATCTCATGGAGAAGGGATAAGTTGGATTTGGATTGGAATTATTAGCTTGGTTAGAGTGGTTTTGAATTTTGCCTTTGTCAAGATAGATTGTGAATACTATCAAATCTGTTCTCTCAAAATTCTTGGAGTGAAAGTGTGGGGGGAATGAAGGATAGTTGGAAGGGATCTTATGACATCAAGGCCATGGTTGTAATCTCTCTTTCACATTCAATATGATACAATAATATGATTCTTTCCTATAAAGCTTGTTGTGTTTTATTGTATGATTCCTTAATCACATACATAGGTTTATATTGAGTTTATGCTATAACTATCACTTTGGTTGGTTGTGTTCTTTTGCAGGTTCATCATTGTATGAGCGTTGGAATGAAGCTAGGATGGAAATGGTGAGAGGAAGAAGTGTTTAAAATGGTATATCACCTATCCCTCTTTAGTTAGTAAATTCAATATTTAAAACTAAGGAAAGCGTCATGTTCTGGTGTGTTTTGTTCTAGATCTAGGTGGATCTAGGGAGATCAGTTAGTGTCCGAACCTACCAATTTATCTGATAACACATACCATAAAAAATGCATAAAAAATACCAACTATCAATCTTGTACCATATCATGTGACAACCATGCACATCAACCATGCACAACAACCATGTACATCAACAACCTATCACATTAATCTCATCAACCAATCAGATATGATCATGTTCCATACATATACAAACATCATAAACCAAATGTAGTGAATCCTCACATCAACTATGCATCAAACCCTCATTGTTATGAAACCTCAATATGTATCAATAACTTAAACAACACACCTCAACCCAAAACCCTCAAACATGTACCAAGGGATACAAGATATGACTAAAAAATATACCAAATAAAGTGTGCCAACAACAAACAGCAAGAGTACCAATAGTGTAATTTTGTATATCTGCCTCATGCATCATATACCATAAAACCAACAATCCCTCAAGGGAAAATGCTCAATCTCCCATGACCATACCTCAAGAAATCACCAAAAGACCAACTTCAATACAAGCATATAACATACCTTTTCTTTCAGTAGATAACATTTTTGTACCTGACCACTGTCACACTTTCCTGTAGCTTCTCCTCAACCTTTGCAACCTGAACAACCCCTCAATATTTAGATATGGCATTACCTCACTTGATGAAATGTGTTGTCTAGCAAGGCCTCACATGATAGGATATAGGAATCTCATGGGTATGCCTCGAGGGATGTTTACTGTCTAGCCCACGAGGATGACCCTAATTAGGGGTTTTCGTGATTTTACCTCTCTCTACTACAACTGTGAAAATTTTCCATCAAAATTCCTTCACTTCCTCATACTTGCACAACTTTAGAGGTATCAATGAGTACCTGTAATAAACCTTTTAGAAGATAGATTTTCAATGTGCTCAATAGGTGCTAATGCGAGTCTCTTTCTCTCTTATTTATAATCTCCAAGTCCCTTCATTTAGGGGTCATCTTCTAATTGTTTTACCCAACTTCCCTCTTTTAGGGCTTGTAATATCCCTAAGGTCAAACCCAATTGTAAATGTAAATGCAAATGTACTTAAGCTGGTGAGTTGTCTGACATCATTTTGTATGCACCTTTCATGGCATAGTGTGTGCATGTACTGCACAGTGAATTGATGAAGTGTTCACATTCCAGGATACCAAGCGTAGCATCTTAAGTGTGCATGATTGTGAGGCCATCGAGCCTTTGTGTATATGGTATGTTTTATAGGCTGGTGATCCAGTTATTATAAGCTAGGATGCTTATGTTTTGATTAGGCCGAAGAGACTAGATGTTAAAGGCCAGTACGCCTATTTTTGTATATGTCTCATAATTAATATAAAATACATCGTTGTGCCCAAACCGACCAGGATAACAAAGATGGGGG
Source organism: Picea glauca (assembly GCA_000966675.3). Taxonomy (NCBI): domain Eukaryota; kingdom Viridiplantae; phylum Streptophyta; class Pinopsida; order Pinales; family Pinaceae; genus Picea; species Picea glauca. Next base: position 57,491 of record JZKD02S1489500.1, on the reverse strand, counting down.
ACTAAAATCCACTAGTTAGGGAAAGGGAGGGGATAAGTTAAGGAAAGTGGATAAGCTAGGGAGCTTAAGCCAAAAAAGAATATTATATTAATATTTCTTAAATATAAAGTATGGATAATTATTTTATCCTAAGTTCTAAAGTTGGGGACAAGTGGGCCAAAGTAGCTCTCAACATGACCAGTGTCAATTTGGGGACATGGATACATATTGTTGGGACATAGTTCATTTCCTATCATATTTTCCATCATTCTTCCCTTGATTCCTTCCATCATTCAGTCATCCAGTCAATCATCCATGAGCATGCACACACCCATTGAGTTATCCTTCATATTTTCATGACTGTACCTGAACCCGTATCCATAGCCATCTTTCTTCTCATGTAGATGGTTAGCATGGGATATGGACTAAAGAGGTGGGTTGTTAGGCCCGTGAGAAATTATCTGGGTGAGCGAATTGTTGGGGATTGATTTCTTGAAGGTGCTGAACTGCATCTATAGTGCTCGGAGACTTCATGTCCAACCTGTTGCTGAAGCACAAAAAGGAAGTGGGGCAGCCGAAGGACTGTTGAGAAGAGAAGGGGCACACTTCCTAGGTGGGACATGCATGTGGGGAATGAGGGACTATAGGCTGTTATTTGAGTTGCCACCTGAGACAAAGTCTGTCATGTTGTCCATGAGCCTTTATCCTAGTTAGGAATCCCTTTACCCAGGTGGAGTTTAGTCCCAGGTCGGGGGTGACTCACTATTGAGAGTGATGAACAGTGTGGTCTCAGGCTAGGAGGTTCGTGGAAGGTCTGCACATAGTTGGTGACATTATTACCAAGATAAGTGTCAATTGTGTGATAAATTTACATGCTGCATTGTTATTTACATGCTTATTTTTATGGGTTTTCATATGTGCGGTTATAACTGTGTTTATTTTTATGGGTATTTCTTGTATATGCTGCATGTATATGTTTACTATTATTTCAGTGTGAATCTGTGTATTTACATATGTATTTGTATGTTCACATTTTATATATAATGCTTCCGTAAGAGTTCTGTGTGTATGTATCTTAATTTCATGCAGTTCAAAAAATGTTATGTGGCATAGCTCAGTTGGATACTAGGTATGTTACAGTATGTTCCATAGAGAGAACAATAAAAGTTCTCTGGGGTAGTGTGGCCTGGCATGGATGGTCGGGGACATTACAAATTGGTATCAGAGCTTCAATTTTCAACACTGAGCCTGGATGGGCTAAACAATTTGATTTGAAGAGAAATGTCACAGAGGATTTATTTCGAAGTGGCTAAGTTTTAGTTTGTAGAGTGTCCATTGTAAAAAAAGTAACAACAATTGGGTGGAATTGGGGAAAAGCCCCAATTTCTATTTTTAAATTCATGAGAAAATGGGAAAATTCGGCCAAGTGGTGAGACACTATTTTTTTAATATCTATTCTAGAAAATTTAGACCTAGAATTGGTCGAATTTGAAGTTACAGAGAATCCATAATAGTTGGAGCGAGTTTTATAATTAAAATTCTCAATTTGTGAATTGATTTTTTGATAAATTCATTCCAGAAATGTCAACCCACAATGATTTGTTGTTACAGAGGTTGAATTGGTGTTATTGGGTGAAATTGAACGAATTTCATAGTTGCATAGTGCCTATAGTAAATTGTGGAAAAATTTAAGCAAAAACCCTAATTTTGGCAGCAGAATTCACCAAGTGATGTAGCACATGCTCGCAAGCACGTCCGCTCACATGATATTCTCTTTCTCACAGCCTGAAGAACTCTAAGGTTCCTCTATTTCCCTATCGAAAAATCTGCACCCACAAAACTCTTCGTGGGATCCCCTTTTCTTTACAAATTGGGAGATTAGACTTCGCGACTTCGCGAATTCAAAGGTCGAGTGTCGGTCTCATGAATCACCAAAACCCAATGATAGTCAATGCTGACCTTCTCCTATCGGGGGTTTATCTATCATGAATTTGGCACTCACGATGTCAAACAACTTGCTTTACTGACTTCCGAACCCCGATATGGTGAAACTCTGACGCACACGCGTGTTTGACCCTTCATGTCACTTCACCCTATCGACACTTTGGATTTTGTGGTATCGCGAATCCTGAGGTAATGGTTTTAGAACTTCTCGCTATGAAACCCTGATATATTAGGCCATCTTTCCACACCGCCGACCCTTGTGGCCCCACACAATATCCTTAGCCGTCTGGATATCGCATTTCACGATTTCGCGATTCCCATTGCCAAACCCTCGACTCTTCCCTCACGAAATCCCGATAGACAATTCCGCGAGTGATCCAATGGCTCTGACTGACTTGGATCAATGGCTCTATCCCACCTGAGCTTTAACCTTGTTGGCAAATATTTAACAGACAATGAATGGAAAATATTTAACAGACAGTGAATGCTTGTCATTGATGGAAAGTATAGAAGTAATGATGGCTTGAGTACAACAACAATGATCAACAGGAAAATAGAAGATAAGTACAGGAAGATCGAATGATCGAAGGCAACGCAACATTGACAAAATGATCGAAGGCCCGAGAATCATTTCTGATCGTTGGATCCCATCCAAAATTCCTGACAGCATGAAGGCCATTAGATCTGAATAAAGACAAGAAGAGCACGCTGAAGAGGAGGATAGATCTTAGGCGTTAGATCTGAGCGCAAGGTCCGACCACCATTGGATTGAGGAAAACCTGCATGATCTTTAAAAGTGCAAGGAGTAGAAGGCTCACAAATCCTGAAAGCAGGAGGTCCATCCATCTCAGGGGGTTATGTGGACCGTTGATCCGACTCCCTATCAGAGTTTTGAGGATCGAATGTTGGAGATGTCAAAGAAACAATGCAACAGGAATCTCGATTCCACGATATGCAAAATCACAACGTAATATGACCTGTCAAATCAAGATCACATATGAACCATCGATCCGACTCACGTCAGCAAACCACATCAGATAGGAACACGTGGCACAACCAGGTGATGAAAAGTGTCATACTAATTCAACATGCCAAGCACATGTAAGTCACGAATCAGGGTGACACATGGCAGTTATTTAACACATGTGACATCAACAGACTTACACCATGTCAGAGTTTCAAGGATCGAGAGTTGGACATGTCAAAGATTATTGACATCAGGAATCCCGATATCGTGATATGTGAAATCGTGATGTAATCTGAGCTGTCAGATTAAGGTTGAATCTGGACCATTGATTCTAGCCCTTGTCGGAGTTTCAGGGATCGAGAGTTGGACATGTCAAAGATTATTGACATCAGGAATTCCGATACCGTGATATGTGAAATCGCAATGTAATCTGAGCCGTCAGATTAAGGTTGAATCTGGACTGTTGATTCCAATCTTTGTCGGAGTTTCAGAGATTGAGAGTTGGACATGTCAAAGATTATTGACATTAGGAATCCCGATATCACGATATGTGAAATCACGATGTAATCTGAGCCATCAGATTAAGGTTGAATCTGGACCATTGATTCCAGTCCTTGTCAGAGTTTAGGGGATCGAGAGTTGGACATGTCAAATATTATTGACATCAGGAATCCCGATATTGCGATATGTGAAATCGCGATGTAATCTGAATCATCAGATCAAGTGTTGATCGAAGGGTTACAGTTCTCTCTCACAGTTAACTCCTTAGTTTGGAATCTGTTAGCAAATTGGACTCATGATTGCAAATCAGTTAGCGTTTCAGTTGGCATTTTAGTTGCTCGGATAATTGTCTTTCTTTTGCCTAAAGAGTTGGGAAGTTGAACCGTCGTGTAGTTGTGTATAAAATAAAATGAGATAGACTGTGTATGGTTGGCTATTTTGTATGATAAAAGAATGAAACCGTAAGAAAAGTAAAAGGAGAGAATGTGCAGGAGAAGATTGAGCATATGTTCAGTATGAGATGAAATGCAGAGTAGAATAACAAAAAAAGTTGGAGCATAGCAGAATGAGAGAACGAGTTGATGCAGAGCATACCTACTGAACAAATAGAGGAAGAGAAGAACAACAAAATAGTTTGTAGAAGACCATATTTTCAGAACAAAGAAAGATTGGTATGAATTTTTTTATCTGTGTAGTTGACTATTTATTTATTTATTAACATTCTAGGGAGGTTGGGAGGTGCTCGGGAGGAATGTTGTCCTCAGAGGTTCAAGTGGGAGCTTGAACACAGGAAGTTGTAGCTTCCATCTAGTTGCATCCAGAGAAACTAGGGTGGCAGGGTGGTGCAAGGGAGAACAAATGTTCTCTGTTATACAGGTTGGAGCTTGTGTAACTGGAAGTTGGTGCTTCCATCCAGTTGGTGCTGGAACATTTAGGAAGTTGGTGCTTCCATCCAGTTGGTGCTGGAATATTTAGGGAGTTAGTGCTTCCTTATAGTGGGTGCTAGAGAAACCATAGAGTTGGTGCTCTCAAACAAGTTGCAGCTTGTAAAACAGAGGTAGCAGCCTCACATTTAGTTGGTGCTCAATTAAGGATGATGTACATAACTTAAAAGACTGCCTATCATTTCAAAGAAGAAGAGGTTTTCTCCCTTTATGGGTTTCCTCATGAAAATCTATCTCTGTGTATACCTTGTGTGTGACTGATGCTTTTTACTTTTACTGTCCATATGCTATATAATGTTGATGATCACTTGAAGAAAGATTAAGAATTTTTTAATAGACTAAAAATTG
>JZKD02S1489500.1:36656-49366 GCA_000966675.3 Picea glauca | reverse complement strand
GAACTTCAAAGTTTATCAGATGGATGTTAAGTCAACATTTCTTAATGGAGATCTAGAGGAAGAAGTATATATGGAGCAAACTGAAGGATTCTCTTTGACAGATAATCCTAATTATTTTTGTAAGATGAAGAAGCCCTTATATGGATTTAAAAAAGTACCATGAGCTTGGTATTATAGACTGGACAAATTTCTACAAGAAAAAGGGTTCAAGAAAGGTACTGTTGACAATAACCTTTACATTAAGTCTGAAGGTGATAACTTACTAGTTGTTTTGGTTTATGTAGATGATATTATTTTTGGCTGTACTAATGAATCATCTATCCAGTGGTTTGCTAATTCTATGCAAACAGAATTTGAAATGTCCATGATAGGTAAATTGTCATACTTTCTTGGCCTACAAGTAAAACAAAGCTCTGAAGGAATTTTTATTTCTCAAGAAAAATATTTGAAAGAAATGTTGAAGAAATTTCAGATGGAAGATTCCTCTACAGTTAGCACACCTGTGGTGGTTGGCTGCAAGCTGAGTGAAGATGATATCTCACCTGATGTTGATCAAAGGACATATCGCTCCATGATAGGCAGTCTTTTGTACATCACAACATCTCGTCCTGATATAATGCAAGCTGTTGGAATGGTAGGTCGTTTTCAGTCTGCTCCTAATCAAAGTCATTTGGTAGTTTCCAAAAGGATATTTAAATACTTGAAGTGAACAATGACTTATGGTCTGTGGTATCCTAGAAATTAGAATTTCCAGTTAACTACTTATTCAGATGCAAATTGGGAAAACTGTGTTGATGAGAGAAAAAGAATCAGTGGAGGAGCATTTTTTCTGGGTGACTCATTAGTTGCATGGCTTAGTAAAAAGCAAGGATCCATCTCATTATCCACTACAGAGGCAGAATACATTGCTTCTACTACTTTCTGCACACAAATTTTATGGATGATACAAACTCTTACAGATCTGAAGGTAAATTACACTGATCCCATTCCAATTCATTGTGATAACACTAGTGCCATTAGTGTTTCCAAGAATCTTGTTCTTCATTCCAAGACTAAGCATATTCCAATCAAGTACCATTTTCTCAGAGAACAAGTTACAAATAGAACTGTTCAACTGAATTATATACCCTCTACAGAACATATTGTTGATATCTTTACTAAACCATTAGCAGTGACCCCTTTTGGATACCTTCGTCAAAATTTGGGGGTTATAATATCTTGTGTCCAATATGTTCACCTGGTCAGGGGGAGTACTTATTGAATATCTGGTGTATTTCCAAGATGCTTATAGTCGACAGGGGGAGTATGTTTTGCAACAAATCAGGGGAAGAATGTTTTTTCTTTGACATTGATGTCAAAGGGGGAGAAAAGGAGTTCGGGAGAAGAGATCCAAATGCATGTGGGTAATTGTATTGCCATCAATGCCAAAGGGGGAGATTGTTGGAAAATATTTAATAGATAGCGAATGGAAAATATTTAATAGACAACAAATTCTTGTCATTGATGGCAAGTATAGAAGTAATGATGGCTTGAGTACAACAACAATGATCAATAGGCAAATAGAAGATAAGTCTAGGAAGATCGAATGATCGAAGGGAACGCAACATTAACAAAATGATCGAAGGCCCGAGAATCATTTCAAATTGTTGGATCCCATACAAAATTCCTGATAGCATGAGGGCCATCAGATCTAAATAAAGACAAGAAGAGCGCACTGAAGAGGAGGATAGATCTCAGGCATTAGATCTGAGCGCAGGGTCCAACCATTGTTGGATTGAGGAAAACCTACACGATCTTTAAAAGTGCAAGGAGTAGAGGGCTCACAAATCCTGAAAGCAGGAGGACCATCCATCTCAGGGGGTTATATGGATCGTTGATCCAAATCCCTATCAGAGTTTCAAGGATTGCATGTTGGAGATGTCAAAGAAACAATGCAACAGGAATCTCGATTTCGTGATATGCAAAATTGTGACGTAATCTGACTCGTCAAATCAAGATCACATCTGAACCATCGATCTGACTCAGTCAGCAAACCATGTCAGCTAGGAACACATGGCACAACCAGGTAATGACAAGTGTCAGACTGATTCAACATGCCAAGCACATGTAAGTCACAAATCAGGGTGACAGATGGCAGTTATTTAACACATGTGACGTTAGCAGACTTAAACCATGTCGGAGTTTCGAGGATCAAGAGTTGGACATGTCAAAGATTATTGACATCAGGAATCCTGATATCATAATATGTGAAATCGTAATGTAATTTGAGCCGTCAGATTAAGGTTGAATCTAGACCATTGATTCCAGCCCTTGTCAGAGTTTCGGGGATCGAGAGTCGGAGATGTCAAAGATTATTGAAATCAGGAATCTCGATATCGCGATATGTGAAATTGTGATGTAATCTGAGTCGTTAGATTAAGGTTGAATCTGGACTGTTGATTCCAGTCTTTTTCAGAGTTTCAGGGATCGAGAGTTGGACATGTCAAAGATTATCGACATCAGGAATCCCGATATCGTGATATGTGAAATTGCGATGTAATATGAGCCGTCAGATTAAGGTTGAATCTGAACCATTGATTCCAGTCCTTGTCAGAGTTTCAGGGATCGAGAGTTGGACATGTCAAAGATTATTGACATCAGGAATCCCAATATCGCGATATGTGAAATCGAGATGTAGTCTGAACCGTCAGATCAAGTGTTGATCGAAGGGTTACAATTCTCTCTCACAGTTAACTCCTTAGTTTGGACTTTGTTAGCAAAACAGACTCATGATTGCAAATCAGTTAGCGTTTCAGTTGGCATTTCAGTTGCTCAGAAAATTGTCTTTATTTTTCCTAAAGAGTTGGGAAGTTGAACTGTCGTGTAGTTGTGTATAAAAGAAAATGAGATAGACTATGTATGGTTGGTTGTTCTGTATGAGAAAAGAATGAAACCATAAGAAAAGTAAAAGGAGAGAATGCGCAGAAGAAGATTGAGCATATGTGTAGTATGAGACGAAAAGTAGAGTAGAATAACAAAACAAGTTGGAGTAGAGTATAATGAGAGAACGAGTTGATGCAGAGCATACCCGCTAAACAAACAGAGGAAGAGAAGAACAACAGAACAGTTTGTAGAAGACCGGATTTTCAGAACAAAGAAAGATTGGTATGAATTGTTTTATCTGTGTAGTTGACTGTTTATTTATTTATTAACATTCTAGGGAGGTTGGGAGGTGCTCGAGAGGACTGTTGTCCTCAGAGGTTCAAGTGGGAGCTTGAACATAGGAAGTTGTAGCTTCCATCTGGTTGCAGCCAGAGAAACCAGGGTGGCAAGGTGGTGCAAGGGAGAACAAATGTTCTTTGTTATACAGGTTGGAGCCTGTGTAACTGGAAGTTGGTGCTTCCATCCAGTTGGTGTTGGAGCATTCAGGAAGTTGGTGCTTCCATCCAGTTGGTGCTGGAATATTTAGGGAGTTGGTGCTTCCTTCTAGTGGGTGCTAGAGAAACTAGAGAGTTGGTGCTCTCAAACAAGTTGCAGCTTGTAAAACAGAGGTAGCAGCCTCACATTGAGTTGGTGCTCAATTAAATATGATGTGCAAAACTTAAAAGACTGCCTATCATTTCGAAGAAGAAGATGTTTTCTCCCTTTATGGGTTTCCTCATGAAAATATGTCTCTGTGTATACCTTGTGTGTGACTGATGATTTTTACTTTTACTGTCCATATGATATATAATGTTGATGATCACTTGAAGAAACATTAAGAATTTTTTAATAGACTAAAAATTGTTTAAGCTCAAAGACAACTTATTCACCCCCCCCCTCTCAGTTGTATTATTAATTTCAACAAACCTCTCAGGAATCCCTGCAGTATCTCCCCTGCACCTCCTTGAGATATGACGACTCACGGGGTATCGTGAATCCTCCTCGGAGAATTTCAACCATTCGTTCGTCTTTGGCGATTTTCTGCAAATGACTAAGTGTCCCTCCATGGAAATCATCCTCCTGCGTGCAAACTTGCAATGCCTATTTAAGACACTTCATGGAACAAACTCCTTGTGCTTCTCTTATTGATTACTTGAAGGTTCTATACTTCCTTGAGCTCCCTTGTAACTTTGAGCCTTAGACAGGACCCTTGCACGCACTCCTTGTGGCACCCTTCAAACACATCTAAGTGTTGAATTCCTTTGACCCTACGCACACCTGCACCAGTAGTCCTTCTCCTTTTGCTCAAGTTCGCAACCCTAAACTTCACTCGGCCTGCACACTCCTTGCATGGATCCTACACTCAACTACACTCCTGAGATGAAAGAAAACAAAAGTAACCCTATCTGAACCCTTTGTCAACGCACTCCTTGCAGACACTTCAACTGCACTCCTTGCAGGAACTCTCAACTCAGATAGACAAACAATTGAAACTCATTTCATTATCCTCTCAGACTTCAAACTCAAACATAAAATCATATACACAACATATAAAGCAAATGTTTAACAAGAAGCAAACGTTCATGAGCACATCACTCAACATCAACACATAGAGAACAACACGAAACCATGAATTTGAATCAAACTCTTTCTATTAATTCAAATATCAGTACATGGGTGTTCTTACACAGCTCTCTGCACGCTGTTTCTCTTCTCCTGCTTCAATTCTCAATAATTTACAAATGCACAATGAGGGTGTCTATATCTCGTTTCCCTCTTGCGCTCCTAAACTGTCTAATCTACACATTCAATTTTACCTACTTGCATTAACTACCTTAAATGTCGTCTACCTACTAAGGAAGAGAGCTAAAGGCTCAAAGTCCGATTACAATATACAAGTTCTTTTCATCTTAACGGCTCATTTAAGATCGCACAACAACTTCCAAGGTGATTCCAAAATTTGTGTTGGCGCTCGTCCAGCTGTCCATTGTCTTCCACGCTGGCTCACTTGATGTGGGAGATTCTTCTGCATCATACTCCCTCTCTTGAAAATTTTCATGAGCTCTTGTCCATGAGATCCTACACGGTCTATCCATGCTTATGGATCTCTTCTTCTCTTTCCCAACTAGCATCTTCAACTAGAAGGTTTTTCCACTTGACTAGATACTCAAAGTACTCTTTCCTCCTGGTCTTCTTGGTCACCCTTTTATCCAGTATGCACTCCATCTATGGCTTGTCTACCACTGACATTTTCTTTTTCCACTGGACCACTAGTTTCTCATCTCCATTCTCTACTTCTCCAACTCTATACAGGTACAAATTCGAGACATTGAATATCGGAGAAATTCCAATTCCATCGGGTAATTCAATCTCATAAGCGTTCATCCCATATTTCTTCAAGACCTTACATGGCCCGATTTTCTTCATCTTCAATTTATTGTATGTTCCCCTCGGGAACCTTTCTTTCCTCAAATGTGCCAGAACTAGATCACCAACCTCGAACTGAAGTTGTCTTCTATGTTGATCCGCTCTGTGTTTATACTCCTAGCTTGATTCTAGTAGTCATTGCTTCACCTGGGCATGAAGTTCTTTCATCGCCTCTGCGAATTCTTATGCACTAGAGCTCCTAGTCACAATCTGTTCTAAATATCTTAATTCAGAATTTCCTCTCGGCTGCATGCCATAGCCAATTTGAAATGGACTCTGCCCTGTGCTCCTATTGATTGAGTCATTATACGCAAACTTTGCTTGTGGTAATACATTGTCCCACTAGCTGTGGTGCTCTTTCACCAAGCTTCTTAGCAAGTCTCCCAGACTTCTGTTCACTAACTCCATCTGTCCATCCATCTGAGGATGATATGCCGAACTAAACAACAGGTTAGTTCCCATCTTTTTCCATAAGGTACTCCAAAAATGCCGTATGAATTTCGTATCTCGATCCGAAACTATGCTTCTTGGCAACCCATGAAGTCGAATGACCTCTTTGAAGAACAGATTGGCAATGTGGGTTGTGTCATTGGTCTTCTGACATGGAATGAAGTGTGCCATTTTGGAAAATCTATCCACTACCACAAATATTGAATCACAACCTTTTTGTGTTCTTGGAAACCCCAATACAAAATCCATGCTAATCACATCCCACGGCCTTTCTAGTATGGGCAATGGTTGATAGAATCCTGTATTCTGCTTCCTTCCCTTCGAATGCTAGAAAATTCAACATCTGTCTATGAATATCTTGACATCTACTCGCATTCCTGGCCAAAAAGATGACTCATTCAACTTTGCGAATGTCTTGTCATGACCAAAGTGCCCTGCCAATCCTCCACTGTGTTTCTCCTTCAGCAGATTCTTGCTCATGGAGCATTTCAGAATACACAGTTGATTACCTCTAAATACTAATCCCTCCTGGATCATATAATCTATCCATGGACTTCTATCCCTGAGAATGGGATTCCCAGCTACTTCATACACCTCCTTAAAATCCTGATCATCAACATACATGTTCTTGAGATCATCAAAACCTAAAATTTTGACTCTGAACTCCTGCAACAGTAAACACTTCCTGCTCAAAGCATCAACAACTTTGTTAGTAGTACCAGAAATATGTTTAATCACAAAAGTGAAATTCTGCATATACTCAACCCATTTGACATGTTTTTGATTCAACTTCTCCTGTTGAGTCACAAACTGCAGTGCATGGTTGTCACTGTACAAAATAAATTCCTTTGGGATCAAGTAATGCCTCCATTTCTTTAATGTCTATATGATAGCATAGAACTCCTTATCATAAGTGGAGTACTTCAATTTCACTTCATTCAAATTCTCGCTGAAATATGTTATCGACTTCTCTTCCTGACTCAAGACTACCCCAATTGCAAACCCACTTGCATCACATTTCACCTGAAATGTCTTCTGGAAATCTGGCAACACCAAAACTGGTTGTTCCGTAATCTTCCTTTTCAATAGATTGAAACTCTTCTCAGCCTTTGCTGTCCAGTGAAAATATTTATGCCGCTTCTTCACTGTATCCATCATTGCTACACTAATTCCACTGAAATTCCTGATGAACTTTCGGTATAAACTAGCCAATCCGTGGAAACTTCTCACCTCAAAGATATTCTTCGGTGATGGCCAATTCTTAATAACTTTCACCTTATCTGGATCCATCCTCAACTCATTTGCTGAAATAACAAACCCCAAGTAAATGATCTTTGTCTTCATGAATGAGGACTTTTTCATATTTATCAACAACTTTTCCCGCTGTAATTTCTGCATTACTGTAGCCAAATGTTTCAGATGCTCTGCCACTGTCTTACTATAAACCAATATGTCATCTAAATACACAATGACAAATTTTCCGATGAACTCCCTCAGGACTTCGTTCATCAACCTCATGAAGGTACTCGACGCATTTTTTAAGCCAAATGACATAAAAATCCATTCATATAACCCTTCGTTGGTTTTGAATGTTGTTTTCCATTCATCGCCTTCTCTCATGCTAATCTGGTGATAACCACTTTTCAAATCAATCTTTGAAAAATACTTTTCTCCACTCAAGAAATCTATCAGATCATCCATCCTCGACAATGGAAATTTGTACCTGATGGTTATCTTGTTAATCTCCCTTGAGTTAGTACACATCCTCCAGCCTCCTTCTTTCTTTGGACTGAGTATTGTTGGAACAACACATGGACTCAAGCTCTCCCTTACCAACCCTTTGTCCAACAAATCCTGGACTTGCCTCTTGACCTCTTTATTCTCTTGCGACGTCAACCTATAAGTGACTTTATTTGGCAAACTAGCCCCTGGTATGAGATCAATATGATGACTCACACTTCTAATCGATGGCAAGGAACGAGGTGGTTCGTCCACAATTATATTAGCAAACTCTTCTAGCAGTTCCTGAACTTCTTTTGGTAAATCATCCACCCTTGTGCTAGTCAGAACAATCTTCAACTTTTTAACCACAATGAACTGTGGATCCTCCTTCTTATTAACTTCTGTAAGATGTTCCTTCCCACTCATGAGAAGTACAGTGTTGTTTACTTCCAGCTTCACCTCCTTATCCTTGATCGAAAGAAACATGTGTGTCCTCCCATTCTTCTCCATGGTGTATGTGTTCATTCACCCATCATGAATCACATTCCTATCATATTGCCATGGTCTACCCAACAAAAGATGACAAACATCCATAGGAATGACATCACATAATATCTTATCATTATATCCTCCTATCTTGAATTCATCCAAGCATTGTTTAGTGACAGTTACCTGGTGTCCTTTCTGTAGCCACGAAACTCTGTATGGGCTTGGATGATTAGTCATCTCGAGCTCCAGCTTCTCTACCATCTCTGTAGATATGAGATTATATATGCTACCACTGTCTACAATGACCTTGCATACCCTGTCCTTGGTCTTGCAAGCAGTCCTGAAAAGTCTGGTCCTTTGGAATGAATTCTCCACCTCCTTCTCGGGTGTCAAAAGGACTTTTTGCATCATGAGAGATCTTCCACCTTCAACGTCGTCTGCCTCAACATCCCACCTCTGTGCCTCGGTGATGTGAGATTCTCCAATGTCCTTCTTTTTATCTGGACACTCATAAGACTTGTGCCCATTCTTTCCACATGTGAAGCATGTGATTACTCCACCTCTTCCTCTTCCTCTACCTCTAGTATGAGGAAAAGTGTTGTTGTCAACATAATCTCCTCTCTGCTCATTATGTTGTCCTCGTTGTGAGGTTCCGCCTCTCTCAATTCGTGTCTGAGGATTCTTCCAATCTTCCTTGGGCTTCTGATACTTGTCTTGGGCAACTGATTTGCCTCTTGGATGACTTTTTCCTCTACCCCTCTGACTTTGTTTTCGACTCAGCTTCTCTTCTGCTTTCAGAGCCATCTGATAAGCATCTTCCACCATTTGGATGGTTACCATGCTCATCTCATCCTAGATATCATATCTCAGGCCATTCATATATCTGGAAACCTTCTCATCATCACTCTCCCGATGACCTACCCGGATGTTCAGTTTGTAGAATTCCTCAGTGTATTCTTTCACTGTTATCAGATTCTATCTCAGGCTCTGCATCCTCCTGAACAGAGTAATTTGATAATCCCTGGGGATGAATTTCTCCTTCATCTTCAAGATTATTCTATCCCAGCTTTTGATCTTCTGCTTACCCTTGCAACATCTGTCAGCTTGCAGTTCATCCCACCACAATGCTGCATGTCCCTTCAGTCTCATGACAGCATGCTTGACTTTCTTGTCCTCTTCAACATATTCATAGTTGAAGTAAGTATCCAGAGCTCTAATCCAGTCTAGAAGCTCCTCTGCATCCAGATTTCCTTCGTAATCTGGAATGTCCATATTTTCTCTTGCACCCATCCTGGCAATAGCTCTGATCAAACGCTCATTTGATGCATCTTCAACTGCAACTTCTTCTTTACATTCATCCTCAACTTCACTTTCGGAATCACTCAGATCCCCTGCACTGACTGTGTGTCTTTTTGCTGTCTCCATGTCTTCGAGTCTAGCTCACAGATCATGCATCTGTCTCTCCATGATTGGATCATTCATCTGCCTACCTCTTCTTCATGACATTTCCCTATCCTCTGGATCGGGTGACTGTCTATCTCTCCTTAGTGGCATGGAAAATTCTCTTCTCTCTCTGCTACAAAAAGAAAAGAACCTTTCTGTGCTCTGACACCAAACTGACATAGCACGCGCTCGCAATCATGTCCTCTCATAGGAGCTTCTCTTTCTCATGGCTCAAAGAAATCTAAGGTTCCTCTATTTCCCTATTGGGAAATATGCACCCATAGAACTCTTCGTGGGATCCCCTTTTTTTTACAAATCAGGAGATCGGACTTCACGAATCCAAAGGTCGAGCGTCGGTCTCACGAATCACTGAAACCCAATGACAGTCAACGCTGACCTTCTCCTATCGGGGGTTTCTCTATCGTGAATTTGACACTCGTTATGTCAAACAACTCTCTTTACCGACTCCCAAACCCCGATATGGTGAAACTCTGACACACGCGCGAGTTCGAACCTTCACGTCACTTCACCCTATCGACACTTCGGATTTTGCGGTATCGCGAATCCTGAGGTAATGGTTTCGAAACTTCTCATTGTGAAACCTCAATATATTAGGCCATTTGTCCATGTCACCAACCCTTGTGGCCCCACACAATATCCTTAGCTGTCGGGATATCACGTTTCACGATTTCGCGATTCTTGTTGCCAAACCTCGACTCTTCCCTCACAAAATCGTGATAGACGATTCCACGAGTGAGCCAATGGCTATGACTGAATTGGATCAATGAATCTATCCCACCTGAGATTTAACCTCTCGGGAATCCCTGCAGTATCTCCCCTGCACCTCCTTGATATATGACGACTCACGGGGTATCGCGAATCCTCCTTGGATAATTTCAACCGTCCGTCCATCTTTGGCGATTTTCTGCGAATGACTAAGTGTCCCTCCATGGAACTCGTCCTCCTATGCGCAAACTTGCAATGTCTGTTTAAGAAACTTCACGGCACAAACCCCCTGTGCTTCTCTTGGAGATTACTCGAAGGTTCTATACTTCCTTGAGCTCCCTTGTAACTCTGAGCCTTATACAAGACCCTTGCACGCACTCTTTGTGGCACCCTTCAAACACGTCTAAGTGTTGAATTCCTTTGACCCTGTGCACACCTGCAACAATAGTCTTTTAGCTTTTTCTCAGGTTTGCAACCTTGAACTTCACTCGGCATGTGCACTCCTTGCACGGCTCCTGTGCTCAACTGCACTCCTGAGATGAATGAAAACAAAAGTAACCCTATCTGAACCCTTTGTCAACGCACTCCTTGCAGACACTTCAACTTCACTCCTTGCAGGAACTCTTATCTCAGATAGAGAAACAATTGAAACTAATTTCATTATCCTCTCAGACTTCAAACTCAAATGTAAAATCATATACATAGAATATAAAGAAAATTTGTAATAGGAAGCAAATATTCATGAGCACATCACTCAACATCAACACACAGAGAACAACACAAAACCATGAATTTGAATCAAACTCTTTCTATTAATTCAAATATCAGTACATGGGTGTTCTTACATAGCTCTCTGCATGCTCTTGCTCTTCTCCTGCTTCAATTCTCAATAATTTACAAATGCACAATGAGGGTGTCTATATCTCGTTTCCCTCTTGCGCCCTAAATTGTCTAATCTACACATTCAATTTTACCTACTTGCATTAACTACCTTAAATGTTGTCTACCTACTAAGGACGGGAGCTAAAGGCTCAAGGTCCGATTACAATATACAAGTGCGCTTCATCTTAATGGCTCATTTAAGATCGCGCAACAACTTCCAAGGTGATTTCAAAATTTGTGCTGGTGCTCGTCCAACTGTCTATTGTCTTCCGCATTGGCTCGCTTGATGTAGGAGATGCTCCTGCATCACCAAGAATTGTTGCACATAAAAATGAGTGTGTGAAGGAGGGCACACTAAAAATACATGATGCGGAGTGAAACATTTGTGATAGGTAAAATTCGGCACTGTGCGGCAAGATATTGGCATGTTGACATGCACGCTAAATTTTGGTGTTGCGTGGAAAAATGTTAGTGTGCAAGTGTGTACGCTAAATTTTGGTGCCGCATGGAAAAATATTAGTGTGCGGGTGTGCGCGCTAAATTTCGGTGCCATGCAGAAAAAATTTGGTGTACAAGAGCACAAGATAAATTTATCATTGCGTGGTGTGCGCACACATAATAATGACATGCATGGTGTGTGTAGTGTTGGCACAACACAATAGAGTATGGTAGTTGTGCATGCAATGTGGGTAAATGTGGTTGCACGATAATTTAGTGAATGGTGCGCGCAAGGTATTGGTGCGCGGTGGGGCGTACTAAAATTTGGCATGGTGTAGCGCATCGAGTGAAATGCACATGGAATATCAGCAAGTGGTGCAAAAAATGTGCACGGTGGATATCAGTGCACGGTACCAAAAAAAACTGCACGCGGTGGACATCAATGCTCGGTCCCAAAACTGTGTGGGGTGGGTATTAGCGTGTGACATAAAAGTAGTTCGCACAAGTTATTGGTGCGACAGAGAAGTGATACATAGTGGTTTTAAAGTGCACGAAGCACTATTTACCTTGTATTATTGATGCACATGGTAAATACGGGTGCACAGATTGAAATTTGTGTGCGTCAAGTAATTTGAAGGGTGATCAACAATAGAAAACCAGTGACTCTTTGCGATGTTTTATATCATTTGAACATCATCTTTTTGCAGTGCATTTTTGAGGGCCTTAAGAGAATTTTTAGCAACTCAAAAACCACATGACACGGGTGTACCAAAGGTACACTCTGTCTCTGCAACTCAAATAAAAGATCTGTTGACGGGCGAAAATGACCGTCCGTCAACTGGGAGAGTGGAACCGGTCCGGGGTTGTCTAAATAACCCAAGCCGTTTGGTATGGACCACCCTGACAAGTTTAACGGCTCCGTTGGCCGCTCTGAGGTCTCGTAAGGAAACCAAAGAGAAAGTGATCTGAGCTAAATGATCTAAACTAAGGAAACTAGAAACAAATAAAACAAACTACAATAAACTAACTAATCTAACTATAAACTATACTAACTATTCTATCTACTAAATACTAACTATGATCATAATAACTCAAATCAACTACTTAATTGTCAGCGGCAATCATTCTTTATTCACAAATATACAATATGGACAGATTACAGATTTGATTAAAACCTACAAAAATCATATGTTCGCTGCCCTAAGACAGCCAAGGATCTATTTTTGTCTTTT
>JZKD02S1489500.1:0-28353 GCA_000966675.3 Picea glauca | reverse complement strand
GTAAGGACCAAGCGAAGTCCACATGCAGCAAGGTGACATCTAATTCACTAAAAAATTGGCACACTTTCACTCACACACAAAAGCCACTTATCACTCACATAGCTTCTTCTTGAAACATGGAGGTCAAAGTAAGTTTCCTCCAAAAAGGATTCCGAAAACACCCCACCTTTTCTTGATTGGACTATCCACTCCCATCTTTTAATCAAACGAGGTTGGTTTACACCCCCAACCTCCCAAAACAACTACATCTAAAAATTTTCTAAAAACTCACTAAGTTTTCCTCCACAGGAGGTGCCAAAAAAAATTTTCTAGTCTAGGTAGGATTTCGGCGATAGGCATCCAAATAACTTCTTGATATCTGGTTCTCACATTGTCAAAACATAGAGGTTGTCAAAAAGGGAACTGAAAATCCTCCAAGTCAAGTGTTCCAATCACCATAAGGCAGGGAGATACCCATGAAGGGTTGAAGGTCGAGGTCCAATTGTTCTGTGTGTCCCCCCTTGAGGCACCCACCTCTTGGACGGGATCCATCCCGTGACCCATTTCTTAGGCCGAAAATCTAAATGCTGCACTTTGACTGAGGTACATAGTGACCAAATTTAGGACATCTACCCAGGTGGCAATTGTGGGCTGCAATTGCACCTTGATTGGATTTTGTGTGGCTATTGGGAAATATCACCAGCTCTTTCAGGATATGCCCCCTTTACCCCTCATTATAACCAATTATTTCATTCTTCACTAGTTTCTCTTCCGGTGACTTCAAACCCCACTGTTGAGTACTATTGGAAGGTCCAGTGCTATTCGAGAGGAAGGACGTTACATCTTCTAGGACACGAGCATTTGCTTTCTTTTGATTCCCCCACATGGAAAAAACCCATTTACCGACATATATGCTTCTTTCTCATTTTATGTATGATGCACATCTGATTACAGTTTGATTTGAATATATATATATTGTGTAAACATTCAACACAAAGTCTCTTGTTTCTATATTTCTCTCACCACTTTTTTCACATATTCACACAGCTAAGTCTGACATCATAGGGGAACCATAGAACCTCGTCATTCACGATGCTTTCTCAACATCCCTCCTATCTTAGGGGGAGTATCTGGTCCTGCCTGTTCATCGGCACCCCCTTCACACGCTCCTGTGAGTGCTACTATCTTAGGATCAACTTTTCTTTGTTCTACATTACTTGGGTCTACTTCCCAAGGTCATCCATTCATTCTCTCTCCTTTACACAGAAGCGGAGGACCCACTTCCTCTCAAGGAGGAAGCACCAACCCACCTAGTCCCCATCAAGGGGTAGGTTCAAAAAACACTATGGCCGGAGCTAACCCTCCCCCCCCCACTACATATGCCATACTTGGCCTCTCTCAACATACCAGATCTCACCAAACTTACCAATGATCCTATATTACATGATCCCACATGGCCTGCAATGCCAACCAAACTCCCTTCAGACATACCAAAGTTTGAAGGAAAGGCAAGGGATGAACCTACCAACCATGTCTTGACCTTTCATCTATGGTTCTCCTCCAACAACATCATGGATGATTCCATCAGACTACGATTATTTCAATGCACACTCACTGGCCCATCGACTAAATGGTATGCCGAAGAAAAATCGGGGTCCCACACAACCTTTGAGTCATTGGCCAAAGAATTCTTGACCTTCTTCCAATTATCCATCTGCCACGACAATGGTCTAGAACTACTATCTAACTTCAAACAAACCTCAGCTACACACATCGCTGACCACATTCACGAGTGGCGTAGGCGACATAGTTTGTGCAAAGCAGAAACCACCAAGCAACAATGTCTTGACTGGTTTCTTAGATCACTTGTCTCTCTCCTTGGAAAGGATGTAGCTTCCACCTTCCCTCAATCCAAAGAGGAAGCCATCAGTAAGGCCCAACAGTATGAACTCATCTATGCACAGTCAGGGTAATTATACACGGTACTTCTTGATCTTCCAAAACCTGTGCCATTTGGCCAAGACAAACCTGGGATGTCTCACTCAGCGGATGGGCTAATCAGTGCCACCACACACCATGGTCCACAACCCCAACCACCAACGATGTATGGAACACCTCAATACCCACTGACATACGGGGGCACTTCTTATTACCCCCCACCCCCTTACCAATAGCCATACCCTGTTGCTATACCTCCACCCATCAGTGGGCCACCACCGACACCTACCATACATCCACCTATTCCCACAAACAATGGTACTCCCTCAACCTTAGCTTATAGTACTAGCGAAAGAACTATGCCTTCCTATGCACCTTATGGATCGATACCACCACAAAATCCATACTTCCCATTTACTGGACCCCCACAACCCATGGCTCCCCCACATCCTCATGCGGGGATAAATTTTGTTCAACCTTCTGCTGCTCAACAATACCAAATTTTTGAACAGTTGAATACATCCAACCCAACTCACCCATCGAACAATGCCAAGAAGAAAGGATGGAACAGAAATAACAACAACCCAGGTCAAGGCGGGAATCAACTGCCACAGCACCAACCCACTGGGGGCAACCAGAACCAAGGGAACCAAAACCCCCAAGGGGGAAATAATAACAAACACCAAGGGTGAAATAATGTCAAAACCATCTTCCCTTGTGCCCTTTGTGGTGATTTTGGTCATTACACTCACCATTTCCCCCAGATCACTGATTTCAAACGGTTGAAAGACTCAGGTAGTCTTCCCCATTCTCCTGCACAACCTGCCCCTCAGCAGGAACCACAACAATATGTGCGACAACCCCATCCCTCCATGCTGCAAAATCCTATTCCACATGAATGTGTGATAAACACCCAACAGGACACACAACATCCCCCACCTCAGGTGGGACAATACCTCAACCCCAACAATCCAACAGAGTGTATAATTCTCCTCACCAGTGAAGAAGAAATCCTTCTGCAAACACGTTATCGTCAGTATCATGCACCCGTTGAGTCTACTCCCATCTCTCCAGAGACAAACCCTACACTGACGGGACCCCCGTTGGTGATCCCTCACCCTTTTGCCGAACCACCACTATGCATCCCTCGCATCCCCTTACGTAGGAATGTCCACAACCCACAGGCTAGGGCAGCTCATAACTATATCTTGGTAGACGACTTAGCACAATCCCCGGCTTCCATGTCAGTCTTGGAAGTCCTCCAGACTTGTCCTATGCAGCGGAAATCACTACTTTCCGCCTTGGGGGCAGTCAACCTTGTCGATACTCGACTTATCACCTTTGATCTTGATAGTGGAGAACCTCGTCTTCCCGCCTTGATCGCTTTTCAAATACCAGTAAAAATATGGAACATCATAGTTCATCGATGTATCATCGATGAAGGTGCATCTACATGCATTATGTCCAAAACAGTATGGAAAAAACTTGGTTCCCCAGAACTCATACCCTCTGCCATCACATTGTGAGCCTATGATGGACGGCCATCCTCTCTTGAAGGGATCTTTCAAAATGTCTCCATTGAACTCAGGGGCAAGACTATTCTCATTAACATCGAAGTTATCGACACCCTGCTCGATTATAATATCCTGTTTGGTCATAGCTACATGTATGCTATGAAGGCAGTGGCATCTTCTCTCTTTCAAACAATGATGTACCCCCACAATGGGAAGATTGTGATGATCGACCAAGTCTCACATTATGAGCCTAACCCATCTACCAACCTCGATAACATTCTTCCCCTCATCCACACAAACCAAGACACATATCCACTCATCGATATGGGTCCTGAGATTTTTAAAGATCCATCCTTGTTAGGAACGTACCATGGTGCACCACCACTCCTCCATACTACTAATCAAGTGTGCATCATATCATCTAATGGAACTCACACAAAGGATGCTCGTCCTCCTCGGGAGGCTTCAGTCATTCCTGACATCCCAATAGTTGCAGAACCACTCCCGCCGAAGCCTCCTGCGCACTCTTCGACCCCAACAGTCCACGAATCCACATCCCCTCAGGGGCATAGTCCCGTTTGGGCGATAGTTCCCCAACCCCTCACTCAAATTCCCTTTTTTTACCCTCCACCAAGTATAGAATCTTTTCAGGTAGACGCAATGCTCACACTACCCAATATGGTGTTAGCAATCCCAGTGTGGTATTTACACCCACCTGAGATGGTCCCTCAACCATCCCTTCCCCCACAAGAAGGCCTCCCCATGATGATTCCCGTCCTTACCCACACCACCCCCCCACTCACTAACCTCCCAGCTATAGCTAGGGGCAGGAGAAAGAAGAAAGATCCCACCACTCCACTTCCTCCACGCATCCCACCACCTTGCGCACTATGTGAGAAAGAGGGCCACCAAACCAACAATTGCCCATCACTACCTGAATTACAAAATTTGATCCCCCTCAATCAAACTCCCACAACACTTGCCACTACTGCTAGTCCCACCACTATCACCCACCCTTCCAGTAGTAAAGGGTTAAGGACCAAATATGCTTGTGCTATATTTTCAGAGTATGGCCATTACACCCATCATTAACCAACACTACCATGCTTTCGACAGACATTAGCGGATTTATTCCAGAACTTCCAGAACCACCCCAGTCCTGTTATGTCCTCATCAACAAATATCACTGACATCATCTATGTCACCACTTCAGTCAATGAATGTATGAGACACCCTTGTTCTCTCTGCGATTCATTAGCTCATTTTACATACCAGTGTCCTATGATCCTTGAATACAAGCAACATCAATTGGCCTTGCTTCACCGACCCGCATAGGCGGTAATTGGCATTACCTCATCACTCGAGGATATTCATGTCATTTCTCCCGAGCCTGAGGCACTCCCAATGCCTCCATGGTTCTTCAATGATGCCTCTGAGGATTTACCCTGCAACCCCCCCAATTTTCCTTCTCATTCAACTATGGACACTCTCCACCCAACCACCACAGGTACCGCTCAATACTTCAATATATGGTTTATGTCGAGTGAACCCTCCCCAACTCCTAGCATTATTCTCCCTGCTTCTTCATTAGGGGGAAACCACATTGTCACTGAGATCACTCCTCACGACCCCTTGTATTCCTGACATTTCCAATGTGACAAGGAAATACTCGAAGAGCTAAACTGCCTAGACTCTCCCTGGGATGCACTATATCACCGTGCACTCTTCTCTCCATAGGAAGCCCTCATGCCTCCGAACTAGAACCCCATTTACGTGGTCGAAACCAAATATTTTATCCCATTTGGGCCTATCGATTGGTTCCACAATCCCATTCCTTCCCCTGATGGGTTTGAAGAAGGAAACATGGCCAACATTTCCCCCACCATCAAAATCAACATTTCCATTAAACATGGCATCATCGAAGAAATCACCATTGGAGTTGCTTGCACTCCTCAGGAAATCGCCACGTATAAAGCCCTCTTCCAGGAATATAGAGATATTTTCACCTGGTCATACATGAAAATGCTTGGCCTCAATCCCTCTATTATCGAACATCGCATCAACACCTGGCCTGACATCACACCAGTTCGCCAAAAACAACGACCGCTACACCCATCCAAAGCCGCAGCTATCAAAGCCGAAATTAAAAAATTACGTGTGGCCGGGTTTATTTACCCCATCGCTTACACTTCATGGGTTTCCAACCCTGTACCCGTCGACAAAAAATAGGGCACTATCCGTGTTTGCAAAGACTTTCGCGATCTTAATAACACATGTCCCAACGAAAACTTTCCAACGCTTTTCATCGATCAAATTATCGACGACTGCGCCGGCCATGAGGCTCTCTCCTTTATGGATGGATTCTCTAGCTATAACAAAATTCAAATCCACCCATCCAATCAGTATAAAACTACATTCACTACCCCGTGGGGTACCTTCACATATCGTGTCATGCATTTCGGCTTAAAAAATGCCGGGACAAATTTCCAGTGGGAGATGACATACATCTTCCACGATCTGGCTAAAATCATCCTCGCCTACTTGGACAACCTCACAGCTCGATCCAAGAAATGCACCCAGCATCTCGATGATTTACGAATCATCTTTCAATGGTGTTGTCAGTACAACATCTGCTTGACTCCTCTCAAGTGTGTGTTCTGCATCACCACAGGGCACCTCCTCATCTTTATTGTTTCCCAAATTGGTATTACCGTGGACCCCCTCAATGTCCAAGCTATCACTGAAATTCCACCTTCCCGGAATTTACGACAACTTCAAAGTCTTCAGGGCAAAGCTAACTTTCTTCGACGCTTTGTCCCAGATTATGCCATATTCACACATGGTTTCCTTCACTTACTATGTCACAACATCCCTTTTCACTGGGATGACTATGCCTAACACTCATTTGATGATCTTAAAGCAACGCTTTCAAATGCACCTTTAATTGGTGCACCTGACTATAATCATGACTACATCCTCTACGTATCAGCATCAGCTGTATCAGTAGCCGGAATCCTCGTCCATCTCGGAGATGACAATCGTGAACACGTCATTTATTACGTTAGTAAGAACCTCTCAGGACCACCCTTGAAGTATAAACATGAAGAGAAACTTTCTATTGCAGTTGTTCTCACAGTCCAAAAACTGTGCCATTACATTCTGCTTCGCACCACAAAGGTCATCGCAAATTCCAACCCTATGCAGTACTTGCTCAGTCATCGACAAGTTAATGGAAAGTTCACTCGATGGATCGTTATCCTTCAGGAGTACGACCTTGAGTTCTCAACACCTAAGAATGAGAAGGCCTTCATTCTCGCCGAACTTGTCACGACCCTCCCCTCTGACACCACCAGTGCCCCCATCAATACCGACTTTCCCGACGAACATCTCTTTTACATTACTTCGAATGATCCTTGCTACGACAACCTTCTCATCTACCTTCGAACTCAAAAGTTTGGTAATCACCTTTCATGGGATGATCGTCGACGTATTCTCCATCAGGCCCCCTGCTACCTTCTCATCGACGACATCCTATACCGGCAGGGTGTCGACACCCTTCTTTGATGATGCTTGACTATTGACGAGGCCGACAGAGTCTTAAACGACTACCACAATGGTGCATGTGGGGGCCATATTTCAGGTATATCCACTTCTCAAAAGATTATCCGAGCCGGTTACTTTTGGCCTACCTTATTTCATGATTGCATTCATGCCATCAAACGATGTGAGCAATGTCATCTCTACACCAACAAATCCCAAGCTCCCGCCGCTCTTCTTCACCCTGTCATTACTGCCGGTCCTTTTTGTAAATGGGGAATTGACTTTATGAATTGTAATCCCCCCTCCAACAATGGTTACAGATACATTGTTGTGGCCATTGATTACTTCACCAAATGGGCCGAAGCTATGCCCACTTTCAACAACATCGCTGACACTGCAGCGTGTTTTTTCTTTAACCATGTCATATCCCATTTTGGAGTACCCCTCCAACTCATTTCCGACCATGGGAAACACTTCGAGAATGAGATATTCGTCGAACTCTCATCTCGTTTAGGCTTCTCTCACGAGTTTTCCTCACCATATTACCCTCAGTCAAATGGACAGGTCGAGGCAGTTAACAAAGTCCTCAAGACCACGTTATAGCGCACGGTTAATAAACATAAAACCAATTGGAATCATATGTTATTTTCTGTGCTATGGGCTTATCGAATGGTAGTGAAAACCACTACTGGTTTCACACCATTCCATTTAGTCCACAGGGTCAAGGCAACTCTTCCCATCGAGTGCGAAATTCCCACCTCATGCACCACAATTGAGCTATTACCTGACACTACTCCAATGGAGTAGCGCTTGCTGAACTTGGAGTCTCTGGATGAAGATCGTCAATCTTCCTTACAGAACAACGAGGCAGCTAAAAAATGATCCAAGGCTACCTTCGATCTCCATGTCAACCTTTGATCATTCTACGAAGGCGACCTCATCTTGGCTTACGATATCGCTCATGATACCTTCGGCCATGGCAAATTAAAATCACTCTAGAATGGCCCTTACATTATCCAACATTGCCTCACCAAAGGTGCATACATCCTGGCCTCTCCCGAAGGCCTCTCTCTCACAAAACCCATCAACGGGTTGTATCTCAAGAAATTTTATGCTTAAAAGTAGTCATTCTACTTTAGGTTATTTCTTCTTTTTAGTGTTTTTAATATTTTTTTTTTCCTGCCCTCATGTCTAAACTATCCCTTGTGCTATTGACAGATGCTTCCTCCACCAGCCTACCACATTGGTTACGCTGATGACGCCAGCCGTTGGACACAAAATCTCGCTTCGGCTGCTTGGGCTCTCTACACCCCCTCACATGAAATGCTACATTCAAGCGACATATGTTTGGGGCCAACAACCAACAACCAAGCTGAATACATTGTGGTCATCAAACTCCTAGCCAATGCCCAACATCATCATATTCGTCACCTTAGCATCTTCCTCGACTCTCAACTAGTCGTTCTCCAGCTCAACAATGTGTACCGCGTACGAGATCTGTGCCTCTTTCACAAATACCTACAGGTTAGGATTTTATCTCGACATTTTGATTCCATTACATTTACACATGTTCTAAGACAATTGAATCAAATAACAGATCAAATAGCTAACATGGTGTTAGACTGGCATATATCACATCAAGCTACAACTACATAAACATATCTCAAAAACCTGTCACAGCATATATATAGAATGGATGTACTCAAAACATCAACAAAAAACATGTAGACAACATCAGGATCTCAAAAATGTATACTCATGTATATATATAAAGGCCCATCGGGCCATCCGAATGTTTACATACAAAAATACATGTATTCGTAGGCCAATGCAGCACCTCAGTACAAAACATGGGCTCACCATCCTATATACAACAAAAAAATATACATCATGCACCACTCATGGTGCCTCTATCGCGCCACCACCTGCTCCTCCCTCAGGCGGTGGCGGCCCACCACCCGCTTCCCCAGGCAGTGGTGGTCCACCCACAGGACCCTCCTGCCCCAGTGGTTGGTGTCCACTCATCATAGTAGCCAACACTACTGCTCGTCGCACTATGGACCGCCATGGTGGCAGTACCCCCACACACTGCTCCAGGAAACTCTCGTCTTGGATGTGTGTCCACATTCCCTCAGGAACATCCTGTAAAACCGTCTCCATACGATGATGTATATCATCAAAATCCACTCTGGCCACCACTGGAGGAGGGTGTGATGGCCCCGCACTAGGGTCATCGAATCAACGCCTCCTTGTTGCCCTCTCTGGCTCAGTTGGTCACCCCGTGACATCCTCCTGCCGACATCTCTCTCCATGCGGTAGTCTCTCCTACTCTTAACGAGCCGACTCTCTCTGCATATCCACCTTGCGCTCGGGAGGTGCCACATTTGCACATACAAAAGACAACAACAACAGATAATATCAACATCTATATCATATACATATGGACTGATATCTCAAAAAACAACATAAACCAAAACATGCACACTAATACTAAAACATACCTCGATGGTCAAAAACCTCCCCTAGAGGTAGCACAATGTCCAGGTCACCCCGGAAGTCCACCCCAGCATAGGGGTACCGAAGTATCACCTGCGACATCTGCTGCCATACCTGGGCTACCTCTGCCAAAAAGAAGTGGCCACCTTCGCCACCACTGTGACGAAGCAAAACTGTCGACCACCGCCTCAACCGCGGCTCTCACACCCCCGACATCTCCAGTAAAATCCTCGGGCGCAACATCGACACCCTCTCTAAAAACTAGGCCACTAGGATGGACCCAAAAGTGAACTCCCCTGCACCAGTGGAATGACAGTGGTCCAACTATGCCACGATCCTCGCATGCAGCATCAGCCCCCAAGCAAACCGCTCGTCGACCAACACTCTCTCCAGCACCAACAACTAGACACCACTAATATGTTGGGTCGCCAGTGACCCATATACCCGTACAATCATCACTTTTATACAACGATGCACCAGGGAATATATCACCCCTATACTCACCACAGTCCCAGACATAAAGTCCTGACCTGAGCAGTATCTCTGGCCAATATCGGCCAACAAAATAGTCTTGGGCAGCACCGGCTCCGTCGGTAGGGGCGTTCCCCGAAAGGGGAGCCCAGTCAGCAAATATATATCCTCCACCGCAGTGAAGGGGATTTGCTCTCCTCATATGAGGAAGCAGTGCAGCTCTGGACTCCACATCTAGATCAGGAACTGCAACAAATACTCCTGTTCCCATATCAATGGGCACTCAAAGAACTTTAGAAACCCACAGGTTGCCAAAGTCGCACACACACCAGGCCCCTCAATGGCCACGACATCTTGCAACTGGGCCCAGTCTTTCTCTCGCCACCACACTGGCATCGTCACCACCATCCACCTGCAGACAACACAGAGCCCTATATCAGCTCATGTAACCATCAATAGTATAAAAAAGACTCATTTTTTACACTTCAACCTTGCCTCCCAGGCACAGTTTTTGTTACCCACAGGCACGCACACATGCGTGACTGTTCATTACACAGACGTGCACACATGCACCCCTGTTCATTACATAGGCGTGCATATATGCGCGCCTGTGCACTACACAGGTGCGCATCAGTGTGCACCTGTTTTCTTCACAGGCGCACCCTTATGCACACCTGTTCACCATATAGACGTGCACAGGTGCATGCCTGTCAAACCCACAACCATGCACTGGTGCGAGCCTGTTCAACTCACAAGAGCGCCCTTCATGTGTGCCTTAAATTCTCTCTATCATGCCCCCATGCACGTATATTCGATGTACATGTGTGCACGTATGCGCGCCTATCACCGAATTGCCCGTACATGTGGGGCCCACACCCCCTAAATACCCCTGTACGACCCTCCGTACAGCCCCTGCCCAAAAATTGAAAACTGATTTCTATGCAGGATGATCAGACCACTAACCTAACACTTGTAGATCCTCAATCAGATGCCTCTTCCTCCCTGAATCTCCAAATCTCCTCTAAAAACTGCTCGTCCAATCACTGTTGCAGCAGGTAGAAATGAGGTGGCAATGTGAGCCTTACAGCTATATATAAGCCTTTTTCCAAACTTCCACTCACCATTCCGGGAGCCCAATGCATCCATTTTTCAAACCGTCTTCAGCCACGGGATCAGCATCCCGTCACCTACATCACAATAGTCCCTGGGTCGCTTTTCATCATGAGCCCCCGGGGCACCTTTTTTTCATATCATGGTCAGGTATTCACGCGCATAGTCACATTTATCAAATACATGCTCATATCTTTGATTCTCTTCAGATATTGTTCACTTTGGGTATTTGGTTTTCATGTGTGTAGGTACTTGATCATCCTCCATCGATACAACCCCTTCAGGTATATACTCAACACTGGCATGTAGTCTTTCCCATTGTATCACACTTTCATTTCTAGTCACATCCTCTGATGTTTACCTCTAGGATCCCCATTCCCGTCTCTACAATACCCACACCTCCATTTTCCATCTTTGGTACTGTTACCCAGTAGCATTCTTACCCACAACACCTTTTGACACTTTTGAAACTCATGTTGTTCTTCATTACCCTTTAGGGATGGGAGTCCCGATAGTCTTTCATCATGTCGCAAATCAACCACATACTCCTTCTCCTCATTTTGCTATCTTTCCCACATGGACTCCCAGATTATCTCTTTACGGTTCTATTTTTTACCTGCACCACTGCAGTATCATGAATCCGCCATTTCATCCACAATCAGTTTGCCCATCTGCGAACCTACCTTCATTTCACCTACCTCATACAGAAAATCACCAATGGAGACACCACCCTTCATCAGTTTTCCAAGAAAATTCTTCCCTTCATGGGCCACCCATATCACACTGGGGCACTTGTTTCTGTATTTGTACATTTCTCCCCAAAATTATTCATTATTTATTGTACAAATGCCTTTATTTCCAGTCATTACATTCTCTATTTGTCGTCACCTTTGGCGACTTTCTTCCATCCTTTTGTCCACACGCAACCCATGTCACCCTCGGTTGAAGCATTACTTACCATCTGCCCTTGCCAACATCGTCCATACCTTCAGAGCACCCCACAGATCACTTACCTCTACCCTCTGAATTTGTTCACCTTGTCCCGCCTCTGGCACAACTTATCACCAGTCTTGTTGTCCCCCTGACACTCGACCTTGTTACATGGTTGTGGCCACTTTTTATCTCATACATCCTCCAACCAAGGGCAGTCTTGAGTCTTCGCACTTTTTGACTTCGTCCATGTACCTCTGCCACTTCCTTACCCCAGTAGATTTCATGAAGCCCTTTTCTTCTGGGAGTCACGTCCCCTTTTGTCGACATCAACACCATTTTCTGGAAGGGCGACAGTATCTTGATTCTCATTCTCCACTCAATGAGATATCTTGGACAACACAGGGTGAAACACCATTGCTCCCTATTGTCGTTGACCCCTGTAACATTCGATGCCAACACTTTCTCATGTTATGGTGGGTCTTACTTTGTGACTATTGCAGTTAGTTCTTTTATTTGTTGAAGACCTTTGAACTTGGCAGGGCTATCAATGCCCACACCATCGCTGCTACTTATTACCGCGATCAATGCCTACTATTCAGAGCATGTTCATTTGCAGAATTGTCTCCTGCCTCTATCACCACCGCCCCTGAGGGCGCTACAGTTGTCTACACCAAAACTTTAGTTATCTTTTCCAGAGTTACATGACACGAGCATGGGGCATGCCCGCCTCGTTTGTACACAGTTTTATATTTTTTACACCTCATGGATGATTGGGTCCTACCAGTTTCTTTTTTCTCCAATGGATCGCTCTAAATGATCCCACTATTGCTCTCTCTTATAAACAACATTCTTAGTAGAAGAAACATTGATGGATTTTGGCTATACGTATGCTCCTAACCTCATCCATCAGGGGGCATCTGTTATCACTGAAATTTTGTCCGCACATGGTTACAAGAACTCAACATCGTCAAACAGTAATGAAGTCATTCATGGCCTTGAATTAATCTCACAGCATTCAAAAAAGGGAAAAAACTATACAAAGTAGTGAAAAATTGAAGAGCGCTTTGCAGACATTGGGCGCGTGTGCACATGCGCGGAACAAGAACGTAGAATGCGTGCATACAGGCACGATGCGCGGCTGTTAGCGCAAAAATCCATACACCTGCTAAACGGTGCATTTATGAATATGGTCGGCCTCCCAACCACTTATGATTCAACTCCCAAGCTGATTTGACCTCCAAATCTGGGCTGGATCCGAATGGTGGGCTGGTCAAAGACCTAATAATGCCCTAAATGGCCTCTTTTCACACTACAAATTAGTTACACAATAACCCAATGCAATGCTATAAAAATCC
Source organism: Picea glauca (assembly GCA_000966675.3). Taxonomy (NCBI): domain Eukaryota; kingdom Viridiplantae; phylum Streptophyta; class Pinopsida; order Pinales; family Pinaceae; genus Picea; species Picea glauca. The sequence goes on along the minus strand of JZKD02S1489500.1, from coordinate 15,017 downwards.
ATGAATGCACCTCATTTTCTCAAGGAATTCAAAGTAATGTTATGCTACCTATATTGTTTTAAGGACTCCATCCTTGACAAGAACACATTGGGACCATTTCATTGAGCAATCCACCTCTCCATTGAGTGGATTTGCAAAGAGTTATTTCACCACTATTTTTATTTTCTTTGTTGTAAGGAGAGAAATCTTATGAGGGTCCAAGAGCCTTCCGTTGGAGGAAGAAGGGACTCATAGTCCCCTTTCTTGTTGGTGCTTTGATTTCATCAATAGATCAGCCTCAAAACATTGGTGACATGGGTCTTTTTGTTTTTGTTATCTCTATGTCCCTATGCTTATGATTTCAGTTTGTATTAGTTTAATTCTTTCTTATAGTTTTGTTTTTCTTTCTCTAACTCTTTCCTCTACAGTTGTCCTGCTCAGCAGACCCAACTGGGCATGAAAGCACCTCTTATTTTCTCACCAAGGTGATGAAAGAGGCGCAACAATGAGTACATGATGCATTGAGGACAGTGCATAAATAAGGGGAGGGGATTGTAATATCCCCAAGGCCGAACCCAATTGTAAATGTAAATGCAAATGTACTTAATCTGGTGAGTTGTCTGACATCATTTTGTATGCACCTTTCATGCCATAGTGCGTGCATGTACTGCGCAGTGAAATGATGAAGTGTGCACATTCCAAGATACCGCGCGCAACATCTTAAGTGTGTATGATTGTCAGGCTAGCAAGCCTTTGTGTATATGGTATGTTTTATAGGCTGGTGAGCCAATTATTATAATCTAGGATGCTTGTGTTTTGATTAGGCTAGAGAGCCTAGATGTTAAAGGCCAATACACCTACTTTTGTATATGTCTCATAATTAATATAAAATACATTGTTGCATGCATACCGACCATGATAAAAGAGACGGGGGACTAAACTCCACTGGTTAGGGAAAGGGAGAGGCTAAGTTAAGGAAAGGGTCTAATCTAGAGAGCTTAAGCCAAAAATAAATATTATATTAATATTTCTTAAATATAAAGTATGGATAATTATTTTATCCTAAGTTCTAAAGTTGGGGACAAGAGGGCCAAAGTAGCTCCCAACATGACAAGTGTCAAGTTGGGGACATGCATACATATTGTTGGGACTTAGTTCATTTCCTATCATCTTTTCCATCATTCTTCCCATGATTCACTCCATCATTCTGGCACAGACCCTGACCCTCTGTCCAAGATACGCATTGGATCGTTCTAAATTTTACTCAAGCCGAAGCGGCTCCTTTGGTTCCCTACTGAAACTTTCAACAAATCCGATCCATAGGTCCTTTATGAAAACCTTCCCTATGTAACTTAACACCAGGCATGAGCCTTAGGTCTCCATGCAACCACAACCAGGCCTTAGCACAAATGCCTCTCGCAACTCGCGAGTTCGTGAGTCGACAACCCTCGACTCCTCTTTCTCCAAATAATGATACTTGAGGTACGATACGGGTATGGATCCTCCCTTGCTAGTGGCTCTACAAGTGACCATTGGCTAGGGATAAGTGTTATCACTACTCATAACTAATGAATTCATGAGTTGGAGTGTTGAGCCCTCGTGCTCCTCCTTTATGAATCCCCGAGATGTGATAAGTCAACAATGGGTTGACTCCTTCCCAGGTGACGTGTGTCCTCCACCTGTCACCCTATTCTACTTTTCTCTATGCTCTATATTTACGCCACCTGTCAACCACATGGTCCCCACTTAATGGACATGACGCGTGTTCGCTCGAGCCCTCGGCACTCAGTACTTCGCGACTTCTGCAGTCGAAAAGAAACTCTTTCAAACCCTGAGTCCCTGATATGAGATACCCCATGGAGGTTCTGATCTGATGGTTCTCCCGTGACTTGGATCCTATGGTCTGGATCTCCTTCCATTCTCCTTGCAACTCGAGACTTCATGAAAACCAAAGAATTGGGTCTTCCCTCCCAAACTCACGAACCCCTAATTTGCGAAATGATCCAATGATGTGGGTTGAAATGATATCAATGGCTCATATCGACCACGATCAATGATTCATGTTGATTCTTGATATCAGGGTGGTGAGTTCATCCAACTCCTAACCACCTTTCAACTCCACTAGATCCTAAGGTCCTCACGATTTCGTAATTTCTCCATGGAGAATTCTGACCACCCCATTCACTACTCAATGACTTCTGCCCAATGACTGAGTGTTCTTCTTCTTGAACTTAATTTCCATGGGATGGTTTTGATCTCCGTCTCCCTTTGAGAACCTCAAAGGCGTTATCTCTCCTGATCTTTCACTTGCAAACTCAAGCGTTCCAAAAGGGTTCCTACTCACACTCTTTGCGGAAAACTTTCAAATACCTTCGGTTATCTGAGTCTTTCAGCCTGTGCACTCTTTGCAATAGTATTCCTTCAACTTTCCCCTTGGTGGATAAGTTCAAGGATTTCAACCAGCCTACGCACACCTTGCACAACTCCATGCTTCACCAACACTTCCACTGATATGAGACAACAATATCTCTCCTAAGCTTTCTGAGATAAAACTCAGACCCTCGTCAATGCACACCTTGCGGACGTTCACTGCACTCCTTGCAGGAATTCTCAGCAAGAGAAACAATTGAAACTCATTCTTCTTCTCTTTCTAACTTCATACATTCAACATGAAATCATACACACAACACAACATTGAGATAAATGCATAAAAGAGAAAACAAATCAATTGTAAACATATCATTCAACAAATGTAAACATTAATCATCATAACACCATGAAAATTGAGTCAAAGCTTTATATATTAACTCAAGTTCTCATGTACATGGGTTCTTATCTACAACTCTATGCTACATCTCCCTAGCTTATGAATTCTGAATGATAATAATAATGTTCTTCCTACCATGATACAAGGGTGAGGGTGTCTATATCTTTTTTCCCTCATACGCTTCTAAAATTGTCTAATCTATTAAATTAAATCTACCTACTTGCATTCATTACGCATAAATGCCTTTACATACTACAGATGAGAGAAATGCTCAAGATCTATTTACAACATCTAGACATAAGTGTCAGTATGCTTCCCTTAACTATTACATTAATGTCCATTCATTAATCTCAAAACACTTCAAAATGTGTGCTGGTGCTTTTCCAACTATCTCCCACTTTTATGTTGCTTGCTTGGCTAGTTGCTTATGATGCTCCTGCATCATACTCCCTCGCTTGAAAATTTTCATGAACTCCTGTTAGTGAACTCTTGCATGGTTTGTCCATGCTTTTGAATTGCTTCTTCATCCTCCCAACTGGCATCTTCAATTGGATGTCCTTTCCACTTGACCAAGTATTCAAAATACTCTTTTCTCCCGGTCTTTTTGCTAACCCTTTTGTAAATTATGCTTTCCATTTGTGGCTCTACAACTACATGCATTTTTTTTGTCCATTGAATTTCTTTATGTTCATCCTCTATTCGTACTTCTCTAGCTCTGTAAGGGTACAAATCCATGACATTGAATATCAGTGAGATTTGGACCCCATCGGGTAATTCAATCTCATATGCGTTTTTCCCAAATTTCCTTATGACCTTGCAGGGTCCAATCTTTTTCATCTTCAGTTTGCTATATGTTCCCCTTGGGAACCTCTCCTTCCTCAAATGAACAAGAATTAAATCACCAACTTCAAATTGAATTTCTCACCTATGTTGATCTTCTCTATGCTTGTATTCTTGACTTGAACTCTACAATCGCTCCTTAACTCGACTATAAAGCTCCTTCATTCCTTCTACAAAGTCCTCTACACTAGCACTCCTGAATTCATTTTGTTCCGAATCATTCAATTCATAAACTCCCCTTGGCTGCATTCTATATACAATCTGGAATGGAATCTGCCCTGTGCTTCTATTAAGTGAATCATTGTAAGAAAATTCTGCCTGTGGAAGAATGTGATCCCACTAACTATAATGTTCAGTCACTAAGCTTCTTAACAAATATCCCAAGATCCTGTTTATGACTTCTGTCTGTCCATCCATCTAAGGATGATACGTTGAGCTAAAAGAAAAAACTTGTCCCCAACTTCTTCCATAAGGTCCTCCAGAAATTCCCTACGAACTTGGTATCTTTATCAGAAAGGATACTCTTTGGAAAGCCGTGAAGTCTGACGACTTCCTTGAAAAACAGGTCTCAATATGAATTGCGTCACTGGTTTTCTGGCATGGTATGAAATGTGTCATCTTTGAAAATTTGTCGACTACCACAAAGATTGAATCATATCCTCTCTGTATCCTTGGCAGCCCCTGAAATCCATGCTCACTGCATCCCATGGCCTTTCAGGAATGGGTAACGGTTGGTATAACCCTGTGTTATGCCTTTTTCCTTTCATGTGCTGACAAATTCTACACCTGTCCACAAATTTCTTGACATCTGTTCTCATCCCTGGCCAAAAATGTGAGCAATTAAGCTTTGAGAATGTTTTATCATGATCGAAGTGTCTGACCAATCCTCCACTGTGTTTTTCCTTTAGCAAATTCTCCCTCATGGAGCATTTCAGAATACATAGTTGATTTCCCCTGAACAATAATCCATCCTAGATCATGTATTTAGTCCATTGACTTTTGTCCCTAAGAATTGGATTCTCAGATGCCTCATATACCTCTTTAAAATATGGATCAGCCCTGTACATTTCTTTAAGGTTATCAAAACCTAAATTCTTGACTCTGAATTCCTGCATAAGTAAACATTTCCTGCTCAAAGCATCAACAACTTTGTTAGTAGTTCCAAAAATATGCTTAACCACAAAAGTAAAATTTTGCATGAATTCAACCCATTTAGCATGTTTTTGGTTCAAATTCTCTTGTTGAGTCACAAATTGTAAAGTGTGATTATCGCTATACAAAACAAACTCCTTGGGAACCAAATAATGTCTCATTTCTTCAATGCTTGTATGAAGACATAGAATTCTTTGTCATATGTGGAGTACTTAATATTTGCTTCATTCAGTTTTTCACTAAAAAATGTGATCAGCCTATCGTCTTGGCTCAAGACTGCTCCAATTGCAAATCCACTCGCATCACACCTAACCTGGAATGTCTTGCTAAAATCTAGCAAAACCAGAATTGGTTGCTCAGTTATCTTCTTCTTCAGAAGATTGAAACTCTTCTCTGCTTCCTTCGTCCAGTGAAAAGATTTATATCTTTTCTTCACCATATCCATCATCGATGCACTAATTCCATTGAATTTTTAGATGAATTTCCTAGAGAATCTAGCCAAACCATGGAAGCTTTGAACTTCAAACATGCTCTTCGGCGATGGCCAATTCTTAATCGCCTTTATCTTTTCCGGATCCATTTTTAATTCATTTGTAGAGATAACAAAACCCAAATAAATGAGTTCTATCCTCATAAATGACGATTTCTTCATATTAATCAACAATTTCTCTTATTGTAATCTTCTCATTACTGCAACTAAATGATTTAAGTGTTCTGCTTCTATCTTGCTGAAAATCAATATATCATCAAGATATACAATGAGGAATTTCCCTATGAAATCCTTCAGGACTTCGTTCATCAACCTCATGAAAGTACTGGGTTCATTCGTTAAGCCAAATGGCATAACAAGCCATTCATATAGCCCTTCATTCATATTGAATGTTGTATTCCATTCATAACCTTCTCTCATTTGAATTTGATGATATCCAATTTTCAAATCAATCTTTGAAAAAAACTTTGCTCCACTCAAGCAATCCATCAAGTCATCCATCCCTGGCAATGGAAATCTGTATTTGATGGTAATATTATTGATCGTCTTTGAGTCTATACACATTCTCAAGCCTCCATCTTTCTTTGGGATGAGCACTGTCGGAACAATGCATGGACTCAAGCTCTCTCGAATCAATCCTTTGTCCATTAATTCCTGGACCTCTCTCTTAAATTCTTCATTTTCCCGTGGCATCAATCGATATGATGCTTTGTTCAGTAAACTGGCTCCATGTATAATATTGATATGATGACTTAGACTCCTGATAGGTGGAAATGAACAAGGTAGTTCATCCACTACTGTATCAACAAACTCTTCCAGCAACTCCTAGATTTCTTCTGGTAAATCATCTATTCTCGTACTGGCCAAAAAAATTTGGGGCTTTCTGACCACAATAAATTGTGTGTTCCTTCTTCTTAACCTCATTAAGAAGTTCCTTCCCACTCATGAGAAGTATAGTGTTTCTCATTTTTTTTTTCACCTCTTTATTCTTAATCGACGACAACATGTGAGTCCTACCATTTTTCTTCGGGGTGTATGTGTTCTTTCTCCCATCATGAACCACATTTATGTCATATTTCCATGCTTTATCCAGCAATAGATGACAAACATCCATGGGAATGACATCACGTAATATTTCATCTTTATATCCTCCTATTTTAAATTCAACTAAACATTGTTTAGTGACATTTACCTGATGTCCTTTTGTAGCCACAAAACTCTATATGGGCTTGGATGTGCAATAGTCTCCAACTCCAACTTTTCTACCGTCTCTGTAGATATGAGATTGTCTGTGCTACCACTATCCACTATGACCTTGCATACCCTATCCTTAGTTTTGAAAGCAGTTTGAAACAAACTATTTCTTTGGGATGGGTTCTCTACTTCCTTCTCTGGCTTCAAGAGAACTTTCCTCATCATTAAGGATCTTCCTCCCTCAACATATTCTGCCTCAACATTCCATCCTTGAGCATCAACAATGTGAGTTTCACCACCTTATTTCTTCTTATCTGGACACTCATAGGATTTATGTCCGATTTTTCCATAGACAAATCATTTCACTTCACCTCCTCTGCCTCTTCCTCTTCCTCTGGCTCAAGGAAAAGTATTTCTATCAGCATACTGCCTTCTCTGTGAGCTTCCTCCTCTCTCAGGTTGAGTTTGAGGTTTCTTTCCCTCTTCTTTAGGCCTCTAAGTTCTATCTTGGGAAATTGTTTTGCCTCTGTCTTGACTTCTGCCTTGGCCTCTTTGACCTTGCTTCCGGATCATCTTCTCTTCAGCTTTTAGAGCCATATGATAAGAATCTTCCATAGCCTAAATGGTCATCATGCTCATCTCATCTTGAATTTCATATCGTAGACCATTCATGTACCTGGCAACTTTTTCATCGTCGCTTTCCTGATGACCTACTTTGATGTTTATCTTGTAGAATTCTTCAGTGTATTCCTTCACTGACATCAACTTCTGTCTCAAATTCTGCATCCTCCGAAATAGAGTGATTTGATAATCCTTGGGTATAAATTTGGCTTTCATCCTTGCAACCATTCTATCCCATCTTTTGATTTTCTTCTTGCCCTTGCAACGTCTGTTAGCCTGCAGTTCATCCCACCATAGTGCTACATGCCCTTTAAGTCTAGTAATGGCATGCTTGACTTTATTGTCTTCCTTGACATCCTCATAGTCGAAGTATTTGTTTACAGTTCTAATCCAGTCTAGAAGTTCTTCAACATCCAAGTTTCCCTCATACACTGGAATGTCCATTTTTTCTCTGGCACCTATCCTTGCAACAAACCTGAATAGGCGTTCATCTACAGCATCTTCGACTGCAACTTATTTTCCTTCGTTTCCATCTTCATTTTCACTTTTAGCCTCACTGATATCCCCAGTGTTGACTATGCACCTTTGTGTTGTCTCCATAGCATCAAGCCTAGCACGTAATTCACGCATGTCTCTTTCCACTGCTGGATCAGGTATTTGCTTGTCTCCTCCTCTCGACGGCATGGATGTAAAATTTTCTCCCTTCTCTCTACTATATAAAGAAAAGAATTTGTTCTAGGATCTGATACCAATCTGGCTCAGACCCCGACCCTCTGTCCAAGATCCGCACAAGATCGTTCTAAATTTTACTTGAGTTGAAGTGACTCCTTTGGTTCCCTACTGAAACCTTCAATGAATCCAATCCACAGGTCCTTTATGAAAACCCACCCTATGCAACTTAACACTAGTCACAAGCCTTAGGTCTCCATGCAACCACAACTGGGCCTTAGTGCAAACGCCTCTCACAACTCACAAGTTCATGAGTCGACGACCCTCGACTCCTCTTTCTCCAAACATCGATACCTGAGGTACAATATGGGTATGGCTCCTCCCTCGCTAGCACCTCTACAAGTGACCACTGGCTAGGGATAAGTGCTAACACTACTCGCAAATCGTGACTTCATGATTTGGAGTTTTGAGCCCTCATGCTCCTCCTTTGTGAATCCCCGAGACGCTATAAGTCCACAATGGGTTGACTCCTTCCCAGGTGACGTGTGTCCTCCACCTGTCACCCGCTTATAGTTTTATTTTCTCTCTATGTTTGCACCACCTATCAACCACATAGTCCCCACTTAACGAATGTGATGCGTGCTCACCCAAGCCCTTGATGCTTGGTACTTTTCGACTTCTACAGTCGAAAAGAAACTCTTTCAAACCCCGAGTCCCCGATATGCGATACCCCGTGGAGGTTCTGATCTAACGGTTCTCCTGTGACTTGGATCCTATGGTTCGGATCTCCTTCCTTGCTCCTCGAAACTTAGGACTTCACAAAAACCAAGGAATTGGGTTTGCCCTCCCAAAATCACGAACCCCGAATTCATGAAATGATCCAATGATGTGGATTAAAAAGAGATCAATGGCTCATATAAACCATGATCAGTGGTTCACATTGATTCTTGATATCAGGGTGATGAGTTCATCCAACTCCTAACCACCTTTCAGCTCCACTGGATCCTATGGTCCTCACAATTTCATGAGTTCTCCATGGAGAATTCTGACCACCCGATTCACTACTCAATGACTGCTACCCAACAACTGAGTGTTCTTCTTCTTGAACTTAATTTCTATGTGACGGTTTTGATCTCTGTCTCCCTTTGAACACTTCAAAGGTGTTATCTCTCCTGATATTTCACTTGCAAAATCAAGACTTCCAAAAGGGTTCCTGCTCACACTCTTTGTGGAAAACTTTCAAATACCTCTGGTTATCTGAGTCTTCGACCCTGTGCACTCTTTGCAACAATAGTCCTTCAACTTTCCCCTTGGTTGATAATTTCAAGGATTTCAACCAGACTGCACACACCTTGCATGACTCCATGCTTCACCTGCACTTATGCTGATATGAGAACAACAGTATCTCTCCTAATCTTTCTGAGATAAAACTCAGACCCTCATCAACGCACACCTTGCGGACGTTCACTGCTCTCCTTCCAGGAATTCTCAGCAAGAGAAACAATTCAAACTCTTTCTTCTTCTCTTTCTGACTTCATACATTCAACATGAAATCATACACACAACATAGCATTGAGATAAATGCATAACAGAGAAAACAAATCAACTGTAAACATATCATTCAACAAATGTAAACAGTAATCATCATAACACCATGAAAATTGAGTCAAAGCTTTATATATTAACTCAAGTTCTTCTGTACATGGGTTCTTCTCTACAACTCTTGGCTACATCTCCCCAGCTTATGAATTCTGAATGATAATAATAATGTTCTTCCTACCATGATACAAGGGTGAGGATGTCTATATCCGTTTTCCCTCCTACGCTTCTAAAACTGTCTAATCTATTAAATTAAATCTACCTACTTGCATTCATTACGCATAAATTCCTTTACATACTACAGATGAGAGCAACACTCAATATCTATTTACAACATATATACATAAGTGTAAGTACGCTTCCCTTAACTATTACATTAATGTCCATTCATTAATCTCAAAATACTTCAAAATATGCGTTGGTGCTTTTCCATATGTCTCCCACTTTTACGTTGCTTTCTTGGCTGGATTTTTATGATGCTCCTGCATCACATTAAATCATCCATTCAATCATCCCTTAGGATGCACACATCCATTGAGCTATCCTTCATATTTTCATGATTGTACCTGAACCCGTATCCATAGCCATCTTTGTGCTCGTGTAGCTGGTTAGCGTGGGAGTTGGACTAAAGAGGTGGGTTGTAAATCCTGTGAGCAATTGTCTATTTGAGAGAATTGTTGGGGATTGATTTCCTGAAGGTGCTGAGCTGCAACTACAGTGCTCAGAGAATTCCTGTCTAGCCTCTTGCTGAAGCCTAAAAAGGAAGTGGGGAAGCCGAAGGACTATTGATCAGAGAAGGGGCACGCTTCTTGGGTGGGACATGTATGTGGGGTATGAGGGACTGTAGGCTTTTAGTTGAGTTGGCACCTGAGACAGATTCTTTTCTGTTGTCCATGAGCCTTTAGCCTGGTTAGGAATCCCTTTACTCGGGTGGAGTTTAGTCCCAGCTCAGGGGTGACTCACTGTTGAGAGTGATGAACAATGTGGTCTAAGGTTGGGAGGTTCGTGGAAGGTGTGTACATATTTAGTGACATTATTACCAAGATAAGTGTCAATTGCATGATAAATTTACATGTTGCATTGTTATTTACATGCTTATTTTTATGGGTTGTCATATGTGCGGTTATAACTGTGTTTATTTTTATGGGTATTTCCTATATATGTTGCATGTATATGTTTACTATTATTTCAGTGTGAATCTGTGTATTTACATATGTATTTGTATTTTCACATTTTATATATAATGCTTCCGCAAGAGTTCTGTGTGTATGTATCTTAATTGCATGCAGTTCAAAAAAAGTTATGTGGCATAGCTCAGTTGGATACTGGGTATGTTATAGTATGTTCCATAGAGAGAACAATAAGAGTTCTCTGGCATAGCATGGTCCGACATGTATGGCCGGGGACATTACAATAATAACCCAATTTCTTGTAGCAACTACTTTACCCATAATTAGTAAAGTCACCACTTCTTGTTGCAACTAATTTATTTTTAATTATTTTCTTATCTCAACAACTTTACTCATGATTAACTCCTAGTTACAACCACTTTGAATAGTAAACTTCTTGATGACTTTCTAGGATCTTCAAGAATAATTTACTTCTTTGTTGACCTTCTAGAGGCTTCTAGAATATTCATGAGGGTCCTCCAACTTCATTAAGTCATATCTCCTCAATCGTGAGGAACTACGTGATGTACCACATATCATCGTAAATGATATGACATGTACTATCCATCTATGATAGTATTACTTAAAAATTCATTGATCTTGATGTCTTTATTCCTCATACAAAATTGGGTTCCTTAACCACATCTCTAGGGATACATGTAGGCTAGACCAAATGCACCCAAATAACTCACCATAAATATTGATCATACAACTGTCCAACATATTTGGACCTCTCTAAGGGTTGAAATCAATCTATAAGGGTTTACATTAAACTCTAAGGGTTGACATCAATGAAAAAAAAATATCCAAACCAATTGTCCAACATTCGACCCCATGAAACTTTGTATGTGTAAAAAATTTTGATTGCATGAGTTGTATAAATAAAAAAGCCTGAATCATTTTGAAGTGGGTGTGCATGGGAGAGAATCAGATCATGTGAAGATAAGCTCTGAAGCTTTGAGGTATGAGGATTCCAGAGAATAAAAATAAGATAATATGAGGCTGGAAGGGTATTGCAAGGAAGAGGATCATTGTCCTTGTATTATTAACATATTGGTGCTTGTTAGATTGGTGTTCTCATATTCATAACAGGTTGGTTCCTGGAAATTTGGGTCTTTCAAACTGCAAGTGGGTGTTTAATGTGATGATTCATGTCCTCATTTTCTAAATAGGTGGGTACCTATCATATTGAGTTGTAAGTGGGTCCTTACTGCATGGATTGGTGTCCCTCACAGGTTGGAGCATGTAAATGATGTAATTATTGTTTAAATATAAGAAAAATTTTATTGGTTTTCTCCCTTATTGAGTTTCCATGTAAAATATCTATGTTTTGTAAATTTTTGTTCATATCAATTGGCATGATTAACTCTCTACATTTCCTATGTTCAATTATGCAATGACTAGTTAAATAGCAAGGAGCAAAAGTGGTCAAATTTGTTCAATACTAATTCACCCACCCTCTCAATATTGGTGTATATTCTTACATTTGGTACCATAATAGGTTCCTTCAAAAATATCCTAACCACTAGAAGGTGAATCCATGCAACATGTTGGGACCTTCGTTTTTGGATTGGAAGCTGCACAAGGACTACAATCCCAATTTTGACTTAACACGAGTTGTACAAGCTACATAAGAAGATGGACAATGGAGAAAGTAAAGTAAACATAAATCAGTTGTGAAAAGGGACATCGCAACACCAACAAGGAAAAATAAGTTACAACATAAAAAGAAAGCATGTGAGCCCAAAGCCAGAAGATCCCACTCAACATATATATGAGATGAATATTATTGTAAACGGGTTGGCTAGTGTTGATTGGTTGGCTATGATAGTTATTGTTGTTGTTGGGTTTAGTTGAGTAAAGGTTTTGTAAATGTATCTGTATATAGTTTTGGGAGAAAGAAGTAGATAGAGCTTTGTGACATGAGTCTGGAGTCAAAAGTTTGTAACAAAGTACTAATTTGTATCTCTAAGATTATATCCAATACGTTCTGATGATAATAGATGAAGAAGAACCCAAACTTTTGAAATATAATGTGTCATTCTGTGTTTATGCTTATGAATTGTATCTTTACAATACTTCTTTATTCTTGATGGGATCCATATGATATCTCTATGTATGAATTCTTTTTTCAACTTAAGTATCTTTAGTTCCAGTATGCATGAGTTTAGATTTTTTTTGTAGTTAGTCTATATTGCACAAGATCATGGTGAATGTTGAAGGTTTTGGGAACCCACCTAAGTATTCTCCTTATGCTTCCCTATCCTTCTCTATTGGTTGTGCTTTGGGTGAGACTTATTCTATTCAAAGGATATGAAAATTCCAATTCTCTAGACTACACGATACCTTTTGTTGGTAACCTGAGAAGGACCCTGGTCTGATCAATTCCGCGCTAACAAAATGGTTCTGTTTTCGGGACTTGTGTTAAAATGGAACCTGTAGGGAGAATGCTTCCATGGATTCATAAATATGATATTCACCACTGGTGGGAGAGAAATTGCAAAGCCTTCATATGGAAAGAAGCAAAACTGAGAGGAAAAGATGTGAAAGATACATGAGAGGTAGTCTTTTACTCAGAAAGATCGAGTGATCAATACCATATATTTTGGGTTAAGTTCCCAAAAGAACTTTTCGACTGGACAGATGGGATCCAAGAAGCTTCGTAATTCCAAGAATGAGTCAAGAAGACCTGCGCTTGGGATACTGAAAATATCGCAACACTTCATCGAATGGATAGTCTAGTAACACGAGCAATCAATTTCTAGGTCAAGAAAACACTAGAAGGATACATTATCGAGTTTGTAGCTGAGAATAACCAATCTTTTTCATGGGAAGAAACATATTTCAAGAAATATGTAAGGAGAAGATTGTTGAGAGAGATCCCCATGTGGATTAAGGTTTTCTTGATGGAAGAAGGGATGCTGACTATGTCCCCAACTAATATGGCAACGTAAACACCCTCGCTTGGGATGGGGTGAGTTTGGGGTGGAGTCATGGCCTAAGAGAGGGGAGAGGGTTCTTTGACAAATGGGGTAGTAGCAATAAATGGACTAAATATATGAGCGAGCATTGAAGAGAGTCGACATAGTTGAGAAGTGGTGGCATGGTAAGATAAAGAAAGCAGTAAAATGGTCCAAGAAGTTGTGGAAAGAAGTAGGACCAGGAGAAGTAGAGGAAGGATAGATGGAAGAGTTGCAAAAGATGAGAATACTATTGGATTACTGAGACGGGGGGTGAATCAGTAATAGCATAATTATAATCCTTTTTCTTCAAATAATCCAAGTGTTATATCAATGTATAATTATTATCCAATAATGAGCAATAAGAAATGAAAAATCACAAACATACACAGTACACCAATGTTTTACCTGGAAACCCAAATCAGGAGAAAACCATAGAATAATTTTTCTTATATGTATTGAAGAATTACATTCATTGGAAGCACCAACTTCCTTTGTTTTCCAGCTGCAATTGGAAGGAGGCTCCAACCCCCTAGTTTCTCCGCCTACAACCTGAGGGAAGCTCCAACTGCTCAATTCTCTGGCTACAACCAGAAGGAGGCTACAACCCCCTATGTTCTATGGGTACAAACAAAAGGTGGATATAACCACTTGTCCTTTCCCCATACAATCACCCTGAAATATAAATTCCAAACGTAGACAAACTGTCGCTGAATCAACCACTCCCACTATCAGCCTGTCACTATCACTAAATCAACCACTGCCACTGTCAACCTGTCACTGTCGCTGAATAAACCACTGCCATTTTCAACCTGTCACTGTCAACTTGTACCAATAACCTGTAACAACCTGTACCAATCAAGCTGAACCAACATGTACCATGCGTCAACCATACAGCTCGTGTATGTGTAAATTCATCAACTACTTGTCTCAACCATGTACCCAACTTGTACCTCAACTAAAATCCCCCATCAATTTCATCATTCGAATATTATTTATAAATATGTAATAGACATGGTGTATATGATCACATACCTGCAAACCTTCCTTAACTTTAAACAACAATATACTAGCATTTACATCAAACTTTTCTTTAGTCTCACATGACTAGTTTTGGATTAGTCAATAACCCTAACTTGAAATAATCACAACTTTGTACCTGTAATGAATAAATATATGAAACTGATACACAATGTTATTCAGTGTATTTTATGTAATTATTATAGGTTTCACTACTTGGAACCTCTCACAAAAGTAGTTATAGAAAAAATGACATCCCTTGCTGAATTCTGGCTTATTCTAGAGAGTGACCTTGTAGAGCATGCCCCACACAAAATATTTGTTGAATCGATCAAAAAATGTTAAAAAACATACTAAATACTTTAATATAACCAAAATATTTGGTATTAATAAATTTTTAACTTTTATGAATACATTATGACATTTTTACCTGAAACAACTATTTTTGACTAGTTTCAGGACTAGCCACAAACCCTATTTTCCACGGAGTGTAACTCCAAAAATACAACGACCCACAAGATGAATTTTTTACCACAAATACTTGGATATGTTTCCTC
>JZKD02S1489478.1:0-10728 GCA_000966675.3 Picea glauca | reverse complement strand
TCTCAACAAGAGCCTTAAACTCTTTAAACTTGTCAAAGACTTCAGATTTCTTCCTAAGGAAATATATCCAAGTATTCCTCGAGAATTCATCTATAAATGAGACATAGTACATAGATTTTCCCAATGATGGAACCAACATAGGTCCAAACACATCAATGTAAACTAGTTGTAAAATTCCTTCTTCCCTCATTGCACCAGAGGGGAATCTGACCTAGTTCTTCTTCCCATATACACAATGTTCACAGAAATCAAAATCCAGAAAGTAGTTATACATAGCTTCAACCATACCTTTACCATGTAGTATTTGAAGACCCTTCTGTCCGATATGCTCCAATGTTTGATGCCACAACATAACCTTTTGTACAAATATTGTAGGAGTTCTTTCTTCTTCAACTCCAGTATCATGAACAATGGAACTATTACACCCATCACTAATAGTGATTATTTTCTTACACAAAGTTCCAAACTAAAATCCCTTCAACAACAACATTTCTCCTCAAACCATCCTACAATTTTCCTTTTCAAATATTGTTTTTACCCTTGCATCGTCCATTTTTCTTACATAAATCAAATTTCTGGCCAATATTGGGATGTTAGGAACACCAGATAGTGTTCTAATACTTCCATATATGAGCCTCAACTTGAATTTTCCTTGACCTATGATTCTGGTTTTCAATTCATCACCTAGGAAATAATTACCTCCATCATAGCTTTCATATTCACAGAACCATTCCCTGTGGGGATTCATATGAAAGGATTCACCTGAGTCAACCAACCATGCCGCATGATCTGCATGTGTTCTTGAAGAGCCCAAGTACACATCCCCTCCTTCTTCCTTGGAGGTCTTTTCTTCTGGAGAAGGAGATTCTTTAGATCCCTTCTTTTTCTCAACTTTGGATCTACACTACTTCTTGTAGTTCCCTACTTTTACACATCTCCAGCATACCTTTACAAACTTTTCAGGAAACTTAGATATTCCCTTAGACTTAGATATCCCACTTGAGGACTTAGATCTATTTCTTTCCTAGGAGCATCCTCTTACAAATAATGCATTTGTTCTCTGTCCTTCCATTTTCTTGTGTCTCATCTCCTCTGAAAACAAGGATGAGACCACTTCATCAAACTTCAAGGTAGTTGTATTACTACCTATGGCCACAACCAGACTATCCCACGAGTCTGGTAAAGAGCACAATAAACTGATACACTTATCTTCATCTAAAATTTTAATCTCAAAATATACTAACTGACTTACCACAATATTGAAGGCATTCAAATGATCTACCACCGAGTCTCAATCTTTCATCCTTAGGTTATACAACTTCTTTCTCAGGAATAGTTTATTTACTAGGGACTTGGACTGATACAACTTCCCCAAATTATGCCATAAATATTTGGCTGTAGCTTCCTCTAACACATTCAGTAGTATTGAATCTAAGAGACACAATCAGATTGTTCTATTTGCCTTCCGAATCAACTTTTTCAGTAAAATAACAGAAAATATACAATGGAAAATACACACATTACAAAGATTTTTTTCCCTTGGAAACCCAAACCAGGAAAACCAACATATTCCATATTCATTCATAGTAATACATTGTTTACAATATAATATACATAAAGGAGCCAATGAAATAAAATACCCTAACCCATTGACCTAGATTAGTCATTAGTCCTAATTCCTTAATTGGAAATAGAAAACCATTGACAAAAATCATGTGCCGAAAAACCGCCCAACAATGGACATGGAAATCGAGGCAACAAGAAAAATGAGCCAACAATGCAATAGGTTTCCCAAGGTAAATTATTTTCCCAGGGGCGCTGCCTCATAACCCCCGCGCAGGGGGGATATTTCCCCTCTCAAACACCCTTACGCAACGTAGTAGACACTAAATCTAGTCGTACAAAGAATATAACACATTCCTAACATGAATGATTTCCAATATTTTACAGAATCTTTCCTGAGTTAATTTCAGTTCATTATTAATCTCCAAATCGTGTTTCTGGAAAGAAGGAACAACTATAAGAATGTTTTTAACCTGGATTTTCAATTGATTAATCAATTCGTATTTCCGAGAAAGAGTGTCTTTCGACACTTGTTGTATTTGATAACTTTCTCTTTCCATATTTTCCTCCAATTCTTTCATTTGTTGTTGACATTGTTGTTGAACTTGAGTTACCCTGGAACTAACTTGGTTTTCGATATTTTCATCTTTCCGCTTTAGGATTTCTTATAGATGACTAATTTGATAGTCCCTCTGATCAAGATTCGTATTGAAAACATTTGTTGACCATTTATTTGTTGCTACAAAATCCCTAAAGTCTACGCCATATTATTTGCAAATTATTGATTATTTTTCCCTTGTCCATCATATATGATCCTTTGCCTCATTTCCATTGAACCATGTTTTTTATGAATTTTTCCTTGAACAATATATTTTCTTTTCTTGCTGAAGAAAAATTTGCAAGAGTCATTTCCTCTGGTTCTATAGGGGTTAATTCATAAACATAAGCTACTTCAGAACCTTGTTCTCTAGGAATAGAAGTTATAGGAGTCATTGATAAGATAGGAGATCCAATAACACTAGAATTTTCCTGAGCTTGAATACTATTTATAGGAGTATTAATGCCAGAAATAATTGACGGAGAAGTATTCTCAGGTACTATTGTCTCAATAGAAGGTTTGTTGTGCAATTGAAACATCTGTGTAAAAATGTCCCATTTCTCTAAAAAAGTACTTTCATTCCAAGCATTGGCTTGTTCTTCCTCTGATTTGACAAGTATTCAAATGGGTTTTCTCAGTTTTATTGGTTTGGCTCTGTTGTTTAGGATTTGAACCCCTTGAAAAGTATTCAAATGGGTTTCCATTGTGGGTATGATTTTGTTTCTTTTGTTATATCACCAAATGTTTCTCTAGTGTTCACTTATTGGAGAAAACCCAACAAAAAACTTCTTCTATGGCTTTGAAACTTGTAAAATTATGAAAGTTATTGTTCAAAAAGTATTTGAATTCTTTCCAAAACCTGATCATAAGAAGTGACATTTTTGAAAATATCATCATAAGTAGAATATTCATGCAAATAATTCTTTGCTACAATTTGAGTACAATGATTTTCAACCACTTTAATTGGGTCGTGCATTTAAAACTCAATAGAATATAGGTTAATATCTTCTAAATCTCGGGCTTCAAGTCTAGCATGCCCAAAATCCAACAGAGTATAGATACCAACATAAATAGGGTAAGGTGACCATACTCTTTTATGTGCATTCTTTAACTCTTTAGATATCCCTGTACCAATTGTTTGATAATCCACTTCTCTATAGACTAATATGTCAGGTAGAAATCTTGGAAATGCATGAGGGGATGTATGACAACCAAAGACCTTGATATAGGAAAAAAATTCTTCAATGTACCAGTCTGCAATCTTGTTTAGGTTTTTAATGATCTGGTTAGAAATATGAGGAGGAGGATCACCATATAACACTTCATGAATTGGAACAATGACATTATTACATATCACATAAAATTATTCTTTTGCATTTTCCTCCAATAACTTGTCATGATGAATATGAATAGGATCAGAGGAATTTGGTGACCAATTCCAATTCATGAGAAGGAGAGGAGTTTTGAAACATATGGCATCTAATATATACACAGACATATAAAAGGGAGCCTTTTATCCTTTTGATTGTAGGGTTTTATAGTTTTGAATATCCTTGGTCAAATTATCTAACAACAATTTTCCCCAATTGAAAGAAAAACCCTCTACAACCTCAGGAATGATTGGAACCTATTCTACACTAAAATGTGCAGTATCCTTCTTATCAAATAGCCTACACAACATCATGGTTGTGTACATAATAGGTGCATCAAAAGAGGAAGTAGAATATATACCATGGCTATCTAGCCTAAATTTGATTTTGTCCCCCCACCATTCTCTAACAATATCATGCATGTTTCTATCATATTGAGTGCATCGTTTCTCTTTAAATTCATAAATGAATTGAGCATTATATGTATACTTTGGGTTTTTGGAGAGTTTATTCATTACTCAAAAATCGTCAGGCTTGAAGGATCCAACAATAGCTCGCTAATGATTATAAGTGGTCCTGGTTGATAAATCAACATGATCTAAATCCCATTGAAACATGTCTATATAAGGTAACAGTCTTGGCCTTGGTGTGATTTTGTGCAGTTATGATTGAGTGAAGTTATTATAGCCATTTACTGACACATATTATTTATCCCCTTCATCTTCTGAAACTAGAAACTCCTCAAATTCAAAAATCATGTACACCTGTGCCCACGTCTTAGTATTTTCTGTAAGTTTGGTAGTGGTATCCGACAGAATGTTGAAATTTGGGTTTGACTCCTCCACTTGCATTAGTTTCTTTCCTTTCCATGGCACCATGGATTTTTGTTTAACAATTTTTCTCTCTACAAACAAAGATGTTATGAGTTCGAATTCAAGGGCAGATGGAAATTGAAATCAATTTGAAAACAAAAATAAAATCTTTGTTAATATGAAATTAACTATTTTACATGAAATTGACAGAGTTTAATCAATTAAAGTTGGCACATTTATTACTTGACGACACAACATTTTCCCAAAATACAGATTAATTACCTTTAATGACCACCATGAACCTTAATTGTTAGCTCCTTGGGCTTCCAGTTTATTAGATGAGAAAGGTCAAACATCCTAAAAGAAAATATTTCGATATGACATCATACTTATATTTAATTTATCATAATCAAGTTTTATCAATATAATCCTTACTTAATTCTTAATCACTGGGCTTTGGGATGTTGGGTGTATTGGATAAAATAAATCAAACATCTCGGGAATTGGGAACCGAGAACCTAATGATGATGTGGTAGAATGACGTCACATAGGATAAATGGGACTCAAAGTACATATGACATGTGTCATCCAAAAATAAGTGTATTACGAGTCCAAAAATGCTAAAACTGAATGTCACGTGTCACCATGAGGCACCAGTACTAGGTGGCATAGGACATGTCATAAAACATATGGTAATGAAGTAAAACATGATTAGGGATTAATAAAGGTTATTTAAACCTTTAATTACAAGTTAACTGCATATTAGCTTGATTCTCGAATATTGGATTTTGGAATATAAGAGTTTCGAAGAACTTAAATTAAACCATCCTGAATCCCGACAATGAACTTTGTGTGATAGAATTATGATGAAAGGAAACAAAACCCTGAAAATGTAATTGCGACTCTTAGGATTTTTTTCTTTGGGATATTTAAACAAATAAGAACACCAAGATCCCGAAATATGAAATGGAACCATCAATGGAATCAAAATAACACACAACTTTACAGTCCTGAAATTTTGTTGGCCATTGATTTGTCACAACGTTAGACGGTTAGATGAGAGCAAATACATCGGGTTTTCCGCATTAAATCTCTCCATTGGGTCTCTACAAAACCAACACTTCAAATATTTTCCGATCAAATACTAAACACTTTATTCAAATACACAATACAATCAATATTTAATTTCACCCTAAAATAAAAACATGTAAAATCTTGAAATTATATACACTCCTACTGAAAATAACAATTATCTTTCATAAAATATAAAATATACAACTATAACAAAAACAAGCTTATAATAAAAAGAAATTAGGAAATATATACAAATATTTACAACAAAGAGTTGTTCAATTGTCACTAGACAAACACATATTTATTAGTCTAAATTAGCCATTATAATCTTCTTTACAACAGTTTGTTAGAATCTTACAACAAAAATGTTGTGGAACTTGTAGTAAAGAAACTCGTAAAGGTTAATTAACAGGGCACGAAAAATTACAATGATCTTATGAGTTTCATTCTATATAAATAGAACATAAATAATTGTTATCAATCATTGCAATCAGATATGAGAACTTTCAAATAGATCTTAAAATCTTTAATGATATAATTCCCTGAAAAATTAGATATGTGATTTGATTGACTAATAGTTTTATTTACCGTGAAAGGATTTTCCAGTAATGATTTCCTTTAGAAAGGACCTACATGATTATAACTATTAATAAAAACCATAACGTCAGTTCCTTTTGGATACAAAGTAGAAATCTCTTGGCAAAAAGTTATTTATGACAATTGATAAATCATAATTTGATGTTTTTCTGTTTACAAATTCAAAAAATTATAATATCATTAGGCTCCATCTGGGGATAGTGGCTCCTTTTGAGGTGCTAAGAATTGTAGACCTAGTTCCTTTTATTGGTCCATGGAGTCACTTTTTTTCAAACTTAAAACTAAAACTTGTTCATGAAAATTAAAACACATTTTTCACTTGTTAAATGTAAATCTCATATCAAAATAATTAGAACTATTGAAGGTATAACCTTAAATCATGTTGTATTCTAAATTTCAAGTAGGCTAATGAAGAATTTATGTATCAAAGTTTACTCAGGCACCATCTAAGATAATTAATCATAGTAAGGCTAAGATATTAAAGGTCAAACTAATAATTTTCATTTCTCAAGATTACAACCATTTCATTCATGTTTGAATAAGAACTTATTTGGATACAATACATAGAATTTTGAAAATGATTAGTATCAGGGTTTATAAATAAGTGTAGTTACAACTCATTATAGTCATCACAAACATTGTTTCACTGCCATCCAGGCATCCATAGCCCCAGTGAAGGTGTTTGGATTCCACAATCATGATTTTCCTTTCACCATCCCACTATTTTGAACTTTTAGTTTCATTGAGATGAGGGAAATCATATAATTATTTTGCTTTCATCATCTCATTTTGGACAAGATGGGGGCAATCAATTTTCTGAATTTCCTTTCACCATATCTCTTTGATAATTTACTTATTTGTTGTAGGATGGGGGAAATCGATGTGTTTTAAAACACTATGGGATCGTGAATATTAAAAGTAAATAATAATGTAGAACTGACTACATGTTAAGATAACCCTGAGACAAATAAATCCTCAAAATTAACTATATATTTTCTTATGAGAATATAAATATATATTAATTTCATTTACTTTCTCAAGAAGACTATCAGTTATATTTTAATATCAAATCACACAATTTCAAAGTGATTACCCTAAATATGTCATTTCATCAAAGATAAAGAATCAAATAAGGTTTTCACCATACTTGTAAAAATAGCATGTTAAAGTTTGTCTATCAATTAACTTCACTATTTCTATAAGGATTAGTAATAAAGATGAGTGGAAAATGGTTTAAGCCCTCTTTATTCAAGTTTAAAACCTAAAAGAAAAAAAAAGAAAAAAAACTCAAATTTGAGCTTATTTATATACAATTAGCAACCTAATAGTTACTGAATTTCATTCATTTTGAAAAATTAAACCAATTTTCACAATCAAACAAAACTTAAACTTTTCAAATTTCTGAAAAAATTCAAAGAATAAATAACTCAAAAAAACCTTAATTGAATCAAAATTCATATAATGAGTTCTTAATTCAACCAAGACCAAAACTTAAAGTAAATTGCCAATGTAAATCCAACCCAAACTGATATTTATAATGGAAAATAAAATAACTGAAAAATGAACTACCAAATAAAATGCTTCAAATATCTCTCGTTGACAGGAGACCTCATAATTTCTCCATCCAAATTTTGTAAAGAAAAGGAATTAAATCCTTCAGTGACTGCAATTTTGAATGGTCCAAACCATAGAGGATAAAACTTTCCATGGTTTCCAGGGTCTTCTCTCCTAGCATCCCATGTAAGTACCAAATTTCCTGGAAGAAAACTTCTTTCATCTTGTCTTGGTATTCCTGGAAATTTTCATTAACTTGATCTCTGACTTGTTGTACTTCAACCAGTTGGTTCATTCTTCTAGTCATATCATTAGGTTCTTCATTTACTTCATGAAACAACTTTAAAATAGGCAAAGAAAGATTAATAGGAAAAGTAACATCCATTCCATAAACCAAATGAAAGGGAGATGTACCGATTGATTTTTTAGTACCAATCCTGTTAGCCCATAGAGAATATTTCAAGTGAATGTGCCACTGTCTTTTATTATTGTCTAAAACATTTTTTATTATTATCATTAAGCTTTTGTTTGAAGACTTATCAAGACCATTTCCTTGTGGATAATGAGGAGTTGAATGTCCTAACATGATGTTATATTTTTGACAAAAATCAATCACATCCATAGATTTGAAAGCTTGATCATTGTTTGTGATGATTTTTCTTGGACAACCAAATCTTGTTAAAATAGTATCTTCTAGGAAATTTATTACTACTGCATTAGTTGCATTTTTGGTAGGAATTGACTCAACCCATTTTGAAAAATAATTTGTAGCAGTGAGAATCCATTTATGTTGGGCACTAGAAGGAGGATGTATTTCCCCAATAAATTCCAAACCCCAGTTTTGAAATGGAGCTTCGTACTTCAATGGTACTAGGGGCATAGAGGGTAAATATTTTCTTCTAGCAAAAATTTGACACTCTTTGCAGGCTATGACCATTTGAAAGAAGAAAAATTTGATAAAAGATGATATCTTGATACCATTTGAAAGAAGAAAATTTTTCATTGATTGTATTTGCAAACTGTTGAATATCATTTTCCTCTGCTATAAAAGAAGAATCTTCATATATTTCAGAAATATGATTAATTCCAAGGACTTTAAGATTTGATTCGACTAATAGTCTTTCTCATTCTCAACCCTTAATCAACTTTGTTGGTTTAATTTCCAAATCATATTCCTGAATTTTAGCTGACCATTTTCCTTTTTTACCATCACTATCAGATTGGACCCAAATATCTTTAATTGTGTTGTTTGACACATATGAAATGACTTTAGAATGAAGAACATAAGTTTTTAAATCTTTTAAGGCTTTTACCATTGCATAGGCTTGTTTTCCAAGGATGTTGTATTTTAATCCAGAGTCTCTAAGACTTTTGATCAAGAATGCAATCGGTTGCTCCACATTTTCAATATTTTTCTGTTATAGGACAACAACTATTGTATTTTCAGATGCAAAAGAGAATATCATGAAATATTTAGAAAAGTCAGGACTTACCAAAACAAGAGATTCTCCTAAATATTTCTTAATATGATTGAAATAATCTCTTGATTATGTAGTCCACTTTACCTCAGAATTCTTCTTAAGCATATCTATAAAAAGTTTCACATTTTCAGTAAAATTAGGCATAAACCTCCTCAAGAAATTTATTCTACCTAAGAAACTCTGACTTTCTTTCTTATTTCTGGGTAGATTTATTGTTCGAAGAGCTTCAAATCTTTTGGGATCAATCGTAACTCCATCCTTTGAAACAATATGGCAGAGCAATTTTCCTTCCTCCATGGAAAAATGAGATTTTTTAGGGTTTAATGATAGACCATACTTCCTACATTTTTCAAATGTATTTTAAATGCTTCAAATGACTTTGATTAGAATATGAAAACACAGGTGTATCATCAAGCTACACACTTATCTCTTTCACCAAAAAATTCAATGTCCATTTCTCTCTGGAAAGTTGCATCTGCATTCAGTAGTCCAAAAGACATTTTATCGTACATAAAAGTACCCCAAGGTGTTGTGAAAATAGTTTTTCCTTTATCATCATCATGTACTGCAATCTAGTTGTACGCTAAAAAATCATCTATCATGGAAATCCTATTTTCCCCAATAAGTTTTTTTAAAACATGATCCATTTTCGGGAGAGGATAATTATCTTTCAATGAAGCTCTATTGAAATTTCAAAAATATACACAAAGTCTAATATCCCCATTTTTCTTCCTGACCGGTACTAAATTAGCTACCCAAGTAGAATATCTGAGAGGGATTATGATTTTGGATTCTAGTAACTTCTTTACTTCTTTTTCGATTATGGGAAGCAAAAGAGGATTTCTCTATCTAAGTTTTCTATTTAAAAGGTTTGATACCAATCTTTAGAGTAATTTTATGTTGTATAATACTGGTATCATAAGTGTTAAGGTATTCATAAGACCATGTAAAAACATCAACATATTCTTTGAGCAAATCAATGGACTTTTGATTATACTCATGAGGCATATACTTAGACAATTTGATGAATTTAGGATTTTCCTCATAACCAATATTACAATCTTCTACTCCCTCCAATTATGGTTGCATTGAAGAATACTTAACATGAATATCATTTTGCTCAAAAATTCTTTCTAATGGAATCAATCCCTTTGGGATTTTATTATTTTTTAATAACAACATTTTCTGACTAGCAATCCTATCATGAAATTCTTGATCAGTTTGGTTCTCTCCCTGTAGCCATCTTGGATAATTTTGATTTTTCTCATCTATATTTCACTCAACAAACTGATCTACCATTTACGTATTTTTTTTTATTTGTTGGTCATATTCAAAGGCTTGCCAATATTTTGTATTATCTGGAATGGAAGGTCTATATCTCATTTCAATTTAATATTTCAGATGATGGGTGATCGGTGGCCTAAAGGTACTAGCTGCAAAATATAGGGCATTATCTGACATGTTGTGCAAGTTGGGTATTGCAGTGTGTTGGGCCCCAACAAGTCCCCCTAAATTTTTACAAAATTTAAAAGGCCCCCATTAGAATCTTGATAATTATAATGAGCTACAGAATCAACCTTTTCAAATAGTTCCATAACTTGGCTTGCTTTGAGACAAACTTAAGGCATTCACTGTAATATGAGACATTCATTACAAGAGTATATGTCAAAATTTAGAAA
>JZKD02S1489467.1:0-10728 GCA_000966675.3 Picea glauca | reverse complement strand
AGAAACTCCATTTCAAACCCATGGATAGAGAAAATGACATAGAATTTAAGACAACACAAAGAAATCCATACACAAGTGTATAGTGCTTACCTTAGAAATGGAAATGGGAAAATCAACTTTTAGTGGATGCTCAATCTATTTTGACAATGTCTCATTACAATCTTATCCATGGATCTCTATGCATTCTTATCTCTTTAGGCTAAAATGTATTTTTGAGAGTTAAAGTACAAAATTAAATAGAAAAAGTTGAGGTAATGAGAAGGTCAATACCCATGATCTTTCATTTCTCATTCCTCACTCTTTTCTCTCCTATTTTATTTTTTCCATTTAATTCTCTTTTTTTTCTCTTATTTCTTATTCAATTTTACATCAGAATTATATTTCATAGTTTATCTAACCTTATTTAAGTGTTGAATCACCTTGCCAGTATTGAATATTATAACCATTTTCTTGTTTGGATCTATTTTGGATCACCCATCCACATTGAGAAGCTTTTTGGTCTCCAAAATCTTAAAGGAAACCAATATGGATTAATGTATGTTCTATCTTATTCTCTACAACATGGCTCTTACTTTGGCTCTTGGATATAGCTTTCAATCTGGATTTGGATCTGGCTCGTGGCTTTCGTTTTGGCTATGGATTTTTATTTGGTTGTTCTCTCACTTGTTCCTGCAACCCAAAAGTCTAATCACTAACTCTAAAATATAAGCAATCTCCAGACCCAAACTCTGCAATCAACATTCATTCCATCTCTCTTAAACTAGGATATTTTCAATCTTGGTAGTTAATGAAGTCAAGTCAAATGTTATTCTTCTTGTTTAGTGTGACTCGATCAAGCTATATCATCACATAACAATTCCATAAGGGGAAGTGTGGTTTGTTTTCTCTTTTCAGAATATGTTTCTTTTGGGCATGGAAACAACTCTATGATGCTTACACATGCTTACAAATATGTCATGCGGTTCTCAATAACCACCCCAAGGTCATTTATCTAAATGCAACTATCTCTGATGCCACATATACAGGAAGAGAAAAAACATGAACAAGACACAAAAAATAGAAAACAAAATAACCCAACAACAACCTTCATGGTGCACAAGAGTGTTGAGCTCTTCCTTTATTTATATTTGGCTGGAATATGGAGCATACTAATTACAATTCACAATGGAACCTTCTCCACTACATCAACCTTTATTATAACTACTATTTTTTTATTACGGACCACTAATAAGTAGTGATCCAACTTAACTATCTAGCACTAACCACTAATGGTAGTGATCCAACTTAACTATCTAACACACCCCCTTAAGTTGGAACATTACAAAATGTTGATGCTTGAATCCATAAGGATCAAAACGACAACCTTACGAGGATGTAAATACTCTTTCATTTTTATAGAGATGGTACTCGTCTTTATATTTTCTTGGGAATTCTAGATTTTGAGAATGTAGGACTTGGCAGAAGTATGTCATCGTAATTCAAAGAAACATAAATATTACAAGAAAATAAAAAGGAAAATGTTTTATTTTCTTTTAAAAGGAAGTTCCTAAGTAAAGACCAGGAACCGAGCACACTCACACATTTAAATAAAATAAACAAAATTTCCTCACATCCATCATAGTTTGACTAAATTTTTTTGATCACATAAAAATAAAAGCAAGATGGTTTGCATGAAAAAAAGAACTTTAACAGAGTAAACATGGGAAGCTCAAATAAATATAATTATATATCAACCTCAAATACTTTATATTCATAACTCTAGGTTACAAAGTACAGTTGAGATTGTTCCCGAAATAACTTTCTTGGAATTTCTAAAAAAGATATAGTCTATTACATATTCTTTGAAATTTAAAATTCGTTTGTCTTAAAGACTGGGATTAGGACTCCCGCGAACCATAAAGAAAATATATACAAGAATTTAATCTTGTATAAGGAATATGGTGGGCGGTATAATAACAACAAGACCTAATAAGAAGAAAAAAAGAATTACCATCCTTCGGTTAAACCTTTCTAGTGAAAGAGGTGGAATAATTGGATGAAGGACTTGATAAAAAAAAAGAAGGATGTGATCATCATAAACTTACTATGATGGTCTCTCGTCTATTCACTTGCTTGTTGGTGTCCTTTTATTGTCTTCATTGACAGTTACAGGAACAATCTCAACTGCTTATATCACTTTGGTGGTTAGTTTGTCGATAGCTTTCTTAAACCATTCTTCAATATAAATTTTCATTGGTGCTATGTTGATTTCATGACGTATTTTGATGTTGAACAACTCGCCAGTATATTAGATAAAGGGAAATTCCATGTAATGCTTCTTCAATGTCCTTATTTTTTATGGAGTTATCCACTATCCATTTGCCTATGGCATCCTCATCATATTCAATTATACCATAGAACTTTTCAATTGACAATCCTTTAAAGATCTCAAATTGCTCGTCAAACAATTGCTTTGTTAGGAACAACAAGTTGAGGATCAATTTGGGATCTTGGAATTTGTTAGTGCTTTCGGCTAGGTCCACCTCCATGAGCCTTTTGAATAGTTCTTCCCTCCTTGATATGGCTTCCCTGCACGCTTGAACAATGTTATTCAAGTTTTTTATCTTTTCTTTCCAACATGCGTTCAACTGTTTGATCCAACTTGGAGAGGGAATATCCTCCTCTCTTCTCCTTAGTTCTATCATATTGGAAACTTTAATACCAAAGGGTACCACAACATCAAGGTAAAAACCTTCTTCATTCTTTAAGTCATCTTGTAAATACTTGTGGAAGGCATGCGCCTTCGACCCAACAAAAACTATGTTTTTCAAAATTTCCCAAGCCTCTGTGATCAATGCCATTATTTTCTTGATATTATTCTCCACACAGATCCTAGTTTATGTAAGTAAGCTTAAGGATCCTTTTAATTTAGAAGTGGTCATGGTATGTCCAAAATTTTCCAAAGGGAAGGAGGCATTAAGGTCTCTTCCAGTTCCTCAATCCTTTCATTTAACTTTGTATTTTCTGCTTCGAGACCAGCAATGGAGTCGTCCATTGCATCATTGGTTTCTCTAGGAATTCTAGAAATCTGGGAAGGTTGCATATCTCTTAGGTCAACCTCTGAATGAGATTTTTCTTTCTTATTCTTTACATAACTTTTCTCAATATTAAATTTGTTGGTTTCCCTATCAAAGACAACACTCTGACAAATAAATGACTCTTGTTCGTCGAAGGTCTCATTCTCAATGATTTCCAAAGATGGATTTTGTTGGACGATGTTCCCTGACTGGTCCAGTGGGGGAAACATTTTCTCAATTTCCCCCTCGAGTTCCATATGTTCAAGGGAGAAGCTATTGATATCACTCTCTATGTGCTAGTCTTCTTCCTCTTGCACTACATTTTCCCTCTTTTTTCCTTAGAGGAAGCTTGTGTGAAATTTCAATTTTTCCCGATGAGGGATTCTTGTCTCCTCTACCGACTAAACTACTATTGGTGACTTTTCTAGATGTGTGGGCCCGTGGAGCACTGATCCGAGATGTTTTTTTATTAGAAGTAACAGTTTGGGACCGAGTACTCTTATCGATGGGACCCTTACCTTTCTTCTTTCAAAATTCATTGGTGTTGATTACCGTTTCCAAGTCACCAACATTGTGAGTAGGAGCACCCAAGTTATTATCTTCTTCTTCATTTAGAACAGTATGGATAAATGGATTGTTAAATCCCATTGATAGCATCTGATCCAAAAAAAATTCGTTAGGGTCAAACCCTTTTATGTTTTCATCATACTTGAGATTCAGATTGTGGAAGTGGTTTGCAAATTCATCAAATTTTTTTATATTTATGAATACAAAGTCCCCA
This sequence comes from Picea glauca, assembly GCA_000966675.3. NCBI lineage: Eukaryota > Viridiplantae > Streptophyta > Pinopsida > Pinales > Pinaceae > Picea > Picea glauca. Next base: position 6,891 of record JZKD02S1489467.1, on the reverse strand, counting down.
ATTTTCCAAGGCAAGGGTATGAATTATTTTTTTCATTTCTCATGAAAAAGGTGCATCCAAAAATTATATTTCCTTATGACTTACGTAATAAACATTTTATCAGATATATGGCATGGCAGAAAGGAGAGATTTTCCTTAGAACTGAAAATCCTGATAACATTGTAATTTTCCATTTGCTCCATCGCCCCCTTTTTATCCAAGATTTTACTTGCCTAGTCGAATATTTTGGGGATATATTTTCCAAATAACAATCCTTTAAAAACCAAGACAAAATCATTAAAAACTTCATAGAAATGGAAAGAATATGTGTGTCTCCACAATGCTTGGTATTGTTATAGAAAGATTTGCCTCATCCCATGCAATCTTGCACAGAAGGCCTTTTTTCCATTTCCCTACGTAAATTTGAAGCCCCTTTTTTGAAAATCTTACAGATAAAAATATAATTTTTCCACATATATGCACCTTGCCTACTATACAACATGCGTATACACAGGTTGCACCACTACAACCCATGTACATCAGGAAATGTGCCCAAAATTGAAAAATGGTGTCAGGTTTCCATGTCAAGTCACGAGATCAATGATCCTTGGCCTTATATATACTGGAAACATTCCAACTCGACCATTCAATTTCATTTGAAGGCTATAAATGGGCAAAATCCGAGCTATGGAAAAGAGGAGAAAGAATTAAACTTTGAGAGAAAAGTTACTCTGGAGAAATTATTCACTTCACATTGAGTCTGCATCCCTTTGTCCTTTAAGAATGAACACATTGTTCAACCCCCAAGATCTTCCCTTACTGTTTGAGAACTTCATTGTCTCTCTTATACGAGCTTGACTTTGGTGGAGGATTGAAGTGGTGGAGGCCCAGCCAGAAAGAACTTAGTTTCTCAGTTCCGAACCATGTCGACACAGAAGTTTGTAAGTTATTCACTTTTGTTAATTATATCTTAATAGAAATACTATTTTCGCGTCCAATTAACATCTTGCAAATATTTGAATTATTATTCCATGGGCATATTTGTTATGAATGTTGATGGATTATGTATTGAATGTAATAACATCATATATTATCACCATATGCTTGTGTTACTTTGTTGTTGAGGACTATTTGCAAGTATATTGCTTTGAGTTAAGTGCTCAACGATGGACTTCATCGAACGTCTAGACAAGGTAGGCCTCTTATCTTGTCTTGTTAGCATATATGTTTATATAGCATACTTGAGATTAGAGTTAATTTATGCAGTCATTTTTGTGTGTTGTGGTTTTCCCCTAGCCATAGAGAGATTTTCTTCGTAACAGAATTGGCAACCATACTAGGGATTGAATCTTAATTTTCAGTGTTTAGAGTGTTTTTCTCCTTGGATTTCTCTCATTCATATTGAATTTCTTGTCACATGATTACTTGACAACCTATGTTCACTTTGGGTCTAAGTCTTTCATCCTTCTCCTTAGCCTAGTTGTGTTTTGACACATATGCACGGGTTTTTTCTTGGGAGTCACATACATAAGCATTTTGTCCTTCTGCAAGTTGCGTGCATACACGATTTTCCCTTGAACAATCGTGTACATCAACCTTTGTTTCTTGTTTTTTGGGTAGGTTTGGATGATTCCTGAGTCTTCTTGGGTCTCTATAGTGACTGTTAAGTGTCTTTGGAATGACAAGAAACCTGTCTTTGGTTGAATTTTTGGGTGGTTCTTTTCTCATCATATTTTCATTTTGATTGTCCTTTCACCTTGGACTAGTTATTTTTCTCCTTGATATCCTACTTGGGTTGTCTTTGTCTATACACAGTAGAGTCTTTATATCAAGTTGTTGTTTAGTCCTTGCATTTTCATTTTTTTTATATTGAAAATACAAAAATATTAGGCATTTTAAATTGATTGGGATTTTGATCTCTTGAGTCTTTGTCATTTATATTAGTGCATGTAAAGAAAGATTGCATTTTATTTAGAATTGCATAATTGAATTGAAAATTGCATTTTTAAGAAGCATATCATTTATTATAAATTGAAGTTAGGACTTTGCATTGTATTCATATTCATTTATTTTACTTGATGATTCATAACATCACTAGTTTCATGACCACGCCTTTTGAGTAAGCAAGGCCATTAAAATTAACATTGTAATTTAAAAATTGATTAGTAACGATTTTATTTTCTAGGGTGAACAAACTAGTTTAGGATTTAGTGCCTTGGAATAGGATTTTGTGAGTAAACTTCAATAAGGCCATTAAATCAACATATGTATCTGACTAAGGGAGTGGAGAAATCCCTTGTATAATCGGTAATATCAAGAGGCTCCTCTTACACTGGAGTTAAGCATGAGGTCGCGTGAGGTCGGTTGAAGGGATATCCCCCCGATAACTTCTTAGCATCAAATATATTTCTGGGTATATATTCATATATGGGTATCTTGCTAGTGCCCTTGCCTCCATGAGAGGAAGTGATTTCAAGGTTTTGGGATTTTCTATGCTTCCCATATGATGGACCTAACTTACAAATGTTTGCCTATGCATCAGTTATACCGTGGTTTCTTAGTTTCTTGACTTAGGTACCACATAGGTTACTTCCAGGGGTTATTTTGTAGGTACCCTGGGTTAGATAAGGGCCAAAAAACACACAGCCTTTATGGAGGATTACCTCTCTGGGGGGATCTGACCAACTGGTTGTTAAGCCCATGAGGGCCCTTATAATTGATTTTGTTTCCTCCAATATTTAGCAGTTGAGTCTCAGGCCCCTCTTGGGCGAGGCATACCTACTTTAGAGAGGGAGTTCCCTTTCAGCCACTTTAATTATTAGTATACCTTTTAGATTTTATACCATGCTTTGAGTTGTCATTATCATGGATAGTGGAGTTCATGTAGCTCCCTCCTTTACCGTTACCCTCCCCATGATGTTCATTCATTTCTTGGGGATGAATCCATCTACTTTTCATAATTCTATGTAGATTTATGACACTCAATCCATGCCTTGGCTCTATAATCATTTTCCTATTGATATTCCAAATCTACCTTCACCCTTTCCATCCTCTCCCTGGCCCACTTATGTGAATCCTAGTTTTGGATCTGGGGGAACCATGACCCCACTGTCTACATCTTCATTTGATAAGTGTCTTATCCCTCAAACAACTCTCGCTATGGGAGGTTGGAACCTCCCCTCTTTCGGATCCAGTCCTAGCCATGTTTTTCCAGGAGACAATCCTCAAATGGGTTGTTATCCTACTTATTACACCCCATATATGTATCCATCATCCGCCATGTCAGTTCCTATGAACACTTCTCCTATGGAGAGTCTACATATATCCTCGGGTCTTTCATACAGGGGGAATCAATTTTACGGTTCGGGATACCCTCTTCACAAAACCCCTTAACATGGGGGAAACTTATATCCTCACTTGAATAACCCTTATCATACTTTTTTCTTTTCGCAGACATCTGCTTCACTGATGATGCCCGTACAAATATCTATTGATCAATTAGGGGGAGGATACTACCTTTCCAGATAGGGACAGAGTGTAAACTGGGATCCTTTCTGGTCTGCAATGTCTTAAGAGCAGTCTTTCATGGGACCTTGGTCTCAAATGCCACAAATCACCACTACCAGTCATACTGGAGCTCCATCACCAACCATTGCTAGTCATGTTGGAGATTGGTCAACGACCTCTGCAAGTCATGTTGAACACCCAAAACCAGTCATTGTTATTCATGCTGGAGGCATCACTCTAGTTTCCATGAGTCATATCGATATCACATCCCCAACCTCTGTATATCAGGTGGGAGATGAACCACTGACCTCTGCCAGTCATGATAAGATTATGTCACGAGCCATTGTAAATGACATTGGGGGAATTCATAAGATTGAGAAGCCTAGACGTGTCAGATGTAAATCCAAATTCCTTTGCAAAACTTGCGAAGGAAATAACCTTACTTGTTTGTGTCCTGCTACTGTCGGGATACCGAAAGCATGGCACTCACCTAGAGGCCCTTCAGGTTCTAATTTGTCTGTGGTTTCCCCACACCGTGTTTCTTCTTTGATTAACACGATAGTTGTCTCATTGTAATCATCGCTTGACCACACTCCCATTTTTTAGGCTCATGCATATCTTGGCTTTGTTTCCACACATCCTATTTAACCAANGACCACGCCTTTTGAGTAAGCAAGGCCATTAAAATTAACATTGTAATTTAAAAATTGATTAGTAACGATTTTATTTTCTAGGGTGAACAAACTAGTTTAGGATTTAGTGCCTTGGGATAGGATTTTGTGAGTAAACTTCAATAAGGCCATTAAATCAACATATGTGTCTAACTAAGGGAGTGGAGAAATCCCTTGTATAATCGGTAATATCAAGAAGCTCCTCTTACACTGGAGTTAAGCATGAGGTCGCGTGAGGTCGGTTGAAGGGATATTCCCCTGATAACTTCTTAGCATCAAATATATTTCTGGGTATATATTCATATATGGGTATCTTGCCAGTGCCCTTACCTCCATGAGAGGAAGTGATTTCAAGGTTTCGAGATTTTCTACGCTTCCCATACGATGGACCTGACTTACAAATGTTCGCCTATGCATTAGTTATATTTTGGTTTCTTAGTTTCTTGACTTAGGTACCACATAGGTTACTTCCAGGGGTTATTTTGCAGGTACCCTGGGTCAGATAAGGGCCAAAAAACACACAGCCTTTATGGAGGATTACCTCTTTGGGGGGATCTGACCAACTGGTTGTTAAGCCCATGAGGGCCCTTATAACTGATTTTGTTTCCTCCAATATTTAGCAGTTGAGTCTCAAGCCCCTCTTGGGCGAGGCGTACCTACTTTAGAGAGGGAGTTCCCTTTCAGCCACTTTAATTATTAGTATACCTTTTAGATTTTATACCATGATTTGAGTTGTCATTATCATGGATAGTGGAGTTCATGTAGCTCCCTCCTTTACCGCTACCCTCCCCATGATGTTCATTCATTTCTTGGGGATGAATCCATCTACTTTTCATAATTCTATGTAGAGTTATGACACTCAATCCATGCCTTGGCTCTATAATCATTTTCCTATTGATATTCCAAATCTACCTTCACCCTTTCCATCCTCTCCCTGGCCCACTTATGTGAATCCTAGTTTTGGATCTGGGGGAACCATGACCCCACTGTCTACATCTTCATTTGATAAGTGTCTTATCCCTCAAACAACTCTCGCTATGGGAGGTTGGAACCTCCCCTCTTTCGGATCCAGTCCTAGCCATGTTTTTCCAGGAGACAATCCTCAAATGGGTTGTTATCCTACTTATTACACCCCATATATGTATCCATCATCCGCCATGTCAGTTCCTATGAACACTTCTCCTATGGAGAGTCTACATATATCCTCGGGTCTTTCATACAGGGGGAATCAATTTTACGGTTCGGGATACCCTCTTCACAAAACCCCTTAACATGGGGGAAACTTATATCCTCACTTGAATAACCCTTATCATACTTTTTTCTTTTCGCAGACATCTGCTTCACTGATGATGCCCGTACAAATATCTATTGATCAATTAGGGGGAGGATACTACCTTTCCAGATAGGGACAGAGTGTAAACTGGGATCCTTTCTGGTCTGCAATGTCTTAAGAGCAGTCTTTCATGGGACCTTGGTCTCAAATGCCACAAATCACCACTACCAGTCATACTGGAGCTCCATCACCAACCATTGCTAGTCATGTTGGAGATTGGTCAACGACCTCTGCAAGTCATGTTGAACACCCAAAACCAGTCATTGTTATTCATGCTGGAGGCATCACTCTAGTTTCCATGAGTCATATCGATATCACATCCCCAACCTCTGTATATCAGGTGGGAGATGAACCACTGACCTCTGCCAGTCATGATAAGATTATGTCACGAGCCATTGTAAATGACATTGGGGGAATTCATAAGATTGAGAAGCCTAGACGTGTCAGATGTAAATCCAAATTCCTTTGCAAAACTTGCGAAGGAAATAACCTTACTTGTTTGTGTCCTGCTACTGTCGGGATACCGAAAGCATGGCACTCACCTAGAGGCCCTTCAGGTTCTAATTTGTCTGTGGTTTCCCCACACCGTGTTTCTTCTTTGATTAACACGATAGTTGTCTCATTGTAATCATCGCTTGACCACACTCCCATTTTTTAGGCTCATGCATATCTTGGCTTTGTTTCCACACATCCTATTTAACCAACAGTTGAAGAAGTGGTCGTACTGATGTAATCTTCAGTCAATCCAACCCTTCCCTTGGGGAGTGATGCATCTCTTGAACTTGTTGTCTTGCATCCTGTTCAACCAATGGTCGTGTTGATGCAATCTTCGAGTAACACCACTCCTCTTTTAGAAAGTGATGCGTCTCCTTCCCTTATTCTGATGCATCCTATTCAACCAATGGTTGAATAAGTGGTCAATGAAATTTTTAGTTTATCTCGCTCTTCTAGTTCTAGTTTTATACCTTCTATACCATGTCATTAGAATTTCTAGTACTACACCTTCGGAACAAGAGATGGTTTTACTCTCACCGAGTACTCTCCCTCTAAGTCTTGGAGAGGTTCCTTTTGATTGGGATGGTCTTGTGGGGTATCCAATTCCTCCTCCTATGTCCTTTCATGTAAGGGAAATTATCTGATATATCATGGAGAAGGTAACCTCCGCTAGCACTTTAACCTCCTAGGCTTGGCGAGCTTTGGGTTTTCCTGAGATTTTGTCAGCAATTCATAAGATGTTAAACTTTCCCAGAAGTCCAGCACGGGAGACTTGGCCTCCCCCATGACATTCCACCTAGAAACCCCCAAGCAAGTTTGATTTAAACTCTTTTCTAACTCGTCTAAAAAAGCAAAAAGATTGTGAAGTGAATTTTTACCTTTCACACTCGTTAAATTGGACTTGAA
>JZKD02S1489456.1:0-10728 GCA_000966675.3 Picea glauca | reverse complement strand
AAGAATATAGTGAATCAAGCATGGAAATTTCCAAATAAGGAATGACAATGAAGGATGATGACAATGTTGAAGATCATTGGTGCATGATCATGGGGAAATCCTTACAAAATGTATAAAGTGTTTATTGCAAATCTGTCATTTTAATAAAATCCAAGAACATGTTGTGTTTGATAAATCATGTAGACTGAACATGTAGCTGAAAGATATGCAACGTTGGATGCATAAATTTTTATTTAGTGAGAAGTATTCTCAAGAAGTTGAGGGCAAAAAAAGGTGTGAAGACAAAGAAAGGGTAGTAGCCATACAAATTTTTTGTGAAAATTTGCAGTAGAAAAATTGCAATAAGGATGTGTGCCAACAAATAACAAGATTGGATATTGAATTGGATGAGTTCTGGAAGCATTTAATGAATATTTCTAAGTGGAAATACCAAAGGAAAAAGAATAAGAGCAACATGCAAATACAACCTACTGAAGCAAGCAAGGAGTTTTCACAATAGCAAAGTAAGTATGGGATCCTGGAAGGTTGAAAGCAACAAGAATGCAACAACAACACTAAAAGATAAGTGAGAAGAAGAAAAAGGTTTGGGATCCTGGAATATGGTGGAAAAAAGTCATGCAACAAAGCATATGGACAAAATTAGCAGTTGGGATTAAAGAAGAAATAAGCAATTGAAGACAAATCATAAGGAGACCATGAAAATTTGTAACCATGGGAGTTTGATGCATAATCGTTTTTCCTCCTAAATCAACATTGTTGAGAAGGCCTAAGGGGGTCTTGAAATTTACTAAATGGATTGGGTTCCCTTAATGGATTTGATTATATTTTTCCTAAGTTTGTAATTGTATTCTAGAAGGATAGGGTTGTTTTCCCATTTATCATGTAAGTGGCTTAATTGAGAAAATTATTGAGTTAGGTAAGTTTTCCTAAGTGTGGAGAATTCTATTTATTGATCCTCATCGATTATTGAAATATGAATTTCTATTGTTGTAATTAGCTATAGAGTTGTGAAGAGTTTGTTTGATGAGCTGGAAGTTGACCTTCCATGTTTAAATTGTAAGCCTACGAGCAATAGAGATAGAGTTAGGTTGAGTGAGGGGACATGATTGTGTGTCGAAGAGGATGAGTGTGGCCAAAGGTCAACCAATGGCCAAATACAATGTAAATCATGCCAAGAGAAGATGGTTTCTATAAATAACCATGTACAAAAATTAATTAAATAGAAACCAGGGTGTTATGTTTCTTTGTGTTATTGAATAGATTTGTGTGTAGTGTTTCCTTGTAAGTATCAATGCATACATATATGACATGTAATGTTATATTAAAGGTGAATTGTAGTGTTTAGTGAGTGCAGAGGAATGAATAAAGTGATAAGACGATGATTTGAAATGGTTTTTATAACCACTTGACCATACCAGAGTTCATGAAGTAATATTCTGAATCGAGCAATTAATTAATGAAAGTTGCAGAGTTGGAGAATGATTGGGTGGTGGTTGCAAAGTTCTAGCAACAGAACTCCATCAAATTGGGACTCGAATGAGGTGATCTAGTTCGACTTGACATTGTGGAAAAATGATAAATTAGGGTTTCCAAGGTCGCATCAGGTTTGAAGCCAAGAAGAAATCGTGACCCTCGATCATCCTAGATTGATGACAAAGATTCTTAGTCTATTGGAGTATAAACTATTGGAGGACATAGATGGAGGAATACTTCGATGAGGGGTAGTCCAATCAATGGTGGAGGTAAATAGTCTGATGATTATTAGAGTTGTAAACATTCATAGAACACAGTTGAAGAGAGACTTTGATCGATGGTGAATATCTACTTGGAGTGAGTTATATCAATGGCTCTGGAATGGACATGTAGCAGTTGAATCGTCAAGACCAAGATCATTTTGGAATGAAGGTGAATTGATCATGATATTTGATTACAAGAGATCGATGGTGGAGGTTGATCCATTGGATTAGAGACATATACTCTGAAAGGAGACAATATGATAGACCAAGGCAAAGACTTATCAAACCAATGGTGAGGATCTATTCAGAATAAACAGATCAATGGATCCAGAAGAAAGCACATGGCATCCTTCCATTAGAGAATTTTTTTTGGAGTGGTTTGAGTTCGTTAGAGTTCAATCTATCATAGTGGTTCTTTCTCAATTGGAGTCTGAAAAGGTCAAAATGGTATAGCTCCATCAGACCCAACCATCATAGTGACTTAAACCATGTGCATCGAGGTACTCTGATAAAAAAACATTCTGATGGTATATGGAGAGTTGAGTTCCTGACGACACACTAGCAGTTAGTCATAGCTCGAGGTCATGTGGAGGATTAAGTGATCAAGATTATAGAACTTATTTGTTTAACACCTGATAAATGTCTAATGTCGTAACCCTTGGTTCCATGAATAAATGAATGGGAGCCAAAGGATGAAGGCGTTGGCGGTGTAGAGTTTTGGTGCAGGTTGTAGCACTTGGTCACGTTGAAGATAAGGGACTTAACACCTAGACGAAAAAAAATTTGGGTTTAGAAAGGAGGTTAGCACTAATCCAAAAGGTTCTTAAGGTAAGCACTCTACCCACAAAGTCAAATTATAGATTGACATGTAACAAAGAGCCTAAAAATATGACAGTGGAGCATCTTGGGCCTGATTGAAGAGATAGCGAGCAACTTGAATGTTGAAGATACAAGTAGAGTTATCAAAACTCTACATCTATGGGTTTTAAACCGGGATATCATCATCAATATTCCACTGTAACAATTCATCACAATAGAATCTTGTATTATACTGAAATATTTTATTATGCAGGTTTATTTCCTTAGATCTCATATTTTTTAGCACTAGCTTATTGTTTAAATTTATGAAAATAACCGGAATATGAAAAAATAAAGAATAATAAAATGAAAACACCATCCACACAAATGAACACCAGATATATCCTATGAAACCCAATATGAGAGAAAACCTAGCTAGAAGGTGAGGCCTATGCTATGCTCTCTTTTCTTCAATTATGAAAAGCAAGTACAAAGTAGGGGGCACTCTTTATGGAGTTTCCTTTAACAATATGTATTGAATGGTTGCTACATAATCTCTTACCTCCTTTATTATTCTCTCAAGATACCACTCCTATATGCTCTTCTCAACTATGGAACAGTCCAATGTTAAAGAATGGAACTCCCTCTCTTCCTAGTAGCCCAGTATTTAACATAGCTTGATAGTCATATAGGGTTATGGGTTTTGCATGCCTTGACCCTCAATTAGTGACAAGTTTTGGACCTTCTAGAGACTAGAATCTTCTTAAAGGTCCACATGTGGATATCCCCACACAAGTGAGTAATGGGGGCTGACATGGCATCTACTTGGTACCATGGTGGTTAACAAGGTAGGTCAACTTGCAAGAGGCATAACTTCTACATATGAGACTTGATTGAGGTGATTTGTGCATTGTTGTAAAGTTGTCGATGTGTGAAAAAATGTCAAGGGTCTAGGAGCTATGTCCATAAATTTTTAACCCCAAAAATTGTCATTTGATGAATCAAAATGGCTTTGGAAGTTTCAGACCCCAAATCTCCAAATTGGGACCTGCCACTAGAATGGGCCTTGCAAACCAATTCCTCCAATTTTTCCACCCAAAAAGCACCAATATATATGAAAAATTACATAATGATCCATTCCAAATCATGCCTCCCCATTTAGGGAGGCTTTTAGTCTCCAAAATATTTTACTAAATGAGGTGATGAAATTTTCCCTCCACCTTCTCCATGGAGTACCATTTTTCTTTTCCTAGAAGTTGTCCTTTCAACCCAATCTGACAAGAGCCATGCCGCCCCTATCTAGTAGTTATGAGATTCTTCTACAAATTGTATCTTCTACCAACTCTTCCTAAGATTATGGTGTGAATTCCTCTACAGTAGGTAGGAGGTTCTCCTCAATTTCTTGATCCAACATGGAAGGCTCATAGAGTTTCATATTATCCACATTCACTACTAATTAAATGCACATATACGGGGGTATAATGAGTCTATATGAATTATCACCGACATTATCCAATACTTAAAAAGGGCTATACTGCAGAGCCTTGATTTTCTTACGAGGACTGTATAGGATTTCTTTGTTTAGTTGTAACCAAAATCTATCTCCCACTTTAAATGATTTCTCTATTCTATGTTGATCATGTCAAGCCTTATAACTTTCTTGTGACTTATTCAATGTCTCTTGTACTTGTAAATGTATCTAACTAATATTTTCAATAAAATTCTCCACTTTAAATGCTTCATCTATGATGTATTCCCTCACTCCTCCTTTCTATCCATAGACAACATCCAAGGGAGATGGAAGAAAATACCCAAAAAAAGATTTAAAAGGGGACTTACCAATAGAATTATGGATTTCCATGTTATAAGAGTGTTGAATGTAGAACATATTTTTATCCCAAGTCTTCATATGATTAAGATTGTAACTTCTCAAAATTTGAACCAAATTCCTATTAACTACTTTTGTCTTCCCATATGTATATGGATGGAATGTTGTAGATCTCTTCAAATCATTGTCCATATTTTCTCAAAGTGTATTCCAAAAGGAACTGAGAAATTTGGTGTCCATGTCTAAGATGGTGCACCTTGGTATCCCAAAGTGCACCCAAACCTATTCAAATAACATGTTCATTGATTCTTGTCTTTTGATGGTATTTTTACATGGCATGAGAATTCACATCTTCTAGAACCTATCAACTACCACAAAGATAGTCATGTTCATTCCTAGTTGTTGGAAAACCACCCACAAAATCCATGGAAATTCTTTCCCAAGGTTTAGTGGGTACATGTAAGGGATGGTATAAACCTGTATTCATATTACTATGCTTGTAGGTACAACAAAGCATGCATCCTCTAATATGCTGAGCTATATCTTCTTTCATTTTGGTCCAATACATATACATTTGTAAGTTGGAAATTGTCTTTCCAACACTAAAATGTCCTGCAACCTTGGAAGTGTGAGCCTCTTTGATAAGCTACAATATTTCACCTCTATGAAAATAGAGCTTCTTTAGCTTGTAGAGAAACCTATTCTGGAGATTATAGTCATCATTACCATCACCTTCTTCCATGTGAATTTGGCCCTATATCTATTGAAACACCTCTTTAAAGTCCTCATGTTTTGTGTATGCCTCTTTGTATGCATCACGGGTGAAAGACTCCATGCGCAAAAGAGTTCTAAAAACTGTAATTTTGGATGTGGGTGGCCTTGAAAGCATGTTTTCTAACTTACTAGTGATTCCTTTTTTATATTTTATGACTAGATGAAACTATTGCAAAAATCCCACCCACTTGTAATGTTTGTTTTTTTTAAGCTTACTCTGGACCTACAAATATTGTAGTGGTTGGTGATCAATGTAGATAATAGTTTCCTTACCCCACTCGATAGTTCTTCCATTTCTTAACAACTTGAACCAACACATAGAGTTCCTTATCACATGTAGGGTATTTTAGGACTCTGTTGAGCTCTCAACACACCCTAAAAAGTCTCTGCCAAATTTTACTTTTTGGGTACCACTTAATCTTTTGGTATTGTCTAATTCGGAACGATGATGTTTTCGCTTATCATTATTTTCTGCAATTTCTCCTTGATTCTTTAAAAGTTTCCCTGAACATGTAAAATCCATCATAAAGTAAAGGGATTAAAATTTGATTAAAGAATCAACCACTAAATTGTTTCACCCGACGTGTCCAAAATTTAGCACCCGAAAGAATCAAAGATGAAAGAAAATCGTCCTAGAAAACTAAGGACGTCGAACACTGATTTTTGTCGGCATCGATAAAAGGGGAGTTTTCCTTTCGTGATAAGCATTGCACAAGAAATTTGTCGATGACCAATTTCATTTGGCATCGGCGAAACGTGAAAGGAAGTAGTCGTTTGTGGGGATAGAAAGGAATCGTTGATGGCCGATCCCATAAAAGAATTTCTGCATGGATGACTTATGAGTAGCTAAACACGTAAGGAGCGTAAAATGTTTTCCAGGCCACCAACTCTCGAAACTTTTTGGCAGCGGCAAAATTCCAAGAAGCTAGCCCAAGGAAAAGGATGTGATAAGTTCATCCTCGGTTACTAACCCCTGATATCTATTTGGCATCGGCAAGTACAAGCTTGGTTAGGGAGCGTGTAACTGAAATAAGGTTACCACCTCTGTTGGCACTCGTGAGTCAAGTCACCAGTCTTTATCTACCACAGGTCACGTCAGAACCATCTGATGAAAGTAATTGGCATCGACGGTTTTCTTTTTGTAAAAAAAAAAAAATGTATCAACGAAAAATCCGGTAGCCCTGCGCCGATCCCCGACTTCCCCATTCAGGAAGTGACACAATGGGATGTTTTAGCTCTAAGATACGCTAGATATGATGCATTTAATCGATTGATTAATTCCAATATCATGCATTAGTTTCTAATTCGTGTGCAAAGAAAAATGATCGTTTTAGCCTATAGATACAATGCATCTCCCTCCGTGCCTCTGTCGTCAACCTATGTAAAATTGATTACAGAGAATTGGTGGTAAGTAGTTTTAAATTTCATCCCATTACTTGTATTAACAGCTTGATGCGATTGGTAAGTTCTCTCTCATTATATTATCCTGAATTATTATAAGCCAGAGAATTATGCGTGCAAAGATGTCTGGAACATCCAAAGGAGCAAGACGAACGACCCGAAGAAGGTGTCCAAGGTATAGTGAGTATTAAGCAACATATTTTAGAAAGCATACAGGTATGTACCAGTCTAGTTTTGTTGTTTCCACCTCACATGTAAATTAGGATCTAATATTACTCTGTATGCTGACCCTAATTGAATGTCTTCGGTTGCAGGAACGATGGCTTTGAAGAAACCTACCACTAGGAAATCTCCTAGAGCCCCAAATCTGCAAGAATCAGAAGCAGGAGAGGGCTCCTCCCCAGTCGTTGCAAGAAAATTGGAACTCACTTCCAAGTCGGCGCCCATCATCAAGACGATCACCAAAGAATCCTTCACTCAACCCCCAACCTTTGGGGACACAGAGGTGAACATTGGGACCAAGACAATATTCCTACGATGGGAAGACATGTTCAATAAAATCAAGCACGAAGAATTTCCCAAATATGCCCCACATAGCAACCCTGACACAAGGAATCTAGACGATGAGGTCTTCGTCAACATCCGCAAGGCTTACCTACACATGGTGTTGAGCAAGACTATGGTATTCCCTTGCATTGAACTTTTGAAATGGCTCATTGATCACAATGATGCATAGAAGTGTGTAATTAATGATGATAATGGTCAAATCGTTGGGGTTTTCCTCCCAATGGAAGTCCAAAATTATTACAAGCTCAGGGAGCTAGATGAATATTTGAACAAGGATTTTGTTGTGAAGTTTTATCAAAAGCAAGAAACCAACAAAATCATGGCATCCTGGTGGAGAGAAGAAAAAAAATTCACCAACTGAAACTCCAGCTGGTACTCGAAATCCAACCTCAGACAACCTTATATCTATCTAATGCATCTCCTTTGTCGGTTGCATGGAGAGAAATATTTCTCCAGGTTTTCGGAGGCTTGGATGCCTTTGCCTTATACTATCGCCATCTCCAGAAAAATATTCAACTAGGGTGCTATCATCTCCAAACAGCTTAGCACCTGCATTCTACAGGCTCAACAACCAAAGGAAGGAGAAACTCATGCCTTGTACATGGCGTCTTATCTATTGGACATCGTCTGTGCAAGAAATTCCTTCACCCGGATGAACCTGAGTTGGCATGCTTCCGAGCTCCCGGTCCATGTCTACTTCGGCATTTTGTGGGAGAATAGGTATAAAATATCCTACTCATTTGCGACCAATTTATCGCACCTATTCATTTTTTACTATTCAAGAAAAAGTTCCCAAGGCTGTCTGATGCGGCCAAAAAAGTTATATCGAAAGTTGGTCACTGGTACCTGGATGAGCGCGAAACCTACATTAGAGTTTTTGGCACCACTGAAGCACCACATTTGTTACCTATATATGTCCCCGACCGACTGGTACTAGGGGAAATATGTTACCAAACTATCTTGAAGGGATACAACGCCACTTTGGTGAAGGATAAGAAGAGGGAATTAATACCGCATGGGTTTCATATCATCTTCTACCAGGTTAAAGACATTGCGCAGGCAAAGCAAGAGGGATTAAGTCAATTGGAATTTTGGTTCTAGACAAGACGTTTTCGCAAGCACGATCCCAAGGGACTGGTCTCGAAACATGCATCACAAGTATCATCCTATTGGCCTTATGCCCACGACCGTTTTGAGGATGAAATTTTCACTAAAAACGCTCAAGACTGGGATGAGGTGGTGGTAAGAATGGCTGACCCCAGAGTAACTAAGTTTAAGGACATGAGTTGGGAAGAGAAAATGATGTCCTTGGAGAAAGCAACACAAGAAATTATCAGGACTAGGAAAGAAAGGGTAACATTCAAATCGACCGAAATGATGGTAGCTCCCCAGGAAGCCCCTCTACAGAACTGGAATTTTCTTGAAACTCCAGGTGCACTAGAAAGAGTGACACTCTTGATCCATAATTCTTAGCAAATGGTGGATCTGGTGTCGAATGATCCGGCCCTCTTATCAAATGTTCCGACCAGTAACCCAGAAGAGAGCCCAGCAGGGGTAGGCGGCTCCGAGCTCACAGACCCTGGTAAAATCAATGGGTCAGATGACCCTGAATCCACATTGCCGCCAGGTGATTCACCGACAGGCGTGACGATTCAATCAGAGCCGGGTCGGGTTTCAGTCCAAACAAGTGCACCTAACCCTCTAATCGAGTTCATAAATATATATACAGTGATGATGAGAGCCCGAAGGAATCTCATAAAACCTTTGTGCATGTAGAAGAAGAAAAGGGAGCCTAGGAAAAAACACCTTTTGTTCCCAATGTTCAGAGTCAAGAGGACACACGAAAAGGAAAAGGAGTCGAAAGCGGCCTAGACATAGAAATTCCTAATGCGGCGGAGACTCGAGCAGGTTGTCCCAAGGACAAGTCAGAATTGGATGATTCAAAAGAAATATCCCCGCAGAAGGACGTCGGCGATGCCACTACTAGTATACAAGCAAGTATTGAGCTCCCTCACGACACATACATCCCACTTGATACTCAGGTCCCCGATAAACAACGGAAAGAGGCCGGGCCTTCGGAGCAAAATAAGGAAGTTCAAGAGTCTGATCTTGAACAAATATATACCACCAGAAGCCTAGGAAACATGCTCACATGGGGTGACCAACAAATACCAAAGTCAGTAGACGACGTAGCATACATCTATGCAATCTCCTATGATCAAAAGAGGAAGGTCATTGTGCAAAGAACTGCTAAGAAGAGAAAGATTATTGTGGACCATTCTATTTTGGTTACCATGGAGGAAAACTTGATCAACACAGTAGATGCTCGCACGTCTGAACTGATAAGCATGGGAAGATCCCTCTCTGATGCTGCCCAGGATAGGGCCAGAAGGGATGAAAGAGAACTAGCTGATACTCTAAAGGAACTGGAACACTTGCTCCATCTTGTTGAGTATTAAAAAGCCACCACACATACTACGACATATTTGAAGAGTGAGTTTTCAAGAGTTTAAAATGAGTACAAGAAAGAAGGAAACATGTTAACCGAAAATATAATTGAATTATAGGAGGACACTCTCATGGCCCTTGCAACATGCAAGGAGATGGAACGATGGCATGAAAGAGCGCTTCAAGTGGTGGAAAGACTCGAATAAATTGAGACAGTCCAGAAGGGTTGAGAAAAGGAAGAACATGGCATTTGACTTATAGGCAAAAGTAGCCTCGACCACATAAAGAGATCCACATAATACTGGACTAAGATGTCCCAGGACCCACATCGAGAGATCCAAGAACAATATGCCAAGTGCAAGAAGCACTAGGATAAAATTAATAAAGTAATGAAAGATATCAAGCTCCCCGAGTTCGGCACCCCCAGTGATTTTATTGACATAAGATATGTGCTAAAGACATATGTCGAACAAGACTCCCTATGGACCGAAGAGTGTGCAAAGGTAGTCGATGCAAGGCCGGAACAGGTGCAACAATTCACAGAACACCCGATCAGAGCTAAAACCATGTTGCAACATCTGAATTCCACCTTGGTAAAGTACCGAGCGCATGCAATGGACATCAGAGGGATATATGCGGACCCAATGGAATAACACAGATTCCCGTGGGCCCAGAATTGTGAAGAAATGTTCATCAATTGGTCTGAATATGAAAGGAGTAATCCTTTCAAAGAAATATCCCGGGTGGAATGATCAAGAAACTGTTATGAGATAATGCCACATGGCAACTTTTGTTTGGTTCAAACTGTACTTATCTGTTAAAATTCGGTTAATATTGAGATTATAAATAAAGGCCTCAACCAATTAATTAAAGGTCGATGGTTTGTTGTAAGAATTATTTTCTTTCTGACTGTTAAGAATTATTTTGAAGCTGCTATGAATTTAGAAGTCCTTCTGGACCAAAGACGAAGTTATCTTTATCAAATGAATGTGTGATTGAGCTTGAAGAATTATTATTTCCTATTCAATTTTATGAGCAGATGTAACAAGTAAGAGCTATCGAATATATTGTCAAGTTAACTGGTACAATTTCTTTGTTGTTCTTTTCTTTAAAGATGAAGATGATGAATTGTTGTGCGAATTATGAGACGAATGATAGTGGTAGATGAATTATTTT
>JZKD02S1489434.1:0-10728 GCA_000966675.3 Picea glauca | reverse complement strand
TATTTAGTATAAATAAGGGTCGAGGGTATGAAAACCCTAGCTTGGAGATTATTGTAACAGAGCGCTGCTCGACTGAAGGTTGCCCCCTCGAAGAGGCCCGTGAACATTGCTTTCTAAATCAAAGTGCTATTTCTATTGTTGTTCTTATATCATTTATGTGTTATTGTGGAGATTATGTTGGTTATATTACTATTATTCTATCATTTCTAGCATTTTATTTCTATTCTGCATAACATTTTATATCTGGTATATTACAGGACCGTGTGTTGAAGAAGTAGGTTGTCAAACCCGTAAGATATTGAAGAAGCTGTATTTCAGGCCCATAAGCATTCTCTCTGGGTGAGAGAACTACTAAGAATTATTTTTTGATGGTGTCAAGTTGCAGCTATAGGGATTTGAGACTTCCTGTCCAACCTGTTGTTGAAGCCCCAGAAGAGAAGTGGGGTAGTTGAAAGACTGCTGAGTAGAAAAAGGGGCACACTTCTCGGGGTGGGATAGACATGTGGGGAAAGAGAGACTGTAAGATTTTTGTTAGAGCTGACACCTAAGTTTCAATATTGTTTTTGCTGAGAGACCATAGCCTAGTTAGGATTTCCTTTATCCAAGTGGAGTTTATGCCCCAACTCAAGGGCGATTTGTTGCTGAATTATAAGCAACTGATTCTAAGGCTGGGAGGAAATTCGAGGGTCTACATGCAGTTGGTGGATATTTATATCAGATAAGTGTCCACCATGTGTTTGTTTAAATTATTGTATAAATGTTTATGTATTCATGTCATGCACTGTAATTATAGGTTATTGTCTTGGATAATTGGTGTTGAAATTACACTTAAACTTGTACAGAAAATGTAATTAAGTGACTTCTATCATGGGTTGTTTACTGTTGTAATTATCCTTGAATATTTGTTGCTAGAACCGTTCAGAATTGTATATCTTTATGCTTATGCAGAATTTCTGTGAGTTTTCCTTGAATTCAGACCTGGAAGTCATTGTGGCTTAGCCAACACTGGCTGGAAATACCATTCTCTGGGTATGGATAGTTCAAAGAGAGTGAATCTCCACTTACACGGTGGTGAGGAAGGTCTTAGCCGGTTAGGGAGGATTTACACGAATCTGAAAGGCTTGGCTAACCTTAGAACTTACTTAAATGAATTCCCAAATTGGCTAAGTCTTGGCTCAGACGATTAAACCTTCAAAAAAAATAAAAATATTAATCATTATTTTGAAAGATTATAAATTAAATTTAACTACCATTCTATATATAACTGAAATTCAACATTTTTTATAATATATATTTTCTCTATTATAATAAACATAACATGTCATTATATATATAAAAGAAAAGGTTGGAAGTTCAAAATAAAACAGTTTGTGAAATTTAGCATTTTTTATGAACATGTAATTAAATATATATAAAAAAAAGTTGAAACTTCAAAATAAAACAGTTTGTGAAATTTAACAATTTTTATAATTGTATTAACTATTTTAAAATTGCAAAATACTTACAATCAACAATTTATTTTGTGAAATTCCATTTCTAACTATAAATACTCTAACAGGTAGGCCACACAATTATTTTTTCAGAGTCTACGTTTGAGCTAAAACACACCCATATGCTATTCAGAGTTAAATGAAATAGTGACACTCCCGCCATGTTATTCAGACACCATGTTTTTCATAGTTATGGATAGCAACAAGCGAGAAGAAAGTCCACTGCACACTTTTAGAAAAAAATCCGGACAAACTAACATTCTACAACCATATTCAATGGTTGAATAGTCTTAACTACTATATTCTATGTTGTATAGAGCGATCCTTAAGAACCCACTCGTCGAATTTCAAGTTGATTCGATAGTTAGAATAATCTTAAACAGACATATTCGATCGTTGAATAGTAGCCTGAAGCACCCATGTCTCAAATTTTAATTTAATCTTGTGTCAGATTTTGGTGAACATATATATATATAGATGAAATATTATTTATTTTTTATTTATTGAAATCATTCAATAATAAGTTAATAACAATTTTATTAATAAATGAAATATGTAAATAGATGAAATATTATTTATTGAAATATTCAATAATAATAATAATAAGTTAAAAAATTATTAAATATGTAAATAGATGAAATATTATTTTTTATGTTAAAAAATTAATAACAATTTTATTAATAAATGAGAAAGAATAAGAGATTTATGTAAATATATAAAATATTATTTTTTATGTTAAAAAACTAATAACAATTTTATTAATAAATGAGGAAGAATAAGAGAGTTTTCATGGTTTAAATCTAAACCAAATAATACATTGAGAACCCAAGATATTATGAGTACTTTCACATTTAGTATGCTCACCAAAGTACTAATATGATTTTTAGTGTTAAATATGTTGAAATATTGTAACTGCAAAGAGTATTCTATTTATTATTGAGTTATTATTCATTACATCAATCTCTTTTTGTGGATTGATCATGTCGGGCATTGTAATTGACCAAATCCCCTTTTGTGGATTGGTCAAACCTAAATATATTATGCAAATTGAGAAGTCAGCCCCCAAGCTAATTAAAGTGGTTTAAACCACTAAGAAGACAAGTCGCCCTGCCCATTGAAGAGGCACCTTTCCAACTCTTGCCAGTTTGTATAAATAAAGGAAGAAAACGCCTCATTTGATCACTCACTCAGCTCACTCATCTAGTGCGCAAGTTTGAAGGAAGTTACAGTTGTCAGTTGTTAAAAGAAGGAAGAGAGAGAGAGGCGCATGGCTCAGTAGAGGATATTCTCTAGTGATTGGTTTATTGTCTTGGCATTGTATCGGCTATCTATATTAAGGAATTTTTTGCTGGGTTTTCTCCCCCATGATGGTTTCCGAGGATAAATTATGTGTATCTTGTGATTGTGTTTCTCTCAGTGATCCTATCTATGTTATGGTTATCTAGTAAATTGAAAAGAAACCTAATAATAGTTTAAACCTTAACATGGTATCAGAGCTAAGCTGAAGAGAGCATGTTTCAATGGATAAAGAAAAACGCCATTGTTGTCGTACAATAAAATTAGGGCTTTTATTGCAGAAGAATTTCAGCCTAAAACTCATTAAAGAAGTGTGCCCTAGCCTAGGGAACTCTTTGGCACCTTCAACAAACTTTTTTAGTGGATAGAACTCTCGGAAAGTGAAACCCTAGTTTTCAGTGGTACTAGAAAACAAGAAAACCACAAGTACCAGGAAACCAAGAAACCGGAACCAGTACCAGAAGTACCAACCTAGAATTCCATTGGTCAAGTTTGAAGGGGAAACAATTCAATTTTATGAAATCTAACTGCACCAGGCTACTCGCCTTAACCAAGCGCACATCCTGGTAAGTTCAAAATTAAATTCTAAACATTTTCAATTTTTGGTCATTTTCTTAGCTCTAGGTAAATATGTCTGCAAGCACTAAGCTTGTTGACAAGCTAGAAGGTGTGGAAAACTTATGTTCCTGGAAGTATAGGATTGAAATCATTCTTGAAGAGAATGACCTAGCAAGATTCATCAAAGAAGATGTACCAGAACCTACCAATGTTGCAGATAAATAAAAACACCAAAAGGACCCAGTTCGGGACAAGAGAATCATTGCAGATTCTATTAAAGATCACTTGATTCCTCAAGTGACCTAAAATAAGACTCCGAAAGAAATGTTTGATTCCCTAACGAGATTGTATGAAGGAAAGAACATCAATCGAAAGATGAATCTAATAACTCAACTCAAAAGTACAAGGATGCAGAAATGAGAAACAATTCGAGAATAGTTCTCCAGAATATCACAATTCAAAGAACATCTAGAAACAATTGATGATCCTATACATGAAGATGAACTTATAATGACAGCCCTTAATGGTCTCACAAGACCTTGGGATGCATTCATGCAAACTATTTATTCCAGAAAGGAGAAACTACACTTTGACAGTCTTTGGGAAGAATGTGTTGAAGAAGAAGCAAGAGTATCTAACCGAGAAGCATTACTATCAAGAGATGAAGATCAAGCCCTAGCTACTCATACTAAAGGAGGAATAAATAGGTCTTACTTCCATAAATAAACTCATAAAGAATCTCACCCTCCAAGGAGATTCTAGAAGTTTCAGAAAGGTCAAAGAAGAGAAAAATATTTCTCATCCTACCAATGTTACCATTGTGACAAGATGGGACATATTGCTGAAAATTTTCCAGCTAGATGAGAAGAATACAATAAGAGAAACAAGAGGCACCATGCCCACACAATTGAATATGAGGATCTACCCACAAAGATGATAAAAGAACAGATTAAAGACTATATCTTAATCTCTACCCTCTCAGGATCAGTGTCACCTAGTGAGGACACTTGGATCATAGATAGTGGTGCTTCGAAGCACATGACACGTCAAAGAGACATTCTCTCTTGCCTCACAGAAAATAATTTTCCCCAGAAAGTTACACTTGGAGATGATTATCAATACCCTATCAAAGGAGTAGGAGAATCAAATTACAAACTTGATTGAGGGACCCCAATGAAGATGAAGGATGTACTATATGTACCAGGTTTAACAAAGAACTTACTTTCTATCTCAGCTTTAGAGAAGAAAGAATTCAGAGTTTCCTTCATAGATGGAGAAGTTCTCATGTGGCCCAAAGGAAAAACCATGGAAGAAGCAATTGTTATTGGAAAAGAAGAAGGTGGCTTGTATAAGCTAAAGGGTCACTTAGAACCAACCTTGACCCATTCCATTGAGAATCCATGTGAACTTTGGCATAGAAGACTAGCTCACATCAACTACAAGGCATTACCATATGTAAAGCAAAAGGAGTCCTAGAGCTCATTCACTCAGATGTATGTGGCCCAATGCCATCAACCTCCATCAGTGGGTATGTATACTATGTGTCTTTTATTGATGACTATTCTCATAAAACCTGGGTTTACTTTTTGAAATTAAAAGATGAAGTGTTCAGTAAATTCAAGGAATTCAAAGCCTTGATATAGAATCTCTCTGAAAGAAATATCAAGATACTCAGGTCAAATAATGGAGGAGAGTACACCTCAAAAGAGTTTGCAAACTTTTGCAAAGATGTCGGGATTAAGAGGGAGCTCACACTCCCTACAATCCTCAACAAAATGGTGTAGCAAAAAGAAAGAACATAACTATAATGGAAGAAATGAAGACTATGATCCATGATCAAGATCTTCCAATGCACTTATGGGAAGAAGCAACAAAAACAATAGTATATGTACAAAATAGATTGTCCCATAGTGCACTTGAGTTCAAGACCCCTAAAGAGATGTTCTCTGGAAAGAATTCATAAGTAAGCCATCTCAAAATATTTGGTTGTCTAGTATTTGTACATATTCTGAAAGAAAAGATAACCAAGTTGGACCCTTAAGGAAAGAAGGGAATATTTGTTGGATATTGTGAGGTCTCCAAGGCCTTCATATTTTATATACTAGGTTCCCATATGATCCAGATGGATATCAGTGGCCTCCAACCTATTCCAACTGATTCATTTTGGCAGTTTTCTAGTTCGACAGTTTTTTTCCTAGTTTTCGGGTCCCTGACTTGTGGGGCCGTTTTGAGGCCCTAAACAACGTTTTTAGGGCTCTCCATAGTAAAAAATTCCCTTTGATAGTTCATAGAAAAACATGTATTCCTTGGATAGACCTTTCCAATGGGCTATAGTGCACCTAAAACGAAGATCGTATGCAAAAGTTACGACCCGAATAAGTTGATTTACTAACTTACCCAAACAGGGCCCACATGACTTTTGGCACTTCATCTTCTAGGGTTAGGTTTTTGGATGTTTAGGGTTTTTGACATTCCTGTTTATTGTAAAAAGGCCTTCAGAGCATCATTGTAATGATTTTCTTGCGAATGAGAGCATTCGTCACATCTCTTCTCAGAGATAAGCCGTCACCATTCCAACAAGCTTGTTTTCTGCTGCATTTTACAGTTTCATCTTATTTCCTTATTGAATAGAAAACCAGTTTTATTGTATCTTTATTATTCTGTGTTAAGAATATTTTAATAGTCTTTATTCATTTTGTTCTGCTCATACAATCAGGATCAGTGGTATCAGAGCGGTCTACTCCTTATTGTCTTAATGCATATCCCCAACGAGGTCAGGGTACAAAGAATTGGGTCTCGTGTTTATTTCTCTTGAGGACAAAATCTCTCACACGCCCAAACGACATCTCATGGCAGGAGAAAAGAAAGATGACGGGACAATAGATCCTTTCAAAAAAAATCTTGAGGAAGCCCTCACGCAACAGAGGAATGAGAGGATGGATAGTTTCACGCAAATCCTTCGGCGGCTACCAATAGGTGACACATCTTCCTTGAGAGGAAGCGTCACCCCCTTCAAGGTACATATCAACTTCGATATTCCTATATTTGAAGGTCAGATAGACGCAAAAATTGTAGACAAGTAGTCGAATCTACTAGAAGGGTATTTTTTTGTCCATAACTTTTCAAATAGAATAAAAAATATTTTTGTGCTCCTCAAAGTCATTCCCCATGTCAAAGATTGGTGGGAAACTTTATGTGAGAAAAAGTAAATAGAGGAACCCTCATTATTTACAGTCGTTGTCACCTGGGAATCCTTCATGGATACTATTAAGAAACAGTACTACCATGCCATAAGTTATGAGAACTTGTATACCAAATGAACCACACTGCGGCAAGAAAGAGACCAAGTAGTGTCAGATTTCACAAATATCTTCCATACACTGCGCACTAAGCTGGGTATCAAAGATTCAGAGCGACATCTGGTGCTCAAGTATCGTGGTGCTTTGCATAGATACATCCATACCGAAATGTAATTTCTAGAAATATCATCCTTGGGCGTGGCCTATCGATATGCTGTCAAAATCAAGTAGAAGCTAAAAAAAACGACATGACAATTTGGGCCTTGGAACCCCTCGCAGCGAAAACTAGGAGAGGGTGTCCCCAACCTACAGAAAAAATGATAGAGAAAAGATGGATAGTATCAGGACAACCAGTCCAAGCTGCAAGCAAAGAAGGACACCGGAAAGACAAAGAATGATACCGGGAAGTGGTGTGACTTCCATAAGAGCCCTTGGCATAACACTATTGATTGTCTCTGAAAGCAGTCGTTGGTGGCCGAAGTGAAAGCCTTTGAATCAGAGGCGGGTTATGAATCTGAGTCGAAACCAGAAAGGGGAATATGGATCATTGACGTGGAACCCAGTACCACCGTTGATGCGACCAAGCTCCAGCCTGGTGAACCAGGAGAGCTAGAAGAAGGCGAGTGCCTTTTCCATTCATAAATGTGGGTAAAAGGCACCCCACTGCACTTCATCGTTGATAGTGGTAGCCAGAAGAACCTCATCTCAGCAGAGGTCGTCAACTAGTTGGCCCTGCCGACAACGCTACACCCACAACCCTACACCATTAGATGGCTCCACCAAGGAACCGATCTCCGCATCAGCCAACAGTGTCGAATGTCGTACGGCATCAAGCCCTTCAAAGACGAGGTATTGTGTATGTTGATCCTCTCAAAGTTCGTAATGTTCTTTTGGGCCAACCTTATTTATGGAAATGTCGTGTTGTATATGAGTCTATCCCTCGTAGTGTTATTATTACTTTGAACATGAAATTGTACAAGATACTTGAGGCAATCCCTCCTAGTGTTATTTCCTTGATCTCTGCCAAGCAATGCAGGAAGGTCATATGTCAGACCGGGAAATTTGTTTTCTTCATGATTCACTCTCAGAGTAAGAGAAAGATCGCAGCCACATCCAGGGACTCCATGATCGATCTCTCCACACAACAGAAGAAAGTGGTTAAGGTCATGGAAGAATACTCAGATATCTTCTCCTCTCCTATCGGGGTACCTCTGGACTTTGAGGTCAAGCATCCCATCGATATGACCCTAGACACACCACTACCCAATGGGTCAGTCTACCGTCTCTCTCTGTTAGAAAACAAGGAGATCAAGAGGCAGATCCAAGAACTACTCCACAAGGGGAACATCCGTCCCAGATCATCGCCTTGTGGGAGCCCAATCGTACTGGTGTAGAAGAAAGATGGGACCTGGTGACTCTACATTGATTACCTGGCCCTGACTAAAATCACAGTCTGGAATCGGTGCCTGATTCCTCGAATCGACGACCTCCTTGATCATCTGAAGACATTACATTCTAGGGAAGGAGACATTCATCTACACTGATCACAAGACACTACAGTTCATGTAGACCCGAGGCAAATTGCAGAATGACCGCCATCAGAAGTGGTCCACATACTTATAAAAATTCCACCTCAACATCAAGTATAAAAAAGGAAGTACCAACCGAGTTGTTGATTGCCTCATCTGACCTCCACTCACAACACTCACCACAATGCTAGACTCTTATGGCCATGAGACCTCTAGATAGCCCCACCTCTATGAGACAGAACCTGACTTCTCCACCACCTACCAAATGTTGGGAGAAAACTCAGTGGTCACTAATTTCCATCTTTAGGACGGGTTGTTATGTTGTCTAGGCCATATTTGTGTTCCATCAAGCAAGCACGCAAAGCTTATTTGGGAAGCTCACTACATTCGGGTGGCAGGACACTTTGGCATCGAAAAGATAGTGGAATTGTTGCAAAAACATTTCTACTGGTTGAAACTTTGATAGGTTGTCGGTAAGTATATCAGGTCCTGTACCTCTTGCGTTATTTCCAAACCGACCACTGAGAAACAGGGTCTGTACACCCCTCTTCCTACTCCCAAAAAGCCATGGGAATCCATCTCAATGGACTACATTTCAGGCCTCCCGTCCACCAAGAGGGGCAATGACTGTGTTTTTGTGGTTGTTGATCGCTTTTCCAAGATGGCGATTATGGTCCCCTGCAAGAAGAACATCACTACAGAGGCCACTGCCAAGCTCCTCTTTGAAAGCATCTCGGTACAGTTTGGGATCCCACAAACCATTGTCTCAGATCGGGATAGTCAATTCCTCAGCACATCCTGGTCGAGCCTCCGGTCACTGCTAGATACCAAGCTCACCAAATCCACTGCCTTCCACCCCCAGACAGATGGCCAAACTGAGGTTGTCAATCGGATGATCGTACATATCCTGCTCATGTACAATTCCACGAACCCCCACACATGGGATGAGAGTCTTCCCTATGTCCATTATAGCTACAACTAAACCCTACATAGCTTAACTGGCCACATCCCCTTTCAGGTGGGGTTGGGATTCCAACCATTGGGTCGCATGGATGTTGCACTCCCCCTGGTGAACACCTCGACTAACTCGTCTCCTCATCCACCAGAAGCTGACAAAGCCACCCGATTCATTGAGAGGATCCATCACATCCACCAACATGTTCAGGATATTTTACAAAAGTCTAATGCGAAGTACAAGCAACGCCATGATCAACATCGGGTGCCACATAAGCTTTAGGTGGACGAAAAAATTTGGTTGCACTTGTAGAAAGAATGCCTTATGGGGCCCCATTGGAAGTTTCGCTCACTCTAATATGGGCCATACACCATCACCAAGATTGTGGATGACAATGCTTTTGTGCTCAACATGCCCCCTTTCCTTGGCCCACACCCAGTCTTCAACGTGGCTCTCCTTCGATCATATTTCCCACCATTATTGGACACCTCAGAGATAGCGGAGCAGTTGACACCAATAGAGATCAAACCTGACTGCATGCAACGTGCATCCAGTGATCATATTGTGGACACACAGATCAAGGGAGCCCAAAAACAAAGGATCCAACTTTATCGAGTTGTCAAAGCAGGGCAACTCCTTCACCAAGGCAAGTGGCGCACCCGGGGCCAAATTCAACAAAAAATTCTTCATCTGATTGGGGAACTCAATGCAATGGAGACCGTTGCTTCCTAAAGATGGAGGATTGATCTAGATGGATGTTTGTGGCCTCTCACCTATTCCAACTGGTTCATTTTGGCAGTTTTCCAGTTTGCCAGTTTTTTTCCTAGTTTTCGGGTCTCTCACTTGCGGGGCCGTTTTGAGGCCCTACAAAACGATTGTAGGGATCGCCACAATAAAAAATTACCTTTGATCGATCACATCAAAATTTGTATTCCTCGGATAGACCTTTCCAACGGGCTATCGTGCGCTTAAAACGAAGATCGTATGCAAAAGTTACGACCTTGGAAAGTTGATATACTTAACTTAAAAAAAAATAGGCCACACAATTATTTTTCCATAGTCTACGTTTAAGCAAAAACACACCCATCATGTTATTCAGACTTAAATGAAATAGTGAAACTCCCGCCATGTGATGTTTTGGATAGCAACAAGCGAGAAGAACGTCCACAACACACTTTTAGAAATCCGGACAAACTAACATTCTACAACCATATTCAATGGTTGAATAGTCTTAACTACTATATTCTATGTTGTATAGAGCGAGCCTTAAGCACCCACTCGTTGAATAGTCTTAACTACTCTATTCCATGTTGTATAGAGCGATCCTTAAGCACCCACTCGTCGAATTTCAAGTTGATTCAATAGTTAGAATAGCCTTAAACAGCCATATTCGATCGTTGAATAGCGTGAGCCTTAAGCACCCATGCCTCAAATTTGAAGTTAATCTTGTATGTCAAATTTTGATGAACTTAAAAAAAATAGTTTTTTTAATATGTAAATATATGTAAATATTTTTTATTTTTTATTTATTAAAATCATTTAATAATAGTAAAAAGTTAACAACAATTTTACTACTCTATTCAATTTTAGTAAAAAGTAAA
>JZKD02S1489412.1:0-10728 GCA_000966675.3 Picea glauca | reverse complement strand
TTGAAAGTGATGAGACAGAAAATCCCAATGAAATAGAATACAATCTAGAGACTAAAAAGGAAAAGAATCATGAAGTAGAATATAGTCAATGAGAAAGATAACTTGAAGAAGAAATCGTCACCTTCAATATCCAACTTGAAGAAGCAAGAAGAACAGAAGAAGTAATGAAGATCCAGATGAAGAATAAAGAAGATGATTGTGAGAAGCTTGAAGGAGAAGTTGTTATGTTAAGATTAAAATTTGTCAAGCTAAGAAGAAACATTGAAGAAGCATCCACATCATCAGTAAAGATAGTTGAAGAGAAATGTCATAGGTCATCGGAAGGGAAAAGTGAAGAGAATCCTAAGATTTATGCATAAGTCATCAAAAGTTATATAAAGAAGGAAGAATGCAAGCCCCTAAATAAGAATATTCCAAAAGGACAGAAGACTCAAGAAGAAGACTACAGAAGGGATGGAAACCAAATAATACCTTCCACATTCAGACAACCAATAAGCTTCACTCACAATGAAGGAGTCAATGGAAGAGAATATCGTGATCAACTAAAGCATGATTTCAAAAGGAATACACCTCAAAGAAGAAATTCACTCCTAGGTATGTAAATTTATTTTATGGTCGTTGTTTTTATTGTATTAAATTTGGACATAAGGTTGTAGATTGCAGGGCTTATGAAAGATATATTCAAGCAATAAATACTTATGTGGCCCCACATAGTATTGAATGTTACAAATTCCACAAGTATGGGCATATAGCTTAGAATTGTAGAAGCATTACAGTGTCATCCATGAAGAAAGAAACATATATCAAATATACTAAAATTTGAAAAAGAAAAGAACAAGAAGAAGAGCAAGTGAATAAAGACCAGATTTTAGAAATTACAAGACTTGTCATAGTACATGAAATACAAGGAAAGAAAGAAAAATAAGAACATGTGTCAAGAACCATATTGTCAGAATCTACAGCAAAGCAAGATCATAAAAAAAATTCGGTAAAGGAAGAACAAGTCCCATAAATCGCACTCTTAGGATACATAGCAGTGCAAGATCAAGACAAATCCACAGACAAGAAGAAATAACTTAGAGTTCAGAGAGATTATGAATCTACAGACGACGATGGAGACTACTTCGGGAAGATATTCTTATGACCCATCTGGCTTGGAGACTCCCATTATTATGAATGTTGAACAAGGGGAGTCTAGACAGCAGCGCTACAGATCAGAGAGTATCTTTCAAGCAGTTTGAAGTATTTCATAATCATGTTGCAGTTGTTTGATAGAGATAGGTTCAAAGTGGTTCAATAGTAGATGTATGGTTGCATTCAGACAAAGATAACTTCATCACAACTTGTTCCAGATATGAAAATTTTTGTTTACATATTGAGAATACCAGTGGACACAGTTGACATTTGAGGATCAGTTGTAGTATTGAATACTTCATGATAGTACAGTGACAGATGGATCAGCATTGTGGATAGTTGAGTAGCAGAGTCTTGGACAGTATGTACATATATGGATTAACAGGTTTGGATAGACATATGAAAGTGGATAAGTGCATGGATTCATAGATTGGTTCAGAGAGTGGTTCAGAGATTGATTCAGAGATTGGTTAAGAGAATGTTGGATGATTATGATAAAGGAATATTTGAATGCTTAATAATGAATGTTTTTTATAATGTTCATTGATTACATAAGGAAGCACTAATGTACAATAACTCCAAAAGGAATAAGGTACAAGAAGACCTATAATGGTCTACACAACAACGTGCAGAAAATTCATCAGAGAGAGAGACTCAAAATGGAATATTAGTAGCATACATAAAGAGAGACACACTCACAGGGGGAGTTATTCTTTTAACCAGGATTGGTTAGAGAAGGTACAATGTCAAATCGACAGGGGGAGTTAATAATTTTTCAAAGGGAGAGAGAGAATAATCAGAGGTATGAAGACAAGGGGAGCATCCCTAAGGAGAGTCCAGTAAGGGAGAGCAGCCCCAAAGGGAGATACCCTTTTCCATTGATGTCAAAGGGGGAGAGATAGAAACATTGATGAGGAGCGATAATCACATGGAGCATGAGAATGAGTATTGTCATGACTAACTGTTTCCATCAATGTTGATGTTGCCATCAATGTCAAAGGGGGATATTGTTGGACAGTTGGTTTAGATTGATGGACAGCTGGTTTGGATAGTTGGTTATCATTGATGTCAACCCTTGGAGTGTGATTTTGTAGATTGATTTCAACCCTTGGAGTATGATTTTGTAGATTGACGTCAACCCTTGAGTGTGTCTAGTAGAACATTCTGATAGTCCCAATGGTGTGGTTGAGGAACCCGAGATTCTTTGAGAAATATTGTAATAAATATTAGTGAATTTGTATGTGAGACTATTCTAGATGGATAGTACATGTCATTCCATTTCCGGTGATATGTGGTACATCACATAACTCCTCACGGTTAGGGAGTTATGGATTTTTGAAGTTCGAGAACCCTCGTGAGTTATCTAGAAGCCCCTAGAAGGTCAAAGAAGTCAATTATTCTAGAAGCTCCTAAAAGAATTTTACTAGTAAAAGTGGTTGTAACTAGGAGTTAATCATGAGTAAATTTGTTGCAATAAGAAAATGATTAAAAATAAATTAGTTGCAACAAGAAGTGGTGAGTTTACTATTTATAGTAAAGTGGTTGCAAGTGGGTAAAGTAGTTGAAAGTGGGTTATCCCTAAAAGAAGGAAGTTGGATAAAACAGTTAGAAGATAACCCCTAAAGGAAGCTACTTGGAGAGTATAAATAAGAGAGCAAGGGTCTCTTATTATCACCTATTGAGCACATTGAGCATCTATTATTGTGAAAGTTTTATTTCAGGTACTCATTGATACATCTAAAGTTGCACAAGTCGGAGGAAGCGAAGGTAACATGACAGAAAGGTTTTTTGGCCACAGTGGAGAGAGAAAAAATCATGAAAACCCTAGTTAGGGTCATCCCCGCGAGTCACCAAGTATAGGTCCCACAAGGCACCCTTGTGGGTTGCGTAGATCCTATAATGTGAGGGCCCCCTTGACACCTCTTCTGTGTCACATTAGGAACTACCAAAACTGAGGGTTGAGGCATGGTTCAGGTTGTAGAGGCTAAGCAGAGGTTACAGGAAGTGTGACAGTGTTTAGGTACGACATATCAAGATACAGAATCAAAAATTTATGTTACATGATTGGATAGTTTTGATAGCTTGAGGTATAGTCATATGAGGTTGAGTAGATTCCCTTGGGATATCATTGGTTGTATGATATATGTTGCATAAGGCGGATCTACAGAGGTACATTGTTGGTATACTTGTTTTTTATCATTGGCACACTTTGTTGGGATATATTTGAGGAATTTGCTTGTATATGGATGAGGTATGGTGTTGTGAGTTTGGGCATCTTCCTAGAGGTACTATTGTTGTATAGTACTTATTGTAGTGAATGGTTAGGAGGAAGATATGTTGAAGTATATTGTTGGTGCATGTCTGAAATTTATTGGCATATCTTGCAGTGCATTATGAGAGGCATTGGTTAGTGGTTTTGGTATATGATTGGTTTATGAGTGGTACATGTTTGAGGGTTTTTTGTTAATGTGTATTGATGAAGTTATTGCTACAGTTTGAGATTGCATTATAGTGAGGATTTGATGCATTGTTGATGTAAGGGTTTATGGTATTTGGTTTATGGAGAGTATGGTGTATTTCTATAGGTCTCTTGTTGGTTATCTTGGTTGATGCACATCTTGGTGATATTGTGCATATGGTTGAAGAGTTGTCTTGGTGATGATTATGAGTTGTTGTGATATGCTTGGTTGATGCACATCTTGGTGATATTGTGCATATGGTTGATACTTGTCTTGGTGATTGATCCTAGTGAGTACATCTGATTTGGTTGAAGAGATTGATGAGACGGGTTGTTGTGACAAGTTATTTGGACAGGTTGTTGTGAAAGGTTGTGTTGTTCATAGTTGATGTACTTGTGTTGTTACAAGTTGTTGGTACATGTTGTTACAGGTTGATGGTACATGTTGATTTGTAGAGTTTTTTACAGGTTTTTTATTTAGTGAAAGTGACAGGTTTTCTACATTTGGCATTTATATTTCAGGGCAGTTGGACGGGGCAAGGAAAGGGGGTTGGTTCATCCTTTTGGTTGGTGCCAGAGAATCAGGGAGTTGGAGCTTCCTTCAGGTTGGAGCCTGAGAACTAGGTGGTTGTAGCCGGAGAACTCAGGGGGTTGTAGCCTTCTTCTGGTTGGAGCTAGAGAATTAGGGAATTGGAGCTTCCTTCAAGTTGTAGCCTAAGAAACTATGGGGTTTTAAGCCTCCTTTTAGTTGGAGTTGGAGAATTGGAAGTTGGTTCTTCCTTGAATGTAATTCTTTGACATATAAGAAAATAATTTTTTGGTTTTCTCCCACATTAGGTTTCCACGTAAATATTAGTGTATTGTGTGGATGTGTTTATTATTGTTTATTATGCATTGATGGATGTTAATGTTTGTGGTACAATAATATATTGATGATGAACTAATGAACATGGTTGAATAAGTTAAAGGAATATAAATTGTGGTTAAAAGTGGTATAAATTTATCATTACTGATTCACCCCCCCTCTCAGTAATCCAACATAAAGTTAATAGGTTATTTCATTTCCTAGAATATTATTCATATAGTTTATGCGTAATTATTGATCTCTAACCCTATGGAGGCAAATCGGACCTAATTGATTGATATTTAAGGTGTTATCTAACATTATTTGTGTTGATTTAAGGTGATTCACAAATCTAGAAATTAAATTGCAGCATTAAAAAACAGATTTGGTGAAACCCTAAGGCTAGGGTTTGGTGCTTCAGGGTGTTTTATTTCTCATTCCTAGCCTTTATTTCATTTATATATTGTTTACCAAGATTATATTACATAGTTAGAGGTTATATTAATCTCTAATTTTCTTGTAATTGCTTATCATTTGCTTAGATGTTTTATTTGGTGAATTCCAAGTGTACTTGTGAAACCCTGGGGGGATTCACCACCCATTTTACAAGTTATTTCTTATTTAATGTTTATGTATCTTTAATCCCCGAGGTGTAGGAAATTCGGTGATGGAGTGTGCTTTTAAGGCACTCTGTGATGTTAAAGTCACCGGTTTGAAACCTCTGGGGACAAAAAATTAAGTCATGTTAAGGGTTGGTGTGGCTCAATCCGGGTGCGATCCCTGGGTGATTTTGACAGCTTAGATGCCCCTGAGTTGCAGTTTCTCAGCCACAGGCTAGTCTCACAGGTCACGAAAAAACTAGCAAACAAAAAAAATATTTATGTATCTTTAGAACTATTCTCTAACACTTGTCAAACTGTTATTGAATATCCATTTACTGAGTTTTGTTAGACTTAAATGCTTATCTGAAGTTATTAATGTTGTTATCTTACATATCATATTTGACACACACATACACTGGCTTCTAACCTTTCTTTGAAGTGGATATAAATGTGATTCATGCAATGGTTTATAGTTGAATATATTTAGAGAATTGTAATCATTGATTGAAATCCTAATGCATTTTTTTGTTATATATTTTGTGGATTCATTAAAGTAAATCATATGATTGCATGGTTTTGTTTCACTTAAACAAATCTACTTTTCATTGTTTGGGATACCCCCCGTGACTTATAGGAGTTGGCCTAAAGTGAAGGGCAAAGTGTACTGAGGTGAAAGTGGTGCACTTCTCATTATTCTTTCCTCAACTAGCCCCTGTGTTGGCAAGGGTGTTATTTTAGGCGGTAACAAGCCTCATTAAAGATAGTAAAAGAGCAAGCAGTCAAGTGGGAAATGGAACATTTTAAGAATAGAGATAAACTACTTAAGGAAGTTGAAAAATAGATCATGGAATTATTCTCAAGCAATGTCAATGGAATTTTTAAGGATGAAAAGGTGTTGGATTTAGAAGTTGTTAAGGGATAGATAAATGGATTGGAGGATGAAAAGTAGGGCCACTAGGTTGGA
This sequence comes from Picea glauca, assembly GCA_000966675.3. Classification (NCBI taxonomy): domain Eukaryota; kingdom Viridiplantae; phylum Streptophyta; class Pinopsida; order Pinales; family Pinaceae; genus Picea; species Picea glauca. Next base: position 4,726 of record JZKD02S1489412.1, on the reverse strand, counting down.
GTTAGGTGACCAAAACACACAAAAAGAAATCAGAATTTTGCCAACCATAGAAAGAGTGTAAACACCATTTGTAGCATGAGAAGGATTTACATGTGAGTAAATCTAATGGTTTGGTTGATATAGATGTTAGACACTTTCAAAAAAATTGTAGGGAACCTGAAAGGGAAAACATATCTAATATTGTCAAAGTTGTTAGCTAGTTTCATAGACTAGTCTCTAATAAGGACAATCAGAGGATGTATGAGGAAGTCTCCAAAGTTGAATTATTCACTATTTTGTATACTTTTCATAAATATAAGAGTACAAGCCCTGATGGGTGGATAATGGTTTTTTTCCTAGGATTCTTTGATTTGTTAGGGGATGACCTACTTAGAGTGGTAGAAGAAACCAAAATCTCAAGAAAGGTTACATGTGTTATTAATGCTACTTTCATTGATCTTATCTAAAGTTGACCATACATATAATTTTGAGGGATTTAGACCCATTGCACTGTGTATTTATGTCTATAATATTATATCAAAGGTGTTAGCTGTCATGTTGAAGAAACTAGTTTCACACTACATCTCTCTTGAGAAATCTGGTTTTCTAGAGGGGCGACAAGTTCAAGAATCCATTGGCTCATCATAAGAGGGTCTTCACACAATCAAATCCAACCATATTCCTACAATGGTGATCAAATTATACTCTTTGAAGCTTATGATAGGTTTTGTTGGTTATATTTGAAACTACTCCTTATTCATATTAGTTGTGCCCTTTCTATTGTTAATTGGATTATGGGGTGTGTGACTTTTGAAAATTATGGTGTGTTAATTAATGGTTCAACCTATATAATTTTAAATCCTTCTCAGTGTTTTAGATAGGGATGTCCCTTGTCTCCTTATATATTCCCTCTTGTAGCTAAGTGGTTGAGAAAGATGATCATTGAAGCTAAAAGGAAGATACTTATTCAATGAATGAAGGTTGGAAGAGTTGAAACCATAACACATTTATATTTGTGAATTATGTATTATTATTTTGTTATGGCATAGTTGAAGAAGGTAGGCACTTCAAGGATATTTTACAACTTTACAACACTACCACAAGGATGTCAATTAATTCTCATAAATCTACTATGATTTCTAAATTTGTGCTTGATGAGGAGCTAGTCCATAATTTGAAAGGGTTGTTTCCTTACAAACACTCAAATTTTTAAGAAGGATTAAAATTCTTAGGCTTCAACCTAAAACCTAATGGTTATGGCAAACAATATTGGTTGTGGTTATTAGAAAATATTGAGAAGAGAATTAAATTCTAGTGTAATAGGTGGATTTTGAGAGGGGGTGTATTGGTATTGATGAAATCATATCTAGAGGCCATACTAGTGTATTGGCACTTGTTGGCCCACATCCCCAAAGGAATTTTGGAGAAACTAAGGAAGACATGTTTCAATTTTTTCTAGAGGGGGAGATAATGATAAGTTGTGTACCCACCTAACCAAGTAGAATTCCATTGCTAAACCTAAGAACAAGGAAGGAGGGGACTTAAGAACATTCATACCTTTGGTATTTCATTCCCAGCAAAATCACTTTGGAATCTTATCACCAAAGGTAGTTTGTGGAAGCGAATCATTCTACAAATATGCATAGTTCCAAGGACTCTTCTCGATTGGATAAAGAGTGAAAGGAAAAGTATTCATAATGTTCCAAACCATTGGAAATCACTAACTTTGGCATTTCCTTTAATTAGACGCTATGTAGCTTGGAAGATTAGTAAAGACACACAAGTCAGAGTAGGAGCAGATCCAATCATGTGACGCAAGCTACCCGCAACCCCCATGGTTCCACCCTGCTCTCACCAGGACCTTCTCTAAATTTGGCCCGAAGAGTCAAAGCTCTTCCACCTCCCCTTGGGAGTTACCCACAGTAAACTCCTTCGGCGATCTCCTCTTCGGAAATCGTGAAATCGCGATTCGGGAATTCGCGGTTCACGTGGGCACAGTTCACATGCAGCTCCAACCCCCAAACTTGATAGTCAACAGTCAACGCTTTCGCGCATCGAGGATTTCCCTATCGGGAAATCGGCAATGGTAATGCTACGGTTCACTTACACTGCAAAACGCCGAACCCCGAACTCCGATGACACCTGTACTCCACCAATTCTTGTGGTCCCACTCCGCCACGTCACTCCTCCACTCGTGCGATCGGGGATCGCGGAATCGCAATTTCAACTGTCCGGGTCCTTTGTATTTGAAAACCCCGAATACCGAAACCCTGATTCGCCAGATTCGTGCCACTTGTCCTTGTCAAAATCGACGGTCCCTATTGACTCGGGAAATTGCTATTCGCGATTTCGACGGGCATGTAACTCACCTCATCGAACGCCGAACGCCGAATCTCCGAAGTCCGACGAACTTTAATCCTCCTCACCTGCGCTTACGGGTTAACTCCCGCGTAGCTCCTCCTTGATCTGACGATCCTCGGGATTTCGCAAAACTTCACGGGGATTACAAGTCGTCGATTCTCTTCCTCTTGAGAACTCTTCTTGCTCCCAAGCCTCGATTCTGTTCACGCTCCTCCTAGGTCTGTTCCCAAAGTCTTCCCCACGGAACTATCTCTCCTGAGCTTGGTCCCTCTTGCTCCTCCAGAGACCTTTCGCGCGCATTTTACGTGCTCGACTTCCAATAGCTCTCAAAGTGTCGAAGTTGTTCAGACCCTACGCATCCACAGAGATAGCAGTCCCTGCCTTCCTTTGCTCAGACTCACTGCTGAGGCTTCGACCTTGACCTGCACCTCACCTGCACGCTCTGTCAACCCAATTCAACTTCTGGGTGAGCGAGAATGAGAGTTTAACTGTAAAGCCTCCTCAACGCACTCTATGCGGAGGAATTCAACTGCACTCTATGCAGGAATCTCCTGGCTCAAACAGAGAAATGATTGAAACTTATTTCCTCATTCTCTCAGGTTTCGAACCTTCCATGCAATAACATATGCAGCATATAGAAGAAAGGCATAAAAAGAAGCAAGTATGCAACAGCATAATATCAACAACACACAGAAAACAAACACAGCCATGGAATTGAATCAAAGTCTTTCTTCTATTAATTCAATATGTACATGGGTGTTCTTCACAAGTTCTCTGGTTGCTCTTTCCTTCATAATGCAGGAATGATAATACAATGATACAAAGGAGGGTGCCTATATTCCATTTTCCCTCTCGAAAGTAAAACTGTCTAATCTACAGTTAATTCCTATCTAACAGCATTAAAATTATTAAATGCCTTCCTATCTATAATATAATACAAGTGCGCTCAGCTTTGAATGCCTTCATTTAAATGGCGGTGCAACAATACCAAGGTAGAATTCAAAATTGAAGTTTGCTAGCTTGTCCATCTGTCTCTTCTTTCTCCTCGCGTTGGCTCGCTTGATGAGGTGTGGATGCCCCTGCATCATACTCCTTGGCTCAAAAAGATTTCATGGGCTCCTGTCCATGAGTTCCCGCACAGTCTGCCCATGTTTCTGTATGACTGCCTCTGTCTCCCAGCTGGCATCCTCCACTGGGTGATTCTTCCATTTCACCAGGTATTCAAAATATTGCCTTCTCCTGGTCTTCCTGCCTATTCTTTTATCCAGTATGCACTCCATCTGAGGCTTATGTGCAACTGGCAACTGCTTCTGCCACTGGACCACTGGTTCCTCAGTTCCAGTGCCTTCTTCTTCAGCCCTGTAGGGGTTTAAGTCCGAAATGTTGAAAATCGGAGATATCCCGATGCCCTCTGGCAATTCAAGCTCATATGCATTCTCCCCGAACTTCTTCAGGACTCTGCATGGTCCAATCTTCTTCATCTTGAGCTTGTTATGCGTTCCCTTTTGGAACCTTTCCTTCCTCAGGTGCGCTAGAACCATGTCTCCAACTTCAAACTGAAGTTGCCTTTTCCTCTGATCGGCTCTGCGCTTATACTCCTGGTTTTCCTTCATCAGTCGCTGCTTCACCTGTGTGTGAAGTTCCTGCATTGCTTCAGCGAACTCTTCAGCACGAGCACTGCTGGCTTCATCCTGTCCTGGATCCCTGAGCTCAGAAACTCCTCTCGGCTGTATCCCATACAAAATTTGAAATGGGCTCTTACCTATACTCCGATTCACTGAATCGTTGTACGCAAATTCTGCCTGTGGCAAAATCTGATCCCAACTGCTGTGATGCTCAGTTACCAGACTTCTCAACAGATCCCCCAAGCTTTTGTTGACTACTTCGGTCTGCCCATCTGTCTGGGGGTGATAAGCAGAAATGAATGCCAAGTCAGTCCCCAGCTTCTTCCATAGCGTCCTCCAAAAGTGACCTACGAACTTGGTATCCCGATCCGAGACTATGCTTCTCGGCAATCCATGCAATTGGACAATCTCTTTAAAAAACAAATTTGCGATGTGGGTTGCATCGCTGGTCTTATGACACGGAATGAAATGTTCCATCTTTGAGAACCTGTCCACCACTACAAAAATGGAATCAACTCCTCGTTGTGTTCTCGGCAAACCCAACACAAAGTCCATGCTAATGGCTTCCCATGGCCTCTCGGGTATGGGCAATGGCTGATAGAACCCTGTGTTCTGCTTTTGGCCCTTCGCATGTTGACATATTCGGCACCTGTCAACAAATCGCTTTACATCAGCGCGCATGCCCGGCCAATAATATGATTCGCTCAACTTGGCGAATGTTTTTTCATGCCCAAAATGACCTGCTAAGCCTCCACTATGCT
>JZKD02S1489401.1:0-10728 GCA_000966675.3 Picea glauca | reverse complement strand
ATTCCCTAGTCCATGTTCTGAAATATTTCAATCAGGTGTAGCATCTGCTTTTCCATATCAGGCATAAAGGCCACCAAGCATAAGATGATTCAGAGCACATCAATGGCATGAGGCCAATGAAAATCAATGAGCCTTGCTCTCCCGGGGCTTCACCACAACAACAGGGCACTGTACATGGTGGACACAATAGTCACTCACACTGCCAAGAACTACCCTGCATAATCCAATATCCTCTGTTAAAAACAAGTGTTATCAAAATAAAAACCCAATAGAAACCTGAAAAGAGAATTGCCAGTTTTCTGAAACAATGACAAGAATCATTCTAAATCAAGCATGTCAGTAACATTGCTTGTTTTGCAAATGCATTTCTTAGAGCTGCAAATAGGGGGAAATTTCATTCAACAATACCTCTTAAGAGCTCCGTATCCATGACTACCCAGCACCAATATGTCAGGATTATACTTTTTGGCAGCATTGCATATGACCTCCCTGGCATCTCCAGTGTGGACCTCCGTCTCCGGAGTCAACTGAGACAGTGGCAGAAAAATCTATAAGGTTTTCCGTTATGAAACCACATAAGAAAAGAAGACAGAAAAACTGCACAATGCCATTGGTGTGATCAGTGCAAGGCTCTGCTGTGATCTTGGAATTGGTATTGTGATATTTTCATAACAAGAGTGTACTAATATCTCAGAATTTACATGACATGGCAATGGGCTTTTCAATTAAATTTTGAAATCCTAATAACATTGAGCTGATCTGTTGCAGGACCTTCCTCTTAAAGTTTGCAATCCTCACTAAAATGAGTCAAAGACCTTATTGTATAGAACCTGCTTAGTTAAGTGTAAATAAATTCTGAAATAATCATAAAGGCACTGAATCTTAAGTCCAATTTGAACCAGTATCTTGCTGAAAGATGGTTTTCATTTTCAGTTAGAAAAGATCAACAGTTAAATGTAAATTCCATGTTTATCAAGCATTCACATTGTCTCTGTTGGGAAGTCCACACTAACGTCTAAATGCACATAAATTCTTATTTTTTCTAATGGATCTAATGATTTTAACACTCAATTAAGGAATATACAAACTTAAACCTCTCTAAACCCAGGTCTAATTTGCATCCCAAGATTGCAAAGCTCAAAGTTGCATATCTTGACTTCAGATATTTGATGCATTAACCATTTGTATGAATTCAAGAGGTCCATCCTCCAGCTTGGATCCCCACGCCAAGGTGAAGTTGCCGGTGCAATTTGCAATGAAAGCCTGGTTAGGAGGGATTCAATACAGTCGTCCAATAATCAAAGGAAAAAAGCTTTCAATATTACCATTCAATTTAACATCAAAACTATTTTAAATCTGGAATCAACCCTGCAATCTAGTTCACACCAAATTCTTTAATTACAATGTACAATATTAGTGGACCTTACATTTTTGGCTTTGCATATTTCCGTTGCTCTGGCCAAAATCTTCTCTGTAGACTTCTTGATATCGTTTTCGAAAATCTTCAACACATCTACTGGCACCATGAAACCTGTCCACACCAAACTGCAATCAGAACTTGGCCTCTATAACAAACCCAAAACAAAATAAAACACTTCAAAATAGAAATGCCATCACAAGCTCTGAGATGAATCAACAGAGCATGCTCATTCTACTGCTTTCTGTGGCCAAAGTATTGAAATCCTTGCAATCAATAAACCCAAGAGCCTTATATCATTTTACAATGAATTACATCCTACCAATCTCCATAACAGCCGAAGAAAAAGGATTGAAGAGACTGACCAGGGCTTCCAGATGCCAAAAGGGAATTTGGATTGCGCTGAGCATGAATGAGAATGATTCTATCCTGCGATGTAAACATGTTGTTAAGAACCCATTTAAGAGCGTTGAGGCTCTCCTGGGTATCGTCTATGGCCACCAATATGCCTCTGCTTGATTTCTTCTGTTCCTCCACGGACTCCATTAATATACTAGATTTTGTCTCTGTTTACACACACCCACTAAATCGTTTTGCTCCATGCAGTCAATAAGGAATTTATAGTGGTGATGGGAAGTTGTAGGCCAACAGGAATGGAAAACCGAGTGCCTTCGAATTTAAGAAGATTCCGATCTTGCCTTTCCGTGGGTTCCGTGGTTTTCTTGTGTCTTCTAGACGTTTCAATAGTAGATTTGCTTTTGAACATTGCATGGATTTAGCTGCTACGTGGGTAGTATTGATTCGCAGTTGAAGGTCAGCCAGTGTCTCCGGCGTCGGCCAAAACCCCTCATTTTCATTGGAATCATTGGAATCCAGTAAGTGCGTAGTCTAAACTTTCTATTTTTTTTGGTTAAAATTATTTTGTTATTTGATTCGAATAGTAACGGTTGTATTTGTAGATTTAAGTGGTTAAGTTTGTATAATTTTAATATTTCAAAAAATTTTCAACAAATTAAATTCATTTATACATTCAAAAATGCAATTTAAACAATAAAATATAGTTTAACATAACTATTTTTTATGATTTTAATTTTAAAATAAATTAAAAAATATTTATTTAATATATTTAAACCATATACTATATATTTATAATTTTTTTAATTATTTGATACATTTATAATTTTTTAAATTTATTATTAATTTTATTTTATAAAATTGAAAAAAAAATATTTTTTATAAAGCTAAGGATAGAATCATACAAAGCTTTTTAAAGGTTTCATTCTATTGCCAAGCATAAGAAAATTATTCGCACTCTACTTTACTAGACAATTATTGTGTAAGCAGTGTTTGAGAGGTCACTAAAAGTGAGTTAATATGTATTCAAAGGTTGGTGACATCTTTAGATAGGCTATCATTCTTACCAAATGGTTAGTGTCCAGTGAACTTTTCAGGATAGTCTTACATTCTTACCGAATGGTTAGTGTCTAGGATCTTAGCGAGTTTTACTTTAGTTGATGAATCATAAGTAGTTTATAAACTTACTCTAAGCTGAATCATAGGTAGTTTATAAACTTACTCCAAGCTTAAGAGTAGTTTTAGCTTAATCTACTTTTTAGAACTTTTTATTTTTCTCTAGTTAGATCATCAATGAGGCCTATCGAAGTTTGGATCACTTGCAAGTTCCAACTTAACAACTAAGGGTATTTCCAATTTCCATACATGATAGTAAGAGGCAAAACTTGTTTTGAAGTTTAAAGATGTGTAAGGTTTCATCTATATTTATTATATAAAAGAAAAAAAATAAAATTTAAAAAAGTTATCCATAGTTAGATAAAAATAAATTTAAAAACTTATATTTATGTAGAGATATTTTGGTGAAGAAAAAATTTAACATAAAGTAGAGTGATAAATTGGCAAGAATCCAAGCATTTTGGTCAAGACAAAGTTAGGCATAATGGCAACTAATAAATTGACATGGATCATAATGGAAGGATACAAGTGAGTATGTGAAGAAGTGATTATAGGAAGCAATATTTCTACTAAAGCATGTGAATCAACGTACTAGAAATGTGAAAGATATGGTAATTATAGTTGTATGATGTGGGACACTTAGATTATATAGTTGAGTTTAATATGTTTAGAGGGTTTTATGTGGGGTTTAGTTGGTAAAATTGGCATTTTAAGTCCTTTGGATTCTAAGGGGTCATGGATTCAGTCCACTAGGCACCTTTCATCATTTAAGGGTTCTACTTGGGGTTTAGCATGTAACATTAACATCCCCCAGTCCATTGGATTCTTGGAGGTCATGGGTTCAATCTACTAGGTACATTCCATGGGCAGCATTCAATTTGTCACTGGAGGCTTGGTTTGTTGTATAGTGTCATTGTGATGAATTCGAAGTCGGGTGAGATGTACAAATATATTCCCCCCACAAATGGTGTTGGCCCTTGACCAAGTTTTGGGAGTTTCTTGGTCATATTGACCTATTTTGGGACTTCGATAATCGTCAAAGGAGGAGCGCAAGACAGAGAGGAGATCACGGGATCTCGGCCCACTTTTGGGTCCATTTTGGGTTTTTGGGAATATGTAACGGGATTGGGATATTGGCCCATGGGTTTTACCCATGCTTAGGCCTATTTTGTATGTATAAATAGTAAGCTAGTGAGCTAGAGGATAGATCGACATCTATGTGATGTATGCTAAGTGCAAGTAAGGTCTATAAGTGCTTTGTGCCTATATGAGACTTGTAGGGCTAAGTGCAAGTCATTGTAGGAAGTTGAAAAAGGCTTTGTGTTGTAACGCAAGGAGGAAGGATCTAGCAAGCTGCGCAGATCTTTTGTCCTGTGCGCAGTAGGGTTTTGATGGCTTTGTGCTTGTAACCGGTTGAAGACGCTAATAAAGAAGAAGAATTGGTGGACGTAGCCCCAGAGTGGGGGTGAACCACATAAATACTGTGTTGTGTTGCTTTGTGCTTGTCTCAATGTGTTTATGTTTCCATTTTGTTAAGTGCTATGAGATGACTGAATAGATATGCTTATGCTTAAAGTGCTAATGATATGTAGGATGTTAGATCTGATACACATGTATGGAGATGCTTAGTGTTGATCTACTAGATCTGATTTGTTTTACTGTTGCTAAGTGTTGAAATACCTTAGATCTAAGTGAATGTTGCGATGTTCTGTGCTATCTGCGTAGTATAATAAGGGTTGACTATTGACGAATGATCTATGCCAAGTACTATGTAAGCGATATAATCACAGATCTGTGTCCCAGCTAAGGTTGCAGACACCTGAGTCTTGCAACCACCCCTGCCTCTACCTCGGGTGAGACTTCATCTGCTTCGCAGGTGTTGCTGAAAGGGCTAGTAGTTAGGGCTTTGTTGGTGCACTCTCGAGCGTTGAACCATGGGTCTGTCCCTATTCCAACAAGTGGTTGTTGATGAGTTATCTATGAAAACCCCGAGGGATGTAGACCAAACCAATTGAGGAGGTCGAATGTCCAACTTGGAAAATAATATATAGAAAAATAATAAAAACATTGTGGGACATTTACATGGATGTGGGTTGGAGATTGGATTATATGGGTGTGGGAATAAGCTAATCTTATAGTAAAAGGGTATTCTTTCCAACCACAAATCTGGCAAAATCCAATGGATATTTTAGACATGAGAAAAATTTCACCATGATCCAAGCTTAGTGCATGGTGGAACAATGCCCCTAGCGGTTTCACTCAATTCTAAATAGACTTGGATCATCAAAAAATTGACTAGAGTTATAGATCCATGGGAGCAATGACTTCTTAGGTTGCTAGGTTTTGGTGGTGGAGAGAAATTTTTTACATGCTTATATGGCTCATATGCTGCAAAGGAGCACTAACTAATAGAGGTATGGTGAAACATTAGAGAAACTTGAGGTCCAAAATGGGCCTCCTAAGGAAAATAATAAAATAAGAGTTATGAATTTTCAAAGGGAAAGATAGAAAACTACCTTTTTTTATCATAATTTTGACTTATCTCGCATAGGTTTACTCAAATTTCAATTGTAGGCACTTGTTGGATGCAAAATTAAATTCCACATCCAACTAGTACCCACTATGCATACTTTTGATAGATCCACAATGAAATAAACTAGAAATACATGAAAAAAAAATGTTTCTCTGTTGTTAAATAGAGGATGCCCAAATGATGTCAAGCAAGGTCCTTAAAATGGTGAATGAATGAGAAGGGATTTGAGAAGATTTGAAAGTGTAGAAGGACCTTTTCACTCTACTCAGGTCAGGTCCTAAAAGGTCAATCCTGCTCGCTCCTAAAGTGGTTCTCTGGTTCTCTCTTTGACCCACATCAAGTCAATAACAAAGATTGGAAAATAGATGGAGGGTACATACGGGTCTTCGATGACAATCAGAGACGAGTAGATATGACTACTTGATTTAGATTTAGGAGTGGAACAAACTGATTAATAGACTAAATACAATAACACAGAAATAGGAAGAATAACAAAAATATTCAGTGAACAATATCTTCTATTAAATAATGAAATAGGATGAAACTGTTAAACTATAGAACTGAAACTTGCTCGAATGGTGGGATCTATCTCTAAGAAGAGATGTGGCTGCTATGCGCATTCGTCTGAGCAGAATGGATTACAATGAGGCGCCATAGGCCCTTTTCATATTACTCATGATTGCCAAAACCCTAGACATCCCAAAACCTAACCCTAGAAGGTGAAACACCAAAAGTCATGTGGGCCCTATGGGTAAGTTGGTGTAATTTGGTACCTCAAATTCCTAGAGTCATGACTTTTGCATATGACCTCTGTTTTAGGCGCGTGATAGCCTGTTGGAAAGGTCTTTCAGAGAACTACACATTCTGTATACAGTCTGACTGTGGAGATCCAAAAAAACAATGTTTATAGCCCCAAAACATCCCTGGAAGTACAACAAGATGTGTTGACATGAAAACATACAAAATAAGCCAGTTGGATTAGGTGAGAGGCCACCCGTATCCACCTAAAGAATCTGTGAGGCTTAAGATAGCCCCAGAAGTGTAGAAAACACAATTATAAAGCAGTACAGAAAGATGTGTTGAACAAAAAATGGGCATGAGGAGTCAGTTGGAATAGGTGGGTGGCCACCAATATCCACCTTGATCAATCCTCCCCCCTTAGGAAGCAATGGTCTCCATTGCGTTGATTTCCCCCATCAGGTGAGGAAAATTTTTCTTGATTTGGCCCTGGGTGAGCCACTTGCCTTGGTGTAGGAGTTGCCCTGCCTTGACAACTTGATAAAGTTGGATTTGTTGTTGGCAAGTGCCCTTGACCTATGTGTCCACAATCTGATTAGTGGATTCTTGTTCCATGCAGTTAGGGTTGAGCTCTATTGGTGTCAGTTGTTCGACGATCTCAGAGGTGTCCAATAATGGTGGAAAATATGGCCAAAGGAGGTCCACATTGAATACAGGATGCAAACCAAGGAAGGGTGGAGTGTTGAGCTCAAAAGCATTGCTACCCACAACCTTGGTGATAGTGTAAGGCCCATAACGAAGTGGTTGAAGCTTCTGATGGGGCTCGGTGAGACGCTCCTTCTGCAAATGTAACCAGACTTTATCGTCAACGTGAAACTAGTGTGGTACCCTATGTTTATCATGGCGCTACTTGTACTTAGCATTGGATTTCTACAAGATCTTCTGCACTTGTTGGCAGATGTGTTGAATCCGCTCAATGAATCTGGTGGATTTGTCAATTGCAGACTGATCAGGGGAAGATTCTGTCTATGCGATGGCAAGAGGAAGTGAAACATCAATGGGTCCCAAGGGTTGGAATCCAAGACACACCTGAAATAGGCTATGGTCGGTGGAACTATGGAGAGCCCTGGTGTAGTTGTGTTGGACATATGGGAGACTCTCGTCCCATGTACGGGGATGCTTATAATTGTACATGTGTAAGATGTGCACAATCATCCGATTGATGACCTCAGTTTGGCCATCGGATTGGGGGTGGAAATAAGTGGATTTTGTGAGCTTGGTGTCCAATAGAGACCAGAGACTCGACCAAAAGGTGTTGAGGAACCTATTGTCTGGGTCGGAGATGATGGTCTGTGGTATCCCAAAGTGAACCCAAACTCATTCGAAGAAGAGCTTGGCAGTATCTACCACTGTGACACTCTTCTTACAGGCTGTGAGGATGGCCATCTTCGAAAACCAATCAACGACAATAAACACGCAGTCATTTCCATGCTTGGTGGACGACAAACCAAACATGTAATCCATGTAGATGGATTCCCACAACTTCTTGGGAATAGGAAAAGGGGTGTATAATCCTTGCTTCTTGATAGTCGGCTTAGCAATGGCATAGGCAGTGCAAGATCTGATATATTTGTCGACGTCCTTTCGAAGTTTTAGCCAATAAAAATGTTTCTGAAGAACGACCATAGTTTTCTCTACACCAAAATGTCACGCCACCCGATTGTAGTGGGCTTCCCAAATCATCTTTGCACGCTTGCTTGTAGGAACATAGAGATGGCCCAGGTGGCATAAGATCCTGAATGTGAAAATCAGTGACGGTGGTGCATGTACCTAAGAGCTGATATGTGGTGGCAAAGTTCGAATCTTGCTGGTAAAGTTGGGGCCACTCCGATGTTTCATGTCCACAGGAATGGAGCACAGTGGTAAGTGCAACCACAGGAGGTCGATTAAGGCATTCAAGGACATGATTGGAGATACATGTATTATACTTGTGTAATAAAAGAAACGAGTAAAATAAGAAAAGACGATTTAAGAAAAATACTAAAAATAAGATAAGTTTATGGGAAAAGAAAAATAAGATAATGAAAGAATTACATAATGACAAGTGGATCCTCGAGATTGAGTTCTTTATCATGGATGGATTATATATAAGGACAGAGAAGAAGAAGAAAAGAGCATCTATTTTTGTCTTGGCCACTTTAAGCAGATGGCTAAGAAGAGATGGCATAGTAGTGGATTGAGGGCTCAAAGGCTTTTAGTCGTGATGACTGAGAGGTTGGTTGGGAGGAGAGTCGTTCCCCACAATATTTTGCAACATGATGGATCAACGAATGGAGTGCCATGGTTCGGCATTCATGGAATTGCAAGTAAGTTGATTCCTTCAACGTTTAGGTAAGTTACTCATCACCCGCTCCTTATAGTGTTTCAAGGGTTTTTCAGCAGGTTGAATCCATTTATGCATATAGAAATGCAATTTAAACAACAAAAAATAGCCTAGCATGACTACTTTCTTTTGTGATTTTGATCGTAAAGTAAATTAAAAAATATTTGTTTAATATATTTAACCCACATACTATAAATATCTTAATATATTTATAATTTTTAAATATCTTAATATATTTATAATTTTTTTAAATATTTGATATATACATAAAAAAATTTAAATTATTATTAATTTTATTTTATAAAATTAAAAAATATATATTTTTATAAAACTAAGGATATGATCATACAAAGCTTTTTAAAGGTTTCATTCTATTGCTAAGCAAAATAAAATTATTCGCAATCTACTTTACTAGACAATTATTGTGTTTAAAGCAGTGTTTGAGAGGTCATTGAATCCCTAGAAAACTTAGTTAATATGTATTCAAAGGTTGGTGACATCTTTAGATAGGTTATCATTCTTAACAAATGGTTAGTGTCCAGTGAACTTTTCAGGATCTTAGCAAGTCTTACATTCTTACCGAATGGTTAGTGTCTAGGATCTTAGCAAGTCTTACTTTAGTTGGTGAATCATAAGTAGTTTATAAACTTACTCCAAGCTTAAGGGTAGTTTTAGCTCAATCTACTTCTTAGAACTCTTTATTTCTCCCTAGCTAGATCATCAATGAGGCCTATCCAAGTTTGGATCACTTGCAGGTTCCAACTCTTGTTTTGAAGTTTAAATATGTGTAAGGTTCCATCCATATTTATTAGATAAAAGAAAAAAGAAAAAAAAATAAATTTAAAAAAGTTATCTATAGTTAGATAAAAATAAATTCAAAAACTTATATTTATGTAGAGATATTTGGTGAAGAAAAAATTTAACATAAGGTAGAGTGATAAATTGGCAAGAATCCAAGAGGCATTTTGGTCAAGACGAAGTTAGGCATAATGGCAACTAATAAATTGACATGGATCATAATGGAAGGATACAAGTGAGTATGTGAAGAAGTGATTATAGGAAGCAATATTTCTACTAAAGCATGTGAATCAATGTACCAGAAATGTGAAAGATATGGTAATTATAGTTGTATGATGTGGGACACATAGATTATATAGTTGAGTTTTATATGTTTAGAGGGTTTTATGTGGGGTTTAGTTGGTAAAATTGGCATTTTAAGTCCTTTGGATTTTAAGGGGTCACGGATTCAGTCCACTAGGCACCTTTCATCGTTTAAGGGTTCTACTTGGGGTTTAACATGTAACATGAACTTCCTCCAGTCCATTGGATTCTTGGAGGTAATGGGTTCAATCTACTAGGTACATTCCATGGGTAGCATTCAATTTGTCACCGAAGGCTTGGTTTGTTGTATAGTGTCATTGTGATGAATTCGAAGTCAGGGGAGTTGTACAAATATATTTCCCCCACAAGTGGTTGTTGATGAGTTATCTATGAAAACCTCTAGGGATGTAGACCAAACCAATTGAGGAGGTCGAATATCCAACTTGGAAAATAATATATAGAAAAATAATAAAAACATTGTGGAACATTTACATGGATGTGGGTTGGAGATTGGAGTATATGGGTGTGGAAATAAGCTAATCTTATAGTAAAAGGGTATTCTTTCCAACCACAAATCTGACAAAATCCAATGGATATTTTAGACATGATGAAAATTTCACCATGATACAAGCTCAGTGCATGGTGGAACAATGCCCCTAGCAGTTTTTCTCAATTCTAAATAGAGTTGGATCATCAAAAATTTGACCAGAGTTATAGATTCATGGGAGCAATGACTTCTTAGGTTATTAGGTTTTGGTGGTGGAGAGAAATTTGTTACATACTTATATGGCTCATATGGTGCAAAGGAGAACTAACTAATAGAGGTATGGTGAAACATTAGAGAAACTCAAGGTCCAAAATGGGCCTCCTAAGGAAAATAATAAAATAAGAGTTGTGAATTTTCAAAGGGAAAGATAGAAAACTACCTTTTTTTATCATAATTTTGACTTATCTCACATAGGTTTACTCAAATTTCAAGTGTAGGCACTTGTTGGATGAAAAATTAAATTCCACATCAAACTAGTACCCATTATGCATACTTTTGATAGATACACAATGAAATAAACTTGAAATACATGAAAAAAA
>JZKD02S1489388.1:121436-155499 GCA_000966675.3 Picea glauca | reverse complement strand
AGATCAATTTTGGTAAAATACCAAGCACCACTTAATTCATCCAAAATGTCATCAATGACAGGAATGGGAAATTTTTCTTTGATTGTAAGTTTGTTGAGAGCTCAAAAATTAGGACATGTGTGCCAAGTACCTTCTTTCTTGAGTACCATGACTACTAGAGAATAAAAAGGACTGGTACTGGGACAGATGACACCGACATCTATAAATTCTTGAACAATCTTCTCAATTTCATTCTTCTAGGAGAAGTGATGATGATAAGGGAGAAAATTTGGAGGAAGACTACCTGGAACTAGAGGAATGGAATGATCATGGACAACTCACAAAGGGGGAATTCCCTGGGGGGTTTGAAACATAAATTGGTGTTGGGAGAGGATATATTGGAGGTGAGGATGTACATAGGGTGTCTCAACTTCCTAAATGGAGTGAAGTTGGGAAATAATTCCAGAGTGACCTTTTCTGAGGAGATTTTACATTCAGTGTGAACTGATAATCTCTGGGGACCCTGCCATGATGCCTTGGAACTTATGTAGTTGGCCCTCTTGCTAGAATTACGTGGTTAATTTATGGAAATCCATGGTGATAGGGTTGAGAGTGCGTAACCATTCCACACTAAGTACAATTTCACAACCGCCCATGTCAATAGAAAACATATGATATTTCAGGTGGTAGTGACCAATATGGAGGCACACTTTTTCACAACTCCCTCCACATTTCATGGAACCCCCATTGGATATCATGATTTGGAAATTATTAACTATAAGAATATAGCAATTGAATTCTTATGCAATGCAACGATGAATAAAATTATGTGTGTTTCCACTGTCAACTAGAATGATGACTTTTTGGTTCTTAATGTAGCCAATTAACTTGAGGGTTTGGGGATTGGAGAAACCTGTGAGTGCATTCAGAGAAATCAATGGTTCAGCTTCTGGTGGATAAGAGGTATGATTAATATCATTTGGTGGGGGTAGCTTGAGTACAGGACAAACATTGACCTTTGCTTCAGAAACATCCTATGACATAGCCATAAAAGATTTTGTTCCTCACACTTTTTCCCTAGAAAATACTTGTCATCACAATTATAACAAAGACCCTTAAGTTGACATTCATCCATTTCTGCTCAATTCAATTTCTGGACCTTGAGGGGAGTAGTAGGAGGAGCGGGAAGTGTTGGTTTAGAGTGAGGAATAAAAGGTGTTTTTCTGGTTTAGGATGATACGACTTGTTGTGCTTCCTTGGCCCATTTTGTAGCTTCTAACCAAGTCTGGGGGCGAGCCATGAGGACATGGGAAAATATTTCATTCTTGAGGCCACCGATAAATAATTCACTAAAAAAAGCATCTGTCATGCCCTTCGCTCTAAAAACAAATTGCTCAAAGGAAGATTTAAACTCTTCCACTTGGCCAGTTTGTTTCAACTTGGTCAAACGAACTAAATGATGGGTTTCGGTGTCAAAGTGGTCATAGATATCTACAAAAAATTGTGTCTAAGACACATGCCCTTGGTGTGCCTTTTTACTCCATTTCCACCATTTCCAATGTTCAGGATCCAAATGGAGAATACCATAATGAATTTTGGCCAAATCATCGGTAATGCCATGCAAAGGGGACTAATTTTCCATTTGGGTGACCCAACCTATGGGATATGAGCCATGAAATTTGTTGACATACACTCTGGGAAGGCGTAGGTCATGATGAAATTGATGGGTGTGGGAATTTGATTAAGTCTCACCTTTGGGGTATAAATTTTGGTCATATGAGATATGGTCTCTGTTGGCACAGGGGTAGAGCCAGGGTTCAATGCTACGACAGTGCACCAACAAAACCCTAACTACCATCCCTTTCAAAAACACCTGCGAAGCAGATGAAGTCTCACCCGAGGTAGAGGTAGGGGTGGTTGCAAGACTCAAGTGTTTGCAACCTTAGCTGGGACACAGATCTGTGATTATAATACTTAACATAGCACTTGGCATCAATAGTTCATCAATATTCAACCAATAACTACTGCACAGATAGAAAAAAGCATCGCATCATTCACACTGACCTAAAGTGATCAATCACTTATCACAAACATATGGATCATATCTAGTAGAAGCAAGCACTAAGCACATTCATAGAAGTCAGATCTAGCATTCATAGCACAAAGCATAAGCAAATCTATCTATCTATATCAAAGAACTTATCTAGAGAGAGTCATAAACACATTAAGATAAGCACAAAGCATAACAACACAATATTTACGTGGTTCACCCCCACCCTGGGGCTACATCCACCAAATCTTCTTCTTTATTGTCTTTAGTCAATCGGTTACGAGCACAGAGCCTCAAAACCCTTACTCTGCATAGGACAAAAGATTTGTGCAACTCGCTAGATCCTTCTTCCTTGTGTTCCAACACTATGCCTTTCATAGTCTTACTACAATGACTTGCACTTAACTTTTCAAGTTTCATATAGTATGCACAAAGCCTTACAAGTCCTAATCACACAGATCCAAATCTTGGCACTTAGCCTACTTGCCTACTAACATCACATAAATGCACCACTACTTATATCTATCCTAAGAATTTATTTATATATACAAAATAGGCCTAAACATGGGTAAACCAATGGGCCGACATCCCATTCCCGTTACATATTCCCACATCCCAAAAATGACCTAAAAAGGGGCCGAGATCCCGTGATATCTACTTCTTCTTTTGCTCCTCCTTCGATATGGTGTTGAAGTCCAAAATAGGTCAACATGATCAAGAATCTCCCAAAGCTTGGTCAAAGGCTAACATGCCCCCAACACTCGCCTGTGACTCATCTCGAGTCACTCTAGTCTGACCAGTTCTACCTCGAATGCCTCGAGCTTGGCTCGAGCTGCTTTGACTTGCTGCTATGGTACGACCTCTTGCTCGATGAACTCCTGGATTACGACGTCGTTCACTGGCTCTTCTAGGCACTATTTTTCTACATTAACAACTTTTTCTAGATCTTCTCCTCGACTCTCGATCTCTGTGAACAACTAATAGGCCTTATATTGCATAGGCTGGAGCCGTTGATTTACTTCCATCACTTTTCTTTGAATCGTATGGATCTGTTGCTGGACGGGCCGTTGCTCTTGAGACCGCTTCATTCTTTCTACAGCTGACAGGACCTTCAACTGTGCTTGTAGTATCTCTGCGTGTTGCTTTGCATCCTGGAGCTGGGACTCCAATGCCTGCAATTTTGGGTTCTTAGTGAGCTTTTCATACGTTTGGGAACTGTGGTTACTCAACTGCTTTCACTCCCCTGCAAGAGCCTTCAGTCTCTCAACTACGCTCCTAGAGGTTGCTTCCCTTTGATTTCTCACATCTTGAGGGGTCTCGGGTACTGCGCATAGCTCCAAATCTGCTATGCATTATTGTAGCTGCTAGATCACTTCTTCAATTTGTACTATTTTCTGTGGAGTTCTCTCTTTGGCCTTTATTTCTATGACTGCCACAGAGAGAAGTGCTCTGTTGACCATTTCTTTTACTTCGAGTTGCTCCGTGAGAAACTGTTCCTTTTCTTTTTGCAGTTGGGATTTTTCTTTGTCAAACTTTGCTTGGAGAGAAAGCTTCTCCCATTCCGCAGTACTGCATTTCTCTTCAAGGACCCTTGTACTTGTGCCAAAGCCTAGGTGGCTTGCGCTAATTATTATTGTGCTCGTCAAAGGTGAGCTTCGACTATCTCAGTGATTCAGTGGAATTGATCTGGCTCATCTCCCACTTCTGGTGTTCCTGCTGATAGAGGCACAGTGGGGACTGTGTGGATGGACTGCACTGCTTGCTGCAATCCTTGAAGATCAATCTCGATTCTATTGTACATCGCTTCTTTCTTAGCCTCTTATTTTTCTGCTATCTCCAGCGAAGCATTGTTCAGGGAAGCTAAAATGAAATCGAAGTCATCTGAGGTGAGGATGGTCTGCATTTTGGTCATAGAAACTTTCGATTTCTTCCGGGAGGAAGGTTTCATGGGGGAAACCTTCCTTTTCTTCGAGGGGTCCTCCTCATCTCTAGGTGGTGTAACCCCACCTTTCTTCTGTTCAAATTCTGCACCATCTATCTCTCCGCCATCACCTCCTTGCTCTGGTGAGATGGAAGAAGTCTTCACATATGCACTGTCTAAATCTTGAATCTCTTCAGTTTTCTTCGTCCTGTTAGGTCTGGGTGTGTCCTGTGCGGTTTCTAGATTGTCTATATCAGATATCTCCACAGGGTCTGCTGAGGAGGTCTGCCGACCAGTCCTTGGTGATATCCTCCAAGTCCTCCTCTGTTAGATTGTAGTAGGACTGAAGTTGCTACTTGTGCTCATCAACGCGCGCTATGATGTAAATGAAATGGTGGTCTGCGTTGAAATTCATCAATGACCTAAACCTGTGTAAAGTATTGGATGTCATGCGAGGCTATGAATGTATAACTACCTTCAACTGGTTGTAGTATGCGTGAAATAAAACATTGGACTACCACTATTTATTCATGTCGCTTGAATACCATAGTGTGTTGAACTTAGCAGCCAATGGTTCAAAGGGGTTGATGTCTGGGAAGTTCGCACCTTTCGGCATCTCTGAGGCAATGAAAGAGATCAAGATCAATAGCCAGCTGAAGTGGAATTCGTACCCTTGATATTGTGCTTCTCTGTAGTCAAGTTCTAATTGGTTTACTAAGTACTTCACCCAATTCATTTGTAGGCCCTCTGCGCACTTCCCTGCGAGGTCGACTACAAAACTAGTCACTTGGGTGGGTCGGTTCTTACGTACTAACTTCCTTGTAATCATATAACAGGTGAGGCACAATGCACCACTCTAGATAGAAGATACCTTGTAGCCTCATGTTCCTTTATCGACATCTCCATAAGTTTCTTTGATCCTTTAGGTGAGAGGGCGATCCATGGCTTTTCCAGGATAAAACTCCTGTGGGTCGGGTGCTTGCATACTAAGCCTCGTGATCCAATTTATCAACGTCAGATCCACTATTATACACTGGTTTAACCATAGATAACCTCCTTGGTAACAAGACAACAACAATATGACACATGCATTCACCTCCTGGTGTCGTCCGAAATGCGAAATCTTCATAACGTTCAACAGGGTGGACTGCACGAGGTTATGGGTCCATGACTGAGGGATGATCTTCAAATTCTTTCCCTTTTTTCTGGTTAGGTACTTATATGGGGTGAGCATGTTGTAAACTTTCTGGTCACCGAGGTTGAATTCACTAAATTTCAATGCTGCAATCTTATCTTGGTCTGCACGAACTACACGTATCCCCTTTGGGAGGTACGTAGTGACCAAGGCATACTCAAAATATCTAGGTATGCTATCGCGGTTTACAACACCGCTCAGAGGTGGTATATAAGTAGGTAATATGCTCATAATCAACTTTATCATTCACGAGGTCATCCTTGTGCTTAGTTCACTTCTCATCTGATGGTCGGGATGGTTCGGCTTGAGCAGTGGATGGAGAAGCTAGCAGTCCTCTCATGGATGATGCTTTTACACCTGTGGACAATCCTCTCTCTGACATGACTCTTTCAGTCATCAGGTCGATCAAAACTTCCTCAACAACTCTTTCTGCAGTGCTCAACTTGTCCGACATACATACTCGGGGTTAACAGTCTCAGGTGCAAGGGGTAGCTTAGACACAGTAATGGGAGAGAGAGAAGAAGCAAGATGATCACGGTATAAACTCAACGTAGTCTGTGGGCTCAAATTCTCAATTAGCAAAAGTGTTCTCGGTGCATGGCATGGTGGGATAAATAGATAACTCGACAATGGGTCACTTGCAATGAGTATGAGGTCTTCATTAACTCTGTTCAGTCCGTTATGGCACGGTCCAATGGTCTGGTGTCGAGACTTAAATTCCTTTCCAATCATTCGAGGCAACAGTCAAACGGTTATAATGTCCCCAACGACTATATTTCTTTGCCATGGTGAAGTGCCATGTGTCGCTGTTCTGATATCCCGACGAAGCTCCAATTTTGAAAATTTTCCTTTTGTGAGCTTCCCTCTAGAACTTTCTGTAACTTTTCAATCTTATCCCTCTTCTTAATTAGCTTTCTAGCCTTCTTTCCAGTGAGCTTCATCTCAGTATGCGTTTTTCCATTCTGATTCTTATCTTATTTTAACATAGTTACTTCGCGTTGTTGAAATTCTTTCCTAATATTCGAGGGTGATACTTCTTCTTTGTATGGGATAAGTACTTTAGTCTTATGTTGGTCTTCTAATGTTCTTGCAACTTCGACATCTGAGCCTCTAGTGTTAAATAGCTTTGATCTATTCTCCTGTTCTGCAATCAAGTGTGCTATCCTTCTGGTCATGAAATATTTTAACTCTTGTTTCTTCTGTTCCAAAACTTCTTCTTCTTCCTTTCGTCTAGCTTTATCTCTATCAATCCAAGGTTTTCCTAGTAACATGGTAAACAAAGCGCTGTCTTCAATAAATTTAATAATATCAAAATATTCTTCTATCGAAGTTCCATTAACGTGCATAGGTATACGAGCGAGCTTCCCACAGAGGTTTACCAACTTTCCTCTGAATAGTCCTATTCCTCCTAATGAAGGGATCATAGCAGGCTTCCCTATGGATTCCCAAGTTCTTTTTGTTATGATATTCACCTATGTTTCTTCATCTAGAACACATTCAATGTCGAAGTCTCCTATTCTTACTTCAATGCATTATTTTTCCTTGAAGACCTCTGATAGTCTGACATGTCGATGGTCATTCAGGGTTTCGTTTATTTGCAACAATAATTTTTCTGATTCTTCCTGGGATTCTTCCATTTTTGGATCTGCCTTAGGGTTTTCTTTATTCAGATTCATTTCTTCCATCTTAGAAATCATTCTAGGGCAATCCAACACTTCATGGTCCATAGCTTTACAACAAAGACAACTAGGTCTCTTCCCAGGGCATTCCTTAGCAATATGTCCCAGTCTTCTGCAACTATAACAGAGGGTTAATCCTCTCTTTCTTTTAAATGATCCCCAACCTTTCTGGTACTGTGCACTAGGGTCATGGTATCTAACCTGTAAAAAATTATTTCTAGGATCTTGCATCCATTTGTTAGTCCAAACATTCTTTCTATGCATAGGTGTAACATATCTTTCACTATTCTTATCAGATCTACTCATATCAAGCCTTCTTTCATCAATTAGTGCCCTAGTTTTCAATCTAGGACAAACCCTATCAAACATACCTAGATCCATACTTTAGAAACAAAATTTTCCACTTATCTTACTTCTACAGAGCACAAAGCTTTCAGATCTAAAACTTTTCACTATTCTTACCTTTATCAGATCACAAAGCTTGCATATATTACCTCTTTTAATTAGAAATTCTCACTTTTACCTTTCTGAGAGCACACAGCTTCCGGATCTTGCTTCTCTCCTTCAGATCCAACTTCTTTTCTTCAGATTGGGCTTCTTTATTTTAGCACAAAGCTTTATAAATCAAGTAGACTATTGCGCACTAGAGAGACAGATCTATGCACAGAGCTTTCACAACTTCAGGATGAATATTTGCACAAAGATTCTTCTTTCTCAGTTCCCAACAATCACAGCTTCAGGTCCCGACAATGGAACCATTTGTTGGCACATGGGTAGAACCATGGTTCAATGCTACAACAGTGCACCAACAAAACCCTAACTACCAACCCTTTTGGTAACACCTACGAAGAAGATGAAGTCTCAACCGAGGTAGAGGAAAGGGTGGTTGTAGGACTCAAGTGTCTGCAACCTTAGCTGGGACACAAATATGTGATTATAATACTTAATAGAGAACTTAACATTAATAGTTCATCGATATTCAAGCAATAAATACTGCGCAGATAGAATAGAGCATCGCATCATTCACATTGATCTAATGTGATCAAGCACTTATCACAAACACATTCATAGAAGTCATATATAGCATTCATAGCACAAAGCATAAGCATATCTATCTATCTATATAAAAGAACTTAGCTAGAGAGAGTCATAAACACATTAAGATAAGAAAAAAGCATTTAAAAACATTATTTACATGGTTCACCCCCACCCTGGGGATACATTCACCAAGTCTTCTTCTTTATTGTCTTTAGTCAATTGGTTACGAGCACAGAGCCTCAAAACCCTTACTCTGCACAGGACAAAAGATCTGTGCAGCTCGCTAGATCCTTCTTCCTTCCATTCCAACACTAAGCCTTCCATAGTCTTTTTACAATGACTTGCACTTAACTCTACAAGTTTCACACAGTATGCATAAATCCTTACAAGTCTTGATCACACAGACCCAAATCTTGGCACTTAGCCTTCTTGCCTACTAACATCACATAGATGCACCACTACTTCTATCTAGCCTAAGAATCTATTTATATATAAAAAATAGGCCTAAACATGGGTAAACCCATGGGCCGACATCCCATTCCCATTACATATTCCCACATCCCAGAAAGGACCCAAAAAGGGGTCGAGATCCCACGATCTTTGCTTCATCTTGCGCTCCTCCTTCGATAGGCTGTCGAAGTCCAAAATTGGTCAACATGACCAAGAATCTCCCAAATCTTGGTCAAGGGCCAACAATCTCCATGAATATTCATTTTGGTGGAGAGATGGACATTGGAGGATTCAAGCTAACTTACAAGCTGGGTAGAGAGGTCATGTTTTAGGTTTTCCATTTTAGTGTCTATGGTGTCATGCATGTTTTCATTGATGGTGGTAATATTGGAATTGATTTGCTTCACTTCCTTCTGGGTTGTAAAAAAATAATATGACAAGGTATTGAGGCATGATTCAAGGTCTTGGTTGCAGGCGTGGGACATGGTGAAAGTGAGATATAGGAAAGGGATGGGTGGGTCCACATATAAAATGGGTTATGGGTGAATGGTATCATGATGACCAGGGTGAAAAATGGATCTAATGGGGTAGGTCCCAAATAAGGTTGCCAGAAGGGGGTCGAGACCATAGAGAAAAAAGAAGAAGGTGAAAAATGATAGCTATTACTGCAATCAGAATGAAAAGATGAATCATATGGGATATGTCTCAAATAAGGGTGCAGGTAGGCCCCAAACATTTTTTTTAATTTTATTTTTTTACTCCTACAGAGTTATACTCCGATTTGAATAATATTGCAATGTCGAAATTCCCAAATTCTTAACAGGAAAACGTGTGTAGTCAATTCACAACCAGAATGTAGGAGGAAAGGTTGCACAACAATAGATCTTTTCTGTTCTCTTTCCATCCCAAAGGTTAGATTTTTTAGGGTTCCTACAAACAAGGGTTTTCCCTATGCTATAACTCTCTGATATATGTTCAAGGTTGAACAATAGTTCTTGGTCCAATTTCTTAGGGAACTAACTAAGGAGGCTAGACCGTACCCTTATCCATACTACCCAATTACCTAGGTACTAGAGAGTATCTTCCTGAGTGTTGTTCTTGGTGGAACTATAACAATTAGGTGACCAATCAGTTGATTTATGGAGGGTTTCAAGATACCTAGGCTAGTGCATATATAAGTGCTGTCTGATGAGCTACCACTTGAAGGGGTACCAACAAGGGTTACAAGGGTTTCCAACAATGTGAGCTTAAGTATCTCTTGTATTTCTTGAGTGTATGCTTCCTTAACTGCATATTTATGCACTGAATGACATATCTCTATAGTTTTAAGATGTCGAAATACGTCTCTACCCTGAAAAAAAATAACCCACAATTCCTTCCAAAGAAAGTGCTCTAATACCACTTGTTAGGTACCAGATCTATTATAATAGAAGAAAATATAAATACTATAAAGAATAATGACAAAACAACATAATATATGAAACCACAACACCAAAATAATACCTTTGTTGATAGGAAACAATGTTCAATTTCCTCTTCAAGGGGGAAACCTCCAGTAGAGAAATGCTCTATTACAATAATTATCAAGAAAAAGACTTCTCATGCCCTCGACTCCATTTTATACTAATTCTATCTACTAAAAGAACAATCTAGACGAAGATATTTCTAGAAGCATAAGCTTCTATTAGGTCTTCTTACATTTGACTTATTCTTCCTTATTACTAGGCCTTATTAATATCGACCTTTATTACATGGAAAATATATTATTCTACCTACATGAGGGGTTAGGGAGGTTAAGTCCATGACATAATCCATTTAATTAAGGTAAATTCAAGAGTAGAAGGGTTTGGATGATTTCCACATGTCTTGACACATAGACCAATGTGGAAATACCTGTCCAATGCTACCACTAACATCAACACTTATGTCATCCACCCTTGTGGCCAATACCTGAAATTTTGAATTATAATCTTCAATATCACCTAATTTATTTATTCTTGTCAATTTATTGAAGTAGTCATGTTTCCAAACTTTCCCATATTGTGCTTCTAAGTCTATTGTAAATAAGACCCAAGTATAATGATAAAAAGGGGGTTGCCTTTTTACTGTCCATTGGTACCATTGATATGGTTTTATCTCAAAGTTCAAAGTTTCTATTTGAATCCTTTTATTTTCATCCATAATATTATGTAGTTCAAAATATTTCTCTATTTGGTTCACCTAGGTGAAGAGCTTTGTTCCATCAAACTTCTTTAATTCAATCTTGGGAAGGTTGAATTTAATACCCCCACTGTAATTAACTCCACTATTAGAGTTAAACACATTAGAAATTTGCTTATTATCGACATGATGTTCAACCTAATTACTACCATTATTTTCATGAGATCCTTGCATTTTGATATCTCCTTTAGGGGGTCTCTCAACTAGAGCCTGGGAGATCATGGAATACAAGGAATTTTGCAATTCCTTCATAGTTTTTTGTATTTCTAATTTATTTTCATCCATCTTATTTTTCATGTCATCCATCTTCTTATCCATTTCTTGAATTTGATTTTTTGATGTTACAAACTCATCCTTTGTTATTGACCTAACACTCAATTCATTAAGTTGTTCCACCAATTTAGATAGCATGTTATGCATGTCCTCATTTTCTTCTTGAGTTATAGATGAGACTTTGGGAGGTTTAATTGGTGTTTAAATATTATTTGGACCCATGTATAATAAAAATAATAATACTCTTCTTTTTCCTCTTTATCACAAAGTTTGAATCACCAAAAACAAATCTTCCAATAAAAAGTTATGCCAATTTGGAGTTTGTTCTCTTGGCCGACCTTCCTTATGATGTATTTATGAAATTTAGGCCCTTATAAGTCTGAAATTTCGACCTATAGTAATATGATATTTTCTCTCTACAATTCCATAGGTATGACCAAAATTGAACATGCCAAGTGGAAGTTAGGGTAACTTTCCCAAACCTTGATGATTTTTGGCCTTTTCAGGAGATTGAAATTGTACAGAATACCACATGCTCAATATTTGATATATGATTCTGAAACTTGTACCATAATTACTATAGAATATCCTCTTTCCAATGAAACTAGTCTCACATCATTTAGATCCTCTATGAAGAATATATGACTATTTTATCTGGAACACTTGTTTGAGACTAGTTATAGGACTATTCAAAAACCATATCTTCCACAGAGTGTACCTAATAAATTACAATGACCTAGAAGCTGAAATTTGTACCCCAAGTACCTTGACATGTCTTATAAACATCCTCAAAATTTTTATTTCTCAAGTAGCCCTACATTTTTTTTATATTGAAAATGACAAGATAACTTGCTTGAGGAAGAAAAACCCTAGGATCAAGGATCTACTACCAAATGTTATGATCCAACACCTTAAAAATGATAAAAAGTCAATGAATTACATTCCACTTCGAGGGGGAATCCTCCTTTTACAATATATCCAATTCATAATACAATATGAGATGAGATAAGATTATCTTAATACTAGTTCTCCTTAGTATATATATATATATATATATATATATATATATATATATATATATATATATATATATATATATATAGGAGACAAATGGTACAATTATAATGAAAGGGTTCGATGACGGGGTTCAGAGCCTACATACAAATATAACACAAGAAATGTAATAATTCAATAAGGGGATTAATAAGGGGTTTTATACATAACATGGGATTTTATGGGATATTTTTAGGGCTTAACAAAATATCTATAATTGGACTATTGAGAGTCTAGCGACTCTTCATTGACTATATCACTAGATCTCACAAGCCGTAGACTTCTGGGTGCAAAATAATTTAGAAGGGTATATTATCGATTTCACTATAGAAAATCACAAAGCCTTATAGAAAGACAAAAATGTATTTATAGAAGGAGACAGAGGAAGATTTTTGTGGGAAATAACTTTGTGGATCAAGGTCCTCCTGGTAGAAGAAAGAATGTTTCCTTTTCCCTCAGAAAACATGGAAACTTAAACACCTACGATCGGGGGAAGGTGATTTCTAGAAGGGTTCATGAGTTAAGATAGCGAGAATTTTTCTTTGAGATATGGGGGGTCATAAAGAGAAGAGTGTAAGAAATGAATGAGATCTAAGAAGGGATTCAGTTGTTGAAAAATGGTGGTGGAACTAGATGAAAAAAATGATGAAGTGGACTGATCAGTTGCGAAATAAGAATAGATTAGATTTTAGTGATAGAGAAAAGATTGAAGAGTTGTGGAAGTTGAAGAGATGATGAAGACTGACCAATCAATGGTTGAAAGAAATAAGGGGTGTGAGAGGTGAAGTTTCCATAGGTAGTAGACAAGAGGAAAAGTATTCATAGGAGGTAGATGAAAGAATTAGGGTAGATGCCACCATCGAGGAAGAAGAGTCATCCCTTACCTTAGAAGAAGTTGTGGAAGAATCATAACCTATAACTCCAGAAGATATCAATTTGCATCATGAACCAAATGCAATGTTGTAGGAGAACGAGACCCCCTAGATCTAAGAAATACGTTCCATAGGTAAGGGAACCAACCCTGAATCACCTATTCCCCCAATGCCATAAAAAAATATGGAAATTTATTCAATAAATACTTTTACAACTTCTATGATTCCTATTTCTTTGAGTTCTACAAGTTTATTGGGTAGTAGTAGTGGAAGTATGGTGAGTTCTAGCGTCATATTGAAACTATGATATCATGGGTTAAATTTAGTAGGGTCTATAAGTTCATCAATGGAAACACAAATGACATAATCCATGACTCAATACCTTGAGTTTTGGTGAAAGGGAGATGCAGATGTTGAATAACACCGGTTTCTATGTGAAGCCATCTGGAGGTCTCGAGGGACTTTGGATGAGAATATGTTGGTTGAGTTTTAGACCAATTTTAGAGGTTGATCTCTCAAATGGTACATGAAGACTATTGAACCAGGGATTCAAGGTAAATCCTTCACTTTGGTTCAAGTAGGATAGAGGTTTTTTGCAGAGTTCTAGTTACCACAATTAGAGAAACAAGTACTTTCCGAGTTGTAGGAGATAAATCCGAGAGATGGTGATTCTACATGGGAATACAATCAGATGTTTTAATATGCAATAGGGAATCTAATGAACCCTATTAATTAATATCATCAAAGGGAGTGGTTCATTTAGGGGTTACTACCTTTTAACTACATCCCTATGACACAACAAAGGATAGCCACTCTAGGAGAAGCATTAAAGTAGGTTATGAAGATTGAAGCCATGGAAGGCTATCCAGGAAGCTTAAAAGTTATGAGATCTCCTGAAGATGCGAATCTCACACAATTGTAGGGGAAAATATTTACACTAAATGAAAATATTTAGGAGTTTTCCCTTCCCAAGGCAGGTCGGCCACAAGTTTGGTGTACAAACTGTTACATAGAAGGTCACTTGGTGACTGGATGTATAATATTGAGAGGTGTAGGAACCTCTAGTACTCTGATGGCACCTCCACAAGTAGGACCACTAGGAGGAGTTTCACAAGTTGCTTCTACAACAATATTTCATGGGCTTGACCAATATCATTCCTTTCTAAATAAACGTGGAGTACAACCTAATAAATATTGTGAGATTTGTATAAATCACAGGCACTCTCCATGACATTGCTACATTATGAAAAAATACATACCTGCTTCGAATACATTGTATTGTAAATTCCGTGGTTCTCCAACTCATAATACTAATCAATGTCGTGCTCTATATGCACTTGTAGATAAATTGGATCGATATGCATTCAAGATGAATGAAGGACCTCAAGAATTTGGAGGTGGTCGCAGAGGTGGAGGAAAATAAAAAGGTGAATGAATTGGAAAAATAAGACCATTTAGCTGTTACAATTGCGAAGAGAAAGGAAATATTTCAAGAGATTGTCCACTTCTAAGAAGACCCCAGTGTTCACACTGTAGGAATAATGATCATGCTACTGAAGACTTCCTTGCTCTAATTTCTAAATGAGAATATTGTGCCAAACAAAGAGGAGCCAATTTGATCAATTATGAATCAATAATTGTAGCCGAAGGGAGTGGATATGCTATTAATATTATCACTAGGGGAGGAGCAAAGACTGGTGTTGATGTAGAGAGTATGCATAAAATCAAGATTCAAAAGGTTATGTCAGATAATTCCAAGTATGATCCTGCATGGAAGAAGTAATTCTTTAGAAATTCATGGTCCATAAACACCCGAAGTTACATAACCAAGTTTCAATTTGACCCCACATCAACAAAGGACATCCAGAGAGTCATTTGCTCAGTTGGAGTCTTTAGGTAAAACACATAAAGTTGTTGATATTTGGTTTCAATTATTCTCTGATATTTTAGACGATGAAAAAATTACTACGAAGTTGAAGAATTCCATTAAAGTGGCCTTGGGAGCTGAAGGAAATCCAGAAGAGTTCATTTCTACTAACCTTCTAGAGTGGAAAGCAAGTAGGGTACGTAGAAGAAAGAGGAGAACTCGAAGGGAATTCATACTAAATTCCCAGTTGGATGGTTATGAAATTAAGGATGCTATGCTATAATTTCCCTCTAGTGTCAAAATTCTTCCTAAGAAGACTTGGGAGGAAATGAGGAAACCTAAGTTACTATATTCTCCTATTCAGCCGAGGATGGAAAATCAATACTGCATTTTTTCAACAGGAAGATTACACAACGTAGAAGTAGATTTGGCTGGTGTCAAAGCAGTAGTATATTTTGAGGTTATTGAAATAATGGGTGAGAAGGATCCATATCCATATTTTTTAGGAATTGACTGGGCTTATGAAAACTATGATGTCATTGATATTAAAAAGGAAACTATGAATTTTGAGTCTGATGGCATGAAAGTCACTCAACCTTTAAATCCATACCAAGGACCACGATATATTGAACCTGTAGATGATAATATGGATCCATATGTCCTTTATTAGTTGTATAATATGACTATAGGAAAATGAGCTGATTATATTAACCCCACTATAGATGAATCAATAACTTGGAAGAGTGTTCAATCTATGGATGAGGATTCCAAACTAGCTTTTAACAATTGGCAACAAGGGAGGTATAATAAATTTTCAAGATGTTCTGCAACTATCCACTTAGTAAGGTGGATTGGGGATGAAATAGGCAATTGTCCAACATATGATGGGACTTCATATCTACACATTTTTCTCATTGATATGGAGAATAAAGTTGCAGAATAACAAAGAATTTCAACACTTGACATAGCTTTGAGATCTTTCTTGCTAGATGGTAGGCCAATCATAAAGGAACTATTTCTTCTTGGGATGAGGATAATCTTGCCATACAATACTGATTCATTTCTCCATCAAAAGTAAGCTAGTCAAGGGAATATTAAAAGATGAAAAATCAGTTATTAGTTATGGAACCTTATGATGGGTTCTTTGATCCAGTGGAGTATATTGAGTATTTTCTTCGAGTATGGGATGATGCACAACTACCATCTCATTTATGGGTACATTAATTATTCCATTCTCCGAGGATGATTCCAAAATCCTAGTATGTGCACGAGGAGACCGCGAGTAATACTGCATGCTAGAAGGTACTACAATATTAGTTTTGTCATGATTTTTCCTTTTCTGGTAAGTCTTTAGAAATTACAGTAGTATTGCAACAAATCAAGAAAATGTTGTTTACTAATGAATTCAAGCCCAAGTATTCTCCTACATTATGTCATGAGCATAAATATATGCTTCAGTTTAGTTTTTACCCATCACCTACAAGGATACCTATGGCTTGCAACAAGGTTGACAAAGATCCTGAATATCTTAAAGCCCTGAAGGGGCTTAGACATATGACCTTTAAGGAATTTGTAGGAACACAAGAAGTTAGAGAAACTCCATCAAGTAATTCCATTAGTTCATATACTTAGCCTCTAAATTTGTAGAAGATAAATATTGGGAGTGAAGATCATCCTAAGCTAGCTTCTATAGGAGACTTCTAGGATGAACAAACTATGAGAGAGATCTAGGACCTGTTGAGGGAGTATGAGGATTTTTTCTTGAAGAGTTTTTCAGAACATAAAGGAATTAAAGGAGATATGGGATAAATGAAAATAGAGTTGAATCCTGATGATAAACCAATCAAACATAGGTTGTATCGCTTAAATCCAAGGGTTACATAAAAAGTTAAAAAGGAAATTGACAGAATTCTTGTNTAATAAAGATGACTGGGATGAGAGAGTTCCTACTATCCTTTGGGCATATAGAACCACTATGAATAAGTTACACAAGTATACCCCTTTCCAACTGGTTTATGGGAGAGAAGTATTAGTACCGATTGAATTCATCACTTCAAGATTATACATTTCCCAAGTTAATTAGATGACATATGATGAGTCTATTGTGGAATGGGTTGTGGAGTTGTTGGAATTGGAGGAAGCAATAGTTTTAGCATATTTTCATCATACTGTGGAAAAATCAACAAAAAAATATTGACATGACAGGCACATCAATACCAAGGATTTTTCTCAAGGTGACCAAGTGTTTCTCTATGATAGTTAGTACCATAAGAATCCAGGAAAGTTGCAGATGTATTGGCTTGGACCAATTCTAGTTGCAAAAATTTGGGATTCAGGAGCTGCTAGACTGGTGCAACTAGATGGTGTTCTTCTACTGAGATGGGTGAATGGTGCACACCTGAAGCCCTATATTTCCTCTTATTAAATAAATCTCCTCCATACTCCTATCACATGGAGTGAATAAAATAAGAACGTTTTAGTTTTGTTTATCTTCAGTTCTGTTTTGTCAATAAAGTAGTGACGTGTCCATATGTCACTTGGTCGTATAGTCTAGTTGTCATTGTTAGTAAGTTAATTCATAGTCATATTTGTGGTTGGGGAGGTATGTGTCAACTCTTTTATGAATTTTTTAACTTTCGATGTTTTAGTCATTGTTGCATCATTTTCACACTGTCATTTAACTGCAATTAATACTTTCCTATCACCATCATATCCATGTTACCAAAAGAAATTAATGTTAGAAAGTTCACCTGTACAATATGTCTTGAATGATGTACAAATATCTCACCCTCCAAGAGAAATTATTCAGAGTATTACACTAAGGTAACAACAACCAACACTACCATCTTGTGAGAAAAAACCCTCCTCCGTGGTAGCACCCCCTGCATAAAACCTAGTATTCTACATTAGAGCCCTCCTGTGGAGACCCTAGTCGTATATATGCTCCATCCCATCGTACACACACACAAAAGTCTTAGCAGGGTTTTGGATTATGCTAAAAGGATGGGAACTCTGTAAGGTATAAGAGTTGGTTTTCCTTTCTATATTTTAGACATCAATGTAGAGGTAAAGTATTTGGCTTTCTATCTAAAACCAAACAATTGTGTGAAGAATGATTGGTATTAGTTGACCAGAAAGGTGGAAAAAATAATTTCACAATGGTGCAATAGATGGTTATCAAGAGGAGGTCATTTAGTTATGGTAAATTTTGTGTTGGAGGCTTGTAATGTTCCTGCCTTCTAGAAATGAAATTTAAATCACCCCATACATATAAAATATGTTGTAGCCTCCATTTTTGGATAAGACTCAATTTTGTGGAAATAAAACAATTTTGAGGAAATTAGAATGTGTTGTGGAACAACACAACACACCAATAGAGAATCCAAGCAACGAAAAGAAATAGCTCAGAGTGCTAGCGAGGAATGTATTTTTCTTCCAGCTAGAAGGAACAAAAAAAAGCACCAGAAAATTCTAGCAGAAACCAAGAAGATGCAGAGTCAAGAAGCTGTAATAGATGTATCAAGAAGTACTATGGAAAGCTATAAGATAAAGACTTATCAAACAAGACAAAGTGGCTGACGCTGTTGTTATAGATTTTGATACTGATAGAGCTGTTGATGTTTAATTGTAGAACCTTGAGCTATCTCGACCCTAGGTTTTTGTACTGAGAATTGTATCTATAATGTGTCGAGTCTTATCTATATTTCCAAAGCTACGATAAAACCAGTTGTGAAATGTATTTACATAAATTTTTCTCATCTGGGATCCTACTATTGTATACTCACCTTTGATATCTGAGTAATGACTATATGAGAAATACCATTTGGGGATTTACAAATTGTTTGATTGTGTGTGAATGCTAAGATCTTGATCTACACAACTATTATCTCTGTTTCTTTACTTGTTTAGTTAACGCTTATGAATACTCTCACCAAAGGAATTTATCCATAGGTTATGCATTTCAGTATTCCATACTGGTTATGATGTCTGTGTATAATATTTTATACTCCTGTGCATAGGTCTGG
This sequence comes from Picea glauca, assembly GCA_000966675.3. Classification (NCBI taxonomy): domain Eukaryota; kingdom Viridiplantae; phylum Streptophyta; class Pinopsida; order Pinales; family Pinaceae; genus Picea; species Picea glauca. The sequence continues at coordinate 136,877 of JZKD02S1489388.1, read as the reverse complement.
TTGGATTGTGTTCTTCCAACCACTACATTATCTTCGACCTTGCTCCATTTCACATAAGTCTCGACAATGCTTCGGGTGAGACCTTCTTCCCTTGTGTAAGGTCAAATATGCCGACACTCTAGACTACAATAGTGCCTTTGTTGGAAAACTCTGAGAACCTTGGTCTCCAACCATGCACCAACAAATGGTTCCATTGCCGGGACTTGATTTTTGAGCGAGATTTCAGAGGATGCAACATCATATTTTCAAGTCAGACATTAATAGGTGGTGGGATCAAAGGTGCGATGAGTTCATATTTCAAGAAACTAAGTTACGACAGAAGAATTTGAGGGTTGTGAAGGACACAATCTATTATTCTGAACCATCTAATGATCAATACAAAATCTATTGGATTACTGAGAGGGGGGGGTGGGTGAATCAATAATATATATTTTTAATCCTTTTAACCATAGTATGCAAGTGTTGTTTATCTTTATGATAAATATAGAATTATCATCCAATAAGTGCAGAGTAAATAAGCCATGAAAAAATGAACAATAATACGCATACACATAACACCAATATTTTTTACGTGGAAACCCAATGCGAGAGAAAACCAGATAATGATTTTTCTTATTTGTATTTAATAATTACATTCATTGGAAGCAACAACTTCCTTTATTTTCCAGCTGCAACTGGAAGGAGGCTCCGACCTCCTATTTCCAGGCTACAACCTGAGGGAAGCTCCAACTCTCCAATTCTATGGCTACAACCAAAAGGAGGCTACAACCCCCTATGTTCTCCGGCTACCCACCTATCCTTGCCCCATCCAACTGCCCTAAAATATAAGTGACAAATGAAGAAACTGAATATGTCACTGTCACAACCTATTCTGTCAAATCTGTCACCGAGAAACCCGTCACTGAGGATCCGGGTGATCATGTCACTACTTTTCATCTTTGGTGCTCATCTAATTCCCTTAATGGTGTTTCTATTCATTTGAAGCTATTTCAATGCATTGTTAAGGGGGTCTTCGCAAAGTGGTACATTGAGCTACCGGGGGGAACATACATAAACTTTAATCAGATGGTTTTGGTCTTTCTCAACCACTTCCAGTTGTCAGTTCATTACGATGCCAACATAGAAATTTTGTCATCCCTTCACCAAGATAAAGCCACGCATATATCAGACCATATCCAAGAGTGTCATAGATGGAAGAGGTTGATCAAAGCCTACATTCCTCTAGAGTTTATGTTGGAGTGGTTCCTTAAGTCCTTATTGCCTTATATTTTGAGGGATGTCTCTACATCCAAAGTAACATATGAGGAAGAAGCTATTTTAAAATCCCAATAATTGGACCTCATATATGCTTAATCTAGGATGTTGTATGAAATTCTTCCTGACATTCTGTGGTCGAACCATGACCCTAGAAAAAATCTTGGGCCTCATGCCGATGGAATCATAGGATCCACAAATGCTAAGTCTATATATCTGGTGACAAACCAGTTGAAATATTGGAATCTAAGTAAGCTTATAGTAGGAAAAGCTTCAGCTTCATCCTCCACTCCCACTCAGTCAACAGATGTGCATTCTATACAGTCGTCAGCTAATCCAAATGGTAACCAACAACCACGAGGGAATATAAGGAAAGGACAAGGTAATAATCATAAGGGTGGGAAAAATAATAAAAAATCCAAGGACGACACTAACAATGATAGATCGAATAATAATGTTGGTGAGAGAAAGAAAGAAAAATAGAAGGTGAAGTTTCCTTGTAAACTTTGTAAATATGATCACCTTACCCACCTATGCCACGTGGCCTTTCAAATCCATGTGGAGTACACGAAAATTACCATCAAATGCACTGTAATTGATGAAGGTTCTACGACATGCATGATGTCCCTAACCTGTAGGAAAGCCATTCGCTCTCTGACTCTATCCCAATATATGACTATGTTGACCACTTTGATGGGTGTTCATTCCGACCCCACAAAATTATTCCCACTTTTCTGGTCCAGTTAGGTGGAAAGACAATGGAGGTTGATGTCGAAGTGTTTGATGCACCTCTCAAATATAATTTACTACTAGGGCGTAATTGGATTTATGCCATGACAACAATCATGTGGTCCATTTTCCTCACTTTATGTTTTCCTCACAAAGGGAAAATAGTGATGATTGATTCCATTGCACCAACAAATGGTTCCATTGTCGAGACCTAATTTCTAAGCAATATTTTAGAGGATGCAACATCATATTTTCAAGTCGTACATTGATAGGTGGTGGGAACAAAGGTGTGATGAGTTCATATTTCAAGAAACCAAGTTACAACAAAAGAATTTGAGTGTTGTGAAGGAAACAATCTATTATTATGAACCAACTAGTGATCAATATAAAATATGTTGGATTACTGAGAGGGGGGTGAATCAATAATACATATTTTTAATCCTTTTAGCCACAACATGCAAGTGTTATTTATCTTTATGATCGATATAACATTATCATCCAATATGTGGAGAGTAAATAAACCATGAACAAATTAACAATCATACACATACATAGTACACTAGTATTTTTTATGTGGAAACCCAATGCAAGAGAAAACCACATAATGATTTTTCTTATTTGTCTTTAAGAATTACATTCATTAGAAGCACCAACTTCCTTTGTTTTCCAACTGCAACTGGAATGAGGCTCCGCCCCCCTATTTTCAGGCTACAACCTGAGGGAAGATCCAACTCCCCAATTCTATGGCTACAACTAGAAGGAGGCTACAACCCCCTATGTTCTTCGGCTACAACCGGAAGGAGGCTACAAACACCTATCCTTTCCCCTTCCAACCACCCTGAAATATAAGTGCCAAATGTAGAAACTGAATATGTCACTGTCACAATCTATTATGTCAAATCTTTCATTGAGAAACCAATCACTGTATACTCATCAACCAATATGATATGATCACATATACCTCAAAAACTATACCGCAAGTCTGTACCTCAAACCATCTGCTAGAACCTCACTGTTATACGACCTCTATCTGTACCAATAACGTCATAAACATACCTCAACCAAAATCCCTCAAACATGAACCAATACAACTTAGATAAACTCTACAACAAACCCTAAACTTCCAAGAGGGAATCCAACATATTTACAAGGCAAACCCTCAACCAAATTCATAAATTCAACACTNCTCCAACTCTCCAATTCTATGGCTACAACCAAAAGGAGGCTACAACCCCCTATGTTCTCCAGCTACCCACCTATCCTTGCCCCGTCCAACTGCCCTAATATATAAGTGACAAATGAAGAAACTGAATATGTCACTGTCACAACCTATTCTGTCAAATCTGTCACCGAGAAACCCGTCACTGAGGATCCGGGTGATCATGTCACTAATTTTCATCTTTGGTGCTCATCTAATTCCCTTAATGGCGTTTCTATTCATTTGAGGCTATTTCAATGCATTGTTAAGGGGGTCTTCGCAAAGTGGTACATTGAGCTACCGGGGGGAACATACATAAACTTTAATCAGAGGGTTTTGGTCTTTCTCAACCACTTCCAGTTGTCAGTTCATTATGATGCCAACATAGAAATTTTGTCATCCCTTCACCAAGATAAAGCCACACATATCTCAGACCATATCCAAGAGTGTCATAGATGGAAGAGGTTGATCAAAGCCTACATTCCTCTAGAGTTTATGTTGGAGTGGTTCCTTAAGTCCTTATTGCCTTATATTTTGAGGGATGTCTCTACATCCAAAGTAACATATGAGGAAGAAGCTATTTTAAAATCCCAATAATTGGACCTCATATATGCTTAATCTAGGATGTTGTATGAAATTCTTCCTGACATTCTGTGGTCGAACCATGACCCTAGAAAAAATCTTGGGCCTCATGCCGATGGAATCATAGGATCCACAAATGCTAAGTCTATATATCTGGTGACAAACCAGTTGAAATATTGGAATCTAAGTAAGCTTATAGTAGGAAAAGCTTCAGCTTCATCCTCCACTCCCACTCAGTCAACAGATGTGCATTCTATACAGTCGTCAGCTAATCCAAATGGTAACCAACAACCACGAGGGAATATAAGGAAAGGACAAGGTAATAATCATAAGGGTGGGAAAAATAATAAAAAATCCAAGGACGACACTAACAATGATAGATCGAATAATAATGTTGGTGAGAGAAAGAAAGAAAAATAGAAGGTGAAGTTTCCTTGTAAACTTTGTAAATATGATCACCTTACCCACCTATGCCACGTGGCCTTTCAAATCCATGTGGAGTACACGAAAATTACCATCAAATGCACTGTAATTGATGAAGGTTCTACGACATGCATGATGTCCCTAACCTGTAGGAAAGCCATTCGCTCTCTGACTCTATCCCAATATATGACTATGTTGACCACTTTGATGGGTGTTCATTCCGACCCCACAAAATTATTCCCACTTTTCTGGTCCAGTTAGGTGGAAAGACAATGGAGGTTGATGTCGAAGTGTTTGATGCACCTCTCAAATATAATTTACTACTAGGGCGTAATTGGATTTATGCCATGACAACAATCATGTGGTCCATTTTCCTCACTTTATGTTTTCCTCACAAAGGGAAAATAGTGATGATTGATTCCATTGCACCAACAAATGGTTCCATTGTCGAGACCTAATTTCTAAGCAATATTTTAGAGGATGCAACATCATATTTTCAAGTCGTACATTGATAGGTGGTGGGAACAAAGGTGTGATGAGTTCATATTTCAAGAAACCAAGTTACAACAAAAGAATTTGAGTGTTGTGAAGGAAACAATCTATTATTATGAACCAACTAGTGATCAATATAAAATATGTTGGATTACTGAGAGGGGGGTGAATCAATAATACATATTTTTAATCCTTTTAGCCACAACATGCAAGTGTTATTTATCTTTATGATCGATATAACATTATCATCCAATATGTGGAGAGTAAATAAACCATGAACAAATTAACAATCATACACATACATAGTACACTAGTATTTTTTATGTGGAAACCCAATGCAAGAGAAAACCACATAATGATTTTTCTTATTTGTCTTTAAGAATTACATTCATTAGAAGCACCAACTTCCTTTGTTTTCCAACTGCAACTGGAATGAGGCTCCGCCCCCCTATTTTCAGGCTACAACCTGAGGGAAGATCCAACTCCCCAATTCTATGGCTACAACTAGAAGGAGGCTACAACCCCCTATGTTCTTCGGCTACAACCGGAAGGAGGCTACAAACACCTATCCTTTCCCCTTCCAACCACCCTGAAATATAAGTGCCAAATGTAGAAACTGAATATGTCACTGTCACAATCTATTATGTCAAATCTTTCATTGAGAAACCAATCACTGTATACTCATCAACCAATATGATATGATCACATATACCTCAAAAACTATACCGCAAGTCTGTACCTCAAACCATCTGCTAGAACCTCACTGTTATACGACCTCTATCTGTACCAATAACGTCATAAACATACCTCAACCAAAATCCCTCAAACATGAACCAATACAACTTAGATAAACTCTACAACAAACCCTAAACTTCCAAGAGGGAATCCAACATATTTACAAGGCAAACCCTCAACCAAATTCATAAATTCAACACTCCACATATGAAAGCCATACCTTTTTTCTTCTTGTAGTGTTTTACTGCCGTAATTTTTTTGCCACACTTTTTTTGTCGTGGTTTTTTTATCGCTTTTTTTCTGTTTCATTTTTTCTTCCTCTATTTTGTTGCCGCGCTTTTCCTACCGTGATTTTTCTGCCGCACTTTTCCGACCGTGATTTTTGTGACGCACTTTTCCTGCCACAATTTTTCTGCCATACTTTTTCTACCGCGCTTTTCCTGCTGCACTTTTTCTGCCGCAGTTTTCCTGCTGTGATTTTTCTACCGCGATTTTTCTACCGCACTTCTTCTGCCACACTTTTCTTGTCACAATTTTTCTGCCACACTTTTCTCTATCAATAATACTTGCCCAAATAACCTTTCACAAAATAGATATTCAATGATATTCAATAGGTCCTAATGGGAGATCATTTCTCTCTTATTTATACTTCCATGTAACTTCCTCAAGGGGTTACCTTCTAACCAACTTAGCCCACTTTCCTTATTTTAGGGCTAACCCACTTCTAACCACTTGTCCACTTCTAACTCACTTTTCTACAAATAGTAAATTCTCCACTTCTAGTTGCAACTAAATTATTTTTAATTATTTTCTTATTGCAACAACTTAACCCATGACTAACTACTAGTTTCACCCACTTGACTAGTCAACTTATTCTAGGAGTTTCTAGAATTAATTTGACTTCTTTGACCTTCTAGATAACTCATGAAGGTTCTCCACTTTACCATGCCATAACTCTCTAGCTGTGAGGAGTTATGTGACATTCCACATATCATCGAAAATGGCATGACATGTACTATCCATCTAGAATAGTCTCACCTACAAATATATTAAACTTCATACCATTATACATCAATCAAATTGAAGTCACTTAATCAACAATCTCCCCCTTTGACATTGATGGCAACACTTTGATGCAATACTAAAGTCATATCGCTCATGCTCCCCTTGTGACCATTTCTCCCCCTAGAACCATGCCTCTGTGCTCTCTCTCCAAGCATCTAACTCTCTATCCTGCATCTGATAAATCTCTCCCCCTTTGACATCAATGGCAAAGGTAACTTCCCATCCAGGGCTTGTACCCCTAATTGAACTGTCCTTGGGGCTGCTCCTCTTGACTGAACTCTTCCTCAAACTACTCCCCCAAGCTGAAATGTCCTATTTATGGTGCTTCCTCGTGTAAATCTAAGACATACAAGACAATCATTCAAAATAATTCATTTTGGAGTAGAAATTACTTCGAGTCTTTGATGAAGATACTCAAAGGATTCCCTTGGAAGTGATTTTGTAAAGATATCTATCACTTGTTATTTTGTTCCCACATATTCAACTATGATGTTATTCTCTGCAACCTGTTCTTGTAGAAAGTGATACTTGATTGGAATGTTCTTCATCTTGGAGTGCATCACCGAGTTCTTTTAGATAGTGATGACGCTTGTATTATCACAATAGGTTGGAATGGGATCATCATACTCAACCTGTATATCTGTCATAGTTTGTTTCATCCATATAACCTATGTACAACATGCTATTGCTACAATATACTCTGCTTCGTCTATAGATAATGATACTGATGACTATTTCTTGCTTAGCCAATATACCAAATGCTCACCCAAGTAGAACGCTGCTCCACTAGTGCTTCATCGATCATCAATGCAACCTGTCCAATCTACATCTGTGTAAGAAATAAGTGATAAATTCTTTCTTTTTGGATACCATAATCTGAACTCTTATGTACCCTTGAGATATATGAATATCCTCTTTACTTATAGAACACATGATTCCTTTGGTGCTACTTGAAATCTTGCCACCTGTCCCACTGCCTGCATTACATCTGGTCTAGATTTTGTCACATAAATTAAGCTGCCAATCATTGACCTATACTGCCTATGATCTATAGACTTTGAATCATCACATTTACTTAACTTGCAATTGGTTTTCATAGGAGTACTGATTGGTTTGCAATCTTCCATTCCGAACCTTTTTAACATTTCTTTGATATACTTGGTTGGAGAAATAAAAAGTCTTTGGTTTCTTTGACATATCTGAAGAACTAGAAAAAATGATAGTTCTCCAAGTAATGACATTTCAAATTCATTCTGCATATCCTTTGCAAATTTATGGCTCAAACTATCATCATCACTTCCAAAAATAATATCATCAACATAAATTTCAATTAATAAAATACTATCTTGAGTTACCTTGATGTAGAGGTTGTTGTCTGCATTTCCTTTCCTAAACCCTTTCTGCTGTAAGTATCTATCTAGTCTGGAATACCATGCTCTGGGGGCATGTTTGAGACCATACAAGGCCTTCTTTAATCTGCAAGCATAATCTTCATTTTTTGATAACCAAAATCCTTCTAGTTGCTGAGTGTAGACTTCTTCTTCTAGTTCTACTTTCAGAAAAGTTGATTTCATGTCCATCTGATACACTTTAATATTCATTGATCATGCATAAGCTAGTATCAATCTGATTTCTTCCATTCCGGGAACTAGGGAAAATGTCTCTTCAAAGTTGATACCTTCAACCTGTGTGTATTTTTTACATACCAATCTAGATTTGTTCCTAGTAACCTATCCATATTCATTCAATTTATTTCTGAAGACCCATTTTGTGCCAATCACATTCTTGTACCCTGGTCTTGGAACCAATTCCCAAGTGTCATTCTTCTCTATATGATCCAATTCTTCATCCATGGCCTTTATCCATAATTCATTCTTGTTGGATTCTTCAAAACTGTTTGTTTCAATCGAAGATAAGAGTGCTAGGTGTTGTTGTTCTGGTGAACAGATTCTTNTCAGACCATATCCAAGAGTGTCATAGATGGAAGAGGTTGATCAAAGCCTACATTCCTCTAGAGTTTATGTTGGAGTGGTTCCTTAAGTCCTTATTGCCTTATATTTTGAGGGATGTCTCTACATCCAAAGTAACATATGAGGAAGAAGCTATTTTAAAATCCCAATAATTGGACCTCATATATGCTTAATCTAGGATGTTGTATGAAATTCTTCCTGACATTCTGTGGTCGAACCATGACCCTAGAAAAAATCTTGGGCCTCATGCCGATGGAATCATAGGATCCACAAATGCTAAGTCTATATATCTGGTGACAAACCAGTTGAAATATTGGAATCTAAGTAAGCTTATAGTAGGAAAAGCTTCAGCTTCATCCTCCACTCCCACTCAGTCAACAGATGTGCATTCTATACAGTCGTCAGCTAATCCAAATGGTAACCAACAACCACGAGGGAATATAAGGAAAGGACAAGGTAATAATCATAAGGGTGGGAAAAATAATAAAAAATCCAAGGACGACACTAACAATGATAGATCGAATAATAATGTTGGTGAGAGAAAGAAAGAAAAATAGAAGGTGAAGTTTCCTTGTAAACTTTGTAAATATGATCACCTTACCCACCTATGCCACGTGGCCTTTCAAATCCATGTGGAGTACACGAAAATTACCATCAAATGCACTGTAATTGATGAAGGTTCTACGACATGCATGATGTCCCTAACCTGTAGGAAAGCCATTCGCTCTCTGACTCTATCCCAATATATGACTATGTTGACCACTTTGATGGGTGTTCATTCCGACCCCACAAAATTATTCCCACTTTTCTGGTCCAGTTAGGTGGAAAGACAATGGAGGTTGATGTCGAAGTGTTTGATGCACCTCTCAAATATAATTTACTACTAGGGCGTAATTGGATTTATGCCATGACAACAATCATGTGGTCCATTTTCCTCACTTTATGTTTTCCTCACAAAGGGAAAATAGTGATGATTGATTCCATTGCACCAACAAATGGTTCCATTGTCGAGACCTAATTTCTAAGCAATATTTTAGAGGATGCAACATCATATTTTCAAGTCGTACATTGATAGGTGGTGGGAACAAAGGTGTGATGAGTTCATATTTCAAGAAACCAAGTTACAACAAAAGAATTTGAGTGTTGTGAAGGAAACAATCTATTATTATGAACCAACTAGTGATCAATATAAAATATGTTGGATTACTGAGAGGGGGGTGAATCAATAATACATATTTTTAATCCTTTTAGCCACAACATGCAAGTGTTATTTATCTTTATGATCGATATAACATTATCATCCAATATGTGGAGAGTAAATAAACCATGAACAAATTAACAATCATACACATACATAGTACACTAGTATTTTTTATGTGGAAACCCAATGCAAGAGAAAACCACATAATGATTTTTCTTATTTGTCTTTAAGAATTACATTCATTAGAAGCACCAACTTCCTTTGTTTTCCAACTGCAACTGGAATGAGGCTCCGCCCCCCTATTTTCAGGCTACAACCTGAGGGAAGATCCAACTCCCCAATTCTATGGCTACAACTAGAAGGAGGCTACAACCCCCTATGTTCTTCGGCTACAACCGGAAGGAGGCTACAAACACCTATCCTTTCCCCTTCCAACCACCCTGAAATATAAGTGCCAAATGTAGAAACTGAATATGTCACTGTCACAATCTATTATGTCAAATCTTTCATTGAGAAACCAATCACTGTATACTCATCAACCAATATGATATGATCACATATACCTCAAAAACTATACCGCAAGTCTGTACCTCAAACCATCTGCTAGAACCTCACTGTTATACGACCTCTATCTGTACCAATAACGTCATAAACATACCTCAACCAAAATCCCTCAAACATGAACCAATACAACTTAGATAAACTCTACAACAAACCCTAAACTTCCAAGAGGGAATCCAACATATTTACAAGGCAAACCCTCAACCAAATTCATAAATTCAACACTACACATATGAAAGCCATACCTTTTTTCTTCTTGTAGTGTTCTGCTGCCGTAATTTTTTTGCCACACTTTTTTTGTCGTGGTTTTTATATCGCATTTTTCCTGTTGCATTTTTTCTTCTGCGATTTTTCTGCCGCACTTTTCCTGCCACAATTTTTCTGCTGCACTTTTTCTACCGCACTTTTCCTGCTGCACTTTTTCTGCCACAGTTTTCCTGCTGTGATTTTTCTACCGTGATTTTTCTACCGCACTTCTTCTGCCGCACTTTTCCTGTCACAATTTTTCTGCCGCACTTTTCTCTATCAATAATACTTGCCCAAATAACCTTTCACAAAATAAATATTCAATGATATTCAATAGGTCCTAATGGGAGAGCATTTCTCTCTTATTTATACTTCCATGTAACTTCCTCAAGGGGTTACCTTCTAACCAACTTAGCCCACTTTCCTTATTTTAGGGCTAACCCACTTCTAACCACTTGTCCACTTCTAACTCACTTTTCTACAAATAGTAAATTCTCCACTTCTAGTTGCAACTAAATTATTTTTAATTATTTTCTTATTGCAACAACTTAACCCATGACTAACTCCTAGTTTCACCCACTTGACTAGTCAACTTATTCTAGAAGTTTCTAGAATTAATTTGACTTCTTTGACCTTCTAGATAACTCATGAAGGTTCTCCACTTTACCATGCCATAACTCTCTAGCTGTGAGGAGTTATGTGACATTCCACATATAATCGAAAATGGCATGACATGTACTATCCATCTAGAATAGTCTCACCTACAAATATATTAAACTTCATACCATTATACATCAATCAAATTGAAGTCCCTTAATCAACAATCTCCCCCTTTGACATTGATGGCAACACTTTGATGCAATACTAAAGTCATATCGCTCAGGCTCCCCTTGTGACCATTGCTCCCCCTAGAACCATGCCTCTGTGCTCTCTCTCCAAGCATCTAACTCTCTATCCTGCATCTGATAAATCTCTCCCCCTTTGACATCAATGGAAAAGGTAACTTCCCATCCAGGGCTTGTACCCCTAATTGAATTGTCCTTGGGGATGCTCCCCTTGAATGAACTCTTCCTCAAACTACTCCCCCAAGCTGAAATGTCCTATTTATGGTGCTTCCTCGTGTAAATCTAAGACATACAAGACAATCATTCAAAAGAATTAATTTTGGAGTAGAAATTACTTCGAGTCTTTGATGAAGATACTCAAAGGATTCCCTTGGAAGTGATTTTGTAAAGATATCTATCACTTGTTATTTTGTTCCCACATATTCAACTATGATGTTATTCTCTGCAACCTGTTCTTGTAGAAAGTGATACTTGATTGGAATGTTCTTCATCTTGGAGTGCATCACCGAGTTCTTTTAGATAGTGATGACGCTTGTATTATCACAATAGGTTGGAATGGGATCATCATACTCAACCTGTATATCTGTCATAGTTTGTTTCATCCATATAACCTATGTACAACATGCTATTGCTACAATATACTCTGCTTCGTCTATAGATAATGATACTGATGACTATTTCTTGCTTAGCCAATATACCAAATGCTCACCCAAGTAGAACGCTGCTCCACTAGTGCTTCATCGATCATCAATGCAACCTGTCCAATCTACATCTGTGTAAGAAATAAGTGATAAATTCTTTCTTTTTGGATACCATAATCTGAACTCTTATGTACCCTTGAGATATATGAATATCCTCTTTACTTATAGAACACATGATTCCTTTGGTGCTACTTGAAATCTTGCCACCTGTCCCACTGCCTGCATTACATCTGGTCTAGATTTTGTCACATAAATTAAGCTGCCAATCATTGACCTATACTGCCTATGATCTATAGACTTTGAATCATCACATTTACTTAACTTGCAATTGGTTTTCATAGGAGTACTGATTGGTTTGCAATCTTCCATTCCGAACCTTTTTAACATTTCTTTGATATACTTGGTTGGAGAAATAAAAAGTCTTTGGTTTCTTTGACATATCTGAAGAACTAGAAAAAATGATAGTTCTCCAAGTAATGACATTTCAAATTCATTCTGCATATCCTTTGCAAATTTATGGCTCAAACTATCATCATCACTTCCAAAAATAATATCATCAACATAAATTTCAATTAATAAAATACTATCTTGAGTTACCTTGATGTAGAGGTTGTTGTCTGCATTTCCTTTCCTAAACCCTTTCTGCTGTAAGTATCTATCTAGTCTGGAATACCATGCTCTGGGGGCATGTTTGAGACCATACAAGGCCTTCTTTAATCTGCAAGCATAATCTTCATTTTTTGATAACCAAAATCCTTCTAGTTGCTGAGTGTAGACTTCTTCTTCTAGTTCTACTTTCAGAAAAGTTGATTTCATGTCCATCTGATACACTTTAATATTCATTGATCATGCATAAGCTAGTATCAATCTGATTTCTTCCATTCCGGGAACTAGGGAAAATGTCTCTTCAAAGTTGATACCTTCAACCTGTGTGTATTTTTTACATACCAATCTAGATTTGTTCCTAGTAACCTATCCATATTCATTCAATTTATTTCTGAAGACCCATTTTGTGCCAATCACATTCTTGTACCCTGGTCTTGGAACCAATTCCCAAGTGTCATTCTTCTCTATATGATCCAATTCTTCATCCATGGCCTTTATCCATAATTCATTCTTGTTGGATTCTTCAAAACTGTTTGTTTCAATCGAAGATAAGAGTGCTAGGTGTTGTTGTTCTGGTGAACAGATTCTTCTTCTAGTATAAACTCCTACATCTTTCTGATCTGACGGATGATTCTTCTGTATTCATTTGCTAGGTGTCTTTGGAGGTACTTTTTGTTTTTTCTCTTCTAATTCTATTTGATATTCTTCATCTTCCCCTTCCGCTGCTTCTTCATCCTTTTCTTCTTCTTTGTAAACCTATTCCATTGACTCTTTTTCTTCTTCCTTTAATTTCCATCCACCTGTCTCATCAACTATTACATTGATGCTTTCCAAAACTTTGGAGAGCTTTATATTGTAACATTTGTATGCTTTCCTTGTACTTGAGTAACCAACAAGTATGCCTTTGTCTACACGAGAATCAAACTTTCCCATTATGCCATCTTTATTTTTGATGTAGCATTTGCTTCTAAAGATTTTGAAGTGATTCACATTTGTTGGTCTTCCTTTCCATAGCTCATAAGGAGTTTTGTCTCTATTGTTCTTGAGAATTACTCTGTTATGAATGTGAGTTGCTATATGCACTGCATGTGTCCAAAAAACATCTGTCAACTTGGAATCCATTAACATTGTTTGAGCCATTTCCTATATTTTCATGTCCTTTCTTTCAATGACCCCATTCTGTTGACGTGTTATAGCAATGAAGAATTTCCTTTTTATACCATGCTTGCTGCAGAAATACATAAATTCCTTTGAAGTAAAATCTCCTCCATTATCATATCTCAAGCATTTGATTTTTGAATCCATTTCATTTTCAACCATTTCCTTGTATACCTTGAAGTTTTCAAATGATTCTGACTTATTCCTGAGAAACAAAACTACAATCATTCTTGTATAATCATCAACCAATAACATAAAGTATTTCTCACCTTTTAAATCCTTTGTTCTATTTGGTCCAACTAGATTAGTATGAACAATTTCTAGTGGTCTTGTCGTTGAGTTTTCCTTTGATTTGAACCCGGTATTTGTTTGCTTTCCTCGTTGACAATGATTCCATAAAGTGTTGGTTGGCTTCATTTTGGGGAATTTCTCTGACTGCTTCCTTTTTGCTAACTTTGAAAAGGTTATCAAAGTTTATGTGACCCATTCTTCTGTGCCATATCCAAACTTCATCTCCCTTCCCTAGACACCACTTTTCATTTCCAATTTCACTTAATACATATATGTTGCTTGAAGTTCTTACAATTGTTGCAACCAATTTGCATGAACCTACTTTTCTTATCTCACATTTTTTTGAATCGAACATAATATTGTGACCTTTCTCACACATTTGACTTATAATTAGAATATTATGTTTCATATCTTCCACTACTAGAACTTTTTTTGCCTTGGTATCCTTGTTTCCAATTCTGACTGTGCCCTTTCCAATGATTCTAGCCGAGTCATTGTTTCCAAAGGAGACTGATCCATCTCTTTAATTTTTCAATGTTAGAAACCTGTCTTCATCACCTGTCATGTGCTTTGAGAAACCACTTTCAACATACCAACCACATTTCTTATGCTTATATTTTAGAGCGAGTGTGCATTCTTCATTGATATATTGATTTTTCTTTCTTATCCATGTTCTCTTATGAGGTTCCTATCTGTGACTGTTGTTATTTTGTTGTGATTCTCTAGGAGGGATTGTCATTCTACAATATTTTTCCATGTGTCCAAAGTTGTTGCACTTGTAGCATTCCACTTCAGTGCTCAATGATTCAAATCTATTGTAGCTTCTTCTATATGTTTCACTAGGCCTTCTTAGATAACCATTTTGTGTATGAATTTCAAAGTTGTTTCTGTTCCTGCTATTAGCTTTACAATTTACATCTTTAATCCAAAATTATTGCATGCATAACATAAAACAAAAAAGATAGTGTGATACCTGGGATTTGAAGATCTTAAGAAATGAATTACTCTTCTAAATCCTTATTCTTCCTGAGGCTTTTTTGTTTCTGGCTGTCGTTGATTCTGAAATTTGAATCTCCTCAGTGGAGGAGTGTCCCTGTGATCTTCCTTGTAGAACTGCCTATCCCCTCTAATTGTTTCTGCATAGCTTTTTGGATATGTTTCTTTATCTATCATTTAGGAGCTTGATCCATTTTCTGTTTGAGTGTATCCAAGTCTAGACTTGTCATGATTAGGCCTTTGACTGCTGAAAATATCATCCAAAACTTTTGAGCTATTCTACATATTTTTATTTTGAAGATCCTTTCTCAATGTGACAATCTATGCTTCCAAATTTCCAATGATCTTGTCTCTTTCTTGTAACTATTCTTTGAGTGCTTCTTCAATT
>JZKD02S1489388.1:98905-121426 GCA_000966675.3 Picea glauca | reverse complement strand
CATAGAAAATGAGTGGCCTTGATTCCTGGTGCAATGAGGATGACCCCAAAATCCATGTAAGTACAAGAATGTCGATATTTAAGCTCAGGTTATCGATCACCCTAATGGGGAGTTGGCTACCTACTTTATCTGTGACAACAAAACAGTGGGTGGAAATTTACTCCTCCATAGTCATACCACCCTAGCCCCTTGAGCCTTGAGATTCACTACTTCTCCTTGGTGAGACAATCCTATAATAAAATATATGTCATCCACTTCAATCCTAAATGTTTTCCCATCGATGTTGAAGGCCTCTGTCTCTGGATCCTAGAAGTTTACTAGCAACTGGAGTAACCTCACTTGATCCCTCATTTCTTTGAGAGCCCAAAATTTATAAAGGCCACATATTTTTAAATCTTGTTGGGCCCCTGCATCCCTTCCCATTGCTACATCTATCTCTTCATGCTCCCTCTCCCTCCATTCAATCACCATCTTGCAAAGGAAAAGCCATTTTTTTTAGTTAAATCATTTCAAAATGTGTTCACGGACTTGTACGCGAGCTAACATGGTAACATTCATGTATAATGTTTCATATACATGATCATGATTTTCTTTTACCATGTATATGGGTTCGCATATGCGACCCAATTAACTGTCACTCACGTATGCCCTAATTCACATATTACTCCCTCTAATACTAAAAAAATGGGGCCTAAAATTAAATTTTAAACCATTGAAATTGAAGTAGAGGGGACGGGAACTTACTTGGTCCATACAATTGTTGATTCTGTTGATCGTAGCTCCCGCAATCGACACTTGAAGATTGTGTGAAAAATGGCCTAAAATGCACTATGTGGGTGAAAAAACTCAAATGGTATGGTAAAATGGTATATTTTTACTATTAGTAGAAATATTTTTACCCACTTCATATAGTTTGTGCTAATTTTTGACCTTGTGGACTAATAGTGCAATGAAAAGAATTGGTTTTTGATGGTTTTGTCTAGGATTTTTGCGGTTTCCAGAATCATACCACCCATTCATGACTTCGACATGTATATTCTTTCATCAGAATATATGATAGGTTATGAGTCCATTTTTCACTCTTCCATCATCCTATGACCGTGATTCATACACCCCAGGTACAAACTCATTTATTAGTGACACCGAACCTTCCTACTACAACTAAAAGTGTCATTATTAAGTGGTAGAGGCTGACCAAACATGGGTGCCCTAGTTAGAACCTTTGTGCTATTTGGTTCCCATGAAGAAGTTATTCCATAGGACCAGGAGTTCCTTATAGTTCCAATATGACTTTGAGTTCAAACCCCATATTCGTACTCACAAGAATTTTGACCGTTACCTATGGGACTCCCCCCGAGTCTTGGTTAGGTTCTTTTCCGACTCTCTAAAAAATGAAAAAGATTGCCGAGTGAAATTTTCTCTTTCACACTCATTAAATGGTTTTGAAAGGACATCTATTTGGTGTAAGTTTAACCCTTTTTTGGACCAAGTAGACTACTTACAAAAAATGAATACTCTAGTCATCATTGGATAAAAGAGTTATGTTGGGTATTATTTTATACTTTTTGGGCCTAGGGGACTAAATCTATGAAAAAGGACATTATTTGGAGTTAAGTTGTAATCAAATTCCATCATCCTGCTTGCATTGTTGAGCCTATTTCTGGTTCCCTCTTTCTCGTTATAAGCTTCTTACCTCAACAATTGGCATCACTAGCCAAGAAAATCCTTTTTTATATCCTTTGCATCTTGACACCCTATACCCTAAATGGAAACATCCCCTCGAGTGTCCATGCCCCACATGCACTTCCTTGCATTGAGAATAGGTATGTTCCACTGATTGGAGCTAGTTTCTCACTCACGACACTCGTTTCCTCTCATGTATCATAGAATTTATTTGCCTATGAAAAAATAAAAAAGACGAGTGGGAAAAGAATATTATGTCATATCGACAGCATTCATGTCAACTTTGAACACAACACAAACTTTTGATTCCACTTTCATCCAAATTTTGGGTTTATCATGACCTTAGGAAGCTGATCTTGTTACTTAGAGTTTAATCCTCCGACTGGTTATTATTCCAGTCCCTATGGAGAGTTCGTTGATACATCCTACATCACGAATTTTTATCATCAAGTCTATGTTTCTTGAGTTATCCATATGTCTCATGCTCTTGTTCAAAGGATGTCTATAAGTCAGTGTCGACCATCTCTTAGAAATCTTGACTTTGCATGTCATTCATACCCTCAATGTATCTCAAAGTCACAAAAAGTTGTAGTCCTACCATGCACCCTAGTCCTACTTTCATTATGGGTAGGTAAACTTGAACCCAACAATTGACATCTCCTCAATGGTCGCTAACTGGGGGGGTTTCCCTTGCGTTCGATGACAAGAAATCTATTCACATATTGGGATTCGTGTAGTGTCTTGGATTCCATTACCCTTATTGGTGGTTTCCTCACCTTTTGGGAAAAAATTCTTATTGGATACTATTCAAAGGGTCTCTTTCGTGCACTACTTGCATCTGGTGCATGCGAGAGACACATAAGGTCGTTGGTTTATGAACATCTTATTCATACAAACTCCTCCTAATAATCAAGATATTTATTTGTACCTCATGCTGACTAATGAGACATGCCCTAATGCTATCCTTTCAGTGAGTCTCTTGCCATCGAATTCAGCTCATCTATTTTGGAAATGAGACCTAGAGTCCTATGAGTACCTAGAGGCTTGAAATCATTAGTGACAAGCTCTCCCACCATCGACAGTTGGGAATACATCAATGTCTATTGATCGAGGGATTATTAAAGTGTTTGACCTCAACACCCTTATTCAAAATTGTAGAATGTACTCAGTGCCTTGATACCTACTTTCATTATCGGTAGGTTGTCTCGCGTTTGTTAACAATATATCTTAATGAACGGTAATCAAACAAAGTCTCATTGTGTTCAAACTAAAATCCTCTATTCACATGATGTAGACTTGCACCTTCGGTGGATAGTGTAGAAGACCTCCAACTTACAGTAGCATCTTTCCTAATCTATTGTTTTCTTTCATTGAACAAATACCTATATGACTTCGGTGATCATGGTAGATCATATTGTACTCCATTGTATACAGTTATATTTAGATGGATTTTGAGAATGGATTCCACTGTGCCTTGTTCATGTCTATGACAACCTATGGCACTTTGTATTTCATATTCATGGACATGAACAACTATTTGATATATTCCCACACAAATCTGCAGTGTAATTCAGATTGGCACCCATGTGTACAAAGTCATTATGGATTGTAATATTCTCATAAGTAACTAGCACTTCCAACTGAGTCTCCATTACTCCACTTCTGGGTATTATAATGTATTTTGGTCATCACAGATACTCCTATGACCTCACACATTAGGGGGGCATATGTTACAACAATTTTTTCCTCACCCCATTCAACTTGCTTGGATGGACTTTCCATTTCCCTATGGATAATTGAAGTCCCCTTTTGTACATTTTAGAGCAAAAAAATAACATTTTTCCACATATACACACCCTATCAGTTAGACAACAAGCTTATACATAGGTTTCTCCACTACAACCCACATACATCAAGTTTGGTGCTCAAAATTAAAAATTATGTCGGGTTTCCATGTCATTTCACGAGATCCATGATCCCTGACCTTCCATATACTGGAAACGCTTCGACTTGGCCCTTCAATTCCATTTGAAGGATACAAATTGAGCCATATCCAAGCCTTGAAAAAAAAATTCAACTTTGAGAGAAAAGACACTTTGGAGAAATTTCACTTCATATTGAGTCTGCATCCCTTTGTCCTTGAAAGTTTGAACCCCTTGTTCAATCCCCAAGCTATTCCTTCTTTGTGATGGAGAACCTGATTGTGTCCTTTGTATGATTTTGTCTTTTGTGGAGGATTGAAGTGGTGGAGGCCCAACTGGAGGAACTTAGTTTCTTGGTTCCAATATGCGTCATTACAAAATTTTGTCACCTATATATTTCTATTGATTATTTTAATAGAAATACTCTTTTCTCATCCAATTGATATTTTGCAAATATTTGAATTATTATTCCATGGGAATATTTGTCATGTATGTTAATGGATTATGATAATATATATGCTAACACTATATATAGTCACCATATGCTTGTGTATATTGGTTGTTGAGGACAAGTTTCATGTATAAAGCTTTGAGTTGCATGCTCAATGATGGTCTTTATCAAATGTTTGGATGAGGTAGGCTCTTGGCCTTGTTTTGTTAGAATTTCATTTATATAGAATAATTGGGATTAGAGTTGAATTCTGCATGTCATTCCATATATTGTGGTTTACCCCATGCCATAGAGATATTTTCCTCGTAAAAAAGACTATGTTGGACATATACATCATTGAATTTGTTGTGGAGAACCATCGATCATTTTCGAAAGAAAAAGCGATGTTTTACAAAGGCCCTGCACAAAGAATATTGAGGGAGATTCTTTTGTGGATGAAGGTTTTGTTGGTGGAAGAAGGAATGTTTCCTATTTTGTCAGAAGATATGGTAGTGTAAACCCCTGCACATGAGGGGCAGGTGATTTAGGTGAAGGATTCATGAGTTAGGAAGTTCTTAAAATATGGGGGGTTATCATCATCGTGAGAAAAGTGATAGATACGAACACGATCTAAGAAGGGTTGTTAAAATTGAAAATAACTGGCAAGAGCATATGAGAAAGTTGATGAAGAGGTCAGATCAATCGTGGATGATGATTGACCTCAACAATATCCATATGAAAGAACTAGAGAAGTTGTGAGAGTTGCAGATACGTGAAATAATGGCCAGTTGTTGGTTGAAGGAAATATTTTGGGAGAAAAATGAAAGTTATGAAGGAAACAGATGAGCATGAGTTAGGATAGATGAGCGAGTTAGGATCGATGCCAATTTAGGAGAACAAGACTCAGTCATAACCCTTGAAGAATCTGCAAGAGACTCAGGTCTTTCTAAACCAGAAGATGATGAGACTCATCAAGAAAATGGTACAATGTTGTTCAACTACGTGACCCCCCGATGAAATAATTCCATTCCAAAATCAAAGGAACCCACCTTGGATCACCCCCACCCTCAGTGCCTTCTACAAATCTGGTAAATTATACACTGGATCCCACAGTGATTTCTATTTTTTCTCACAATTATAATACAATAGGTTCAAATTATAATAGTAGCAGAAGTGGAGAAATTTCTTCAGCTCTAGTACATCTAGGACCATCAGGATTTATATTGATAGGATCCCCTAGTTCTCCGATGGGAACTCAACATGCAGGCTCACTCACCCGATACCCAAAATTTTGGGGTAAAGGGGATGAGGATGTAGAACAACATTGGTTATTATGTGAGGCTATATGGAGGTCCCACATAACTTTAGATGCCAATAAAATAGTCTAATTCCAGACCACATCGAGAGGTAGAGCACTAAAATGGTACATGAAGTCCATTGAGCCTAGGAATCCTCAAGGGACTTCCCCTAGACAACCCTTTAATATTTCTTAGTTTAAACATATATTTATTGTATAGTTTCTCCTACCTCAATCTAAACAACATACCCTCTCTGAGTTATGGGAGATCAAACAGAGAGATGGGGATTCTGCTTGGGAGTACAAACAACGATTCAAACATGGAATTGGGAAGATAACAAAGCCAATTCATGAGAATCATCAATATGAATGGTTCATTCAGGGTCTCTTTCCTTTGAATCAGATTCCACTAACTCAAAAAAGACTTGCCCCTTTGGGAGAAGCATTATAATAGGCCATGAAAATTGAAGTAATGGCAGGCTACCTTGGGAGCTTTCACATGATGAGACCTGTCGAGGGTAAAAATATTGTGCAACTACAGGGCTAGATTTCCATGTTGTCTGAGAAAATTCAGGAGTTGGCCCTACTTAAGGGAGGTTGACCACAGTTCTGGTGCACTAGTTGCTACACTAAAGGTCATATGGTGACAGAGTGTCTAAGATCAGAGGGTGGTGGAGCTGTGAGCCACTCTATGCCTCCACCACCAGTCATACCATCATGTGGTATTGCGTAAGTTGCAACTGCAACACCATTCCATGCACCTGTGCAATTCCATGCCTTCCCAAATCAACAAGAGGGTCAAACCAATGAGTACTGTGATACTTTTAGACACCATGGAAATTCTCCGAGACATTTCCCCATCTTACAGAAATATACATCTGTCCCAAATATGATTTACCGCAAATTCTTTGGGTCGACTACCCATACCACCAAGCAATGTAATTCTTTAGATTCTCTTGCAAATAGACTAGAACGCTCTGACTTGAGGATTGGAAAAGCCCCTCAAGGCTTTGGAGGAGGTCATAGAGGCAGAGGAGCTTTCAGGGGAGGCAGAGCTGGTGGTAGAGGACCCACTCACTGCTACAACTATGATGAACATGGCCACCTTGAAGAGACTTCCCACATCCAAGGATACCATGGTGCACACACTGTTGAAACAATACCCATACTACTGAGGACTATCCTAATGTGATCACATGTTGAGAATATCACACAAGAAAAAGGGGAGCCAATTTGATAAACTAAGAACCTGGGCCAATTTCAAAAGAGAGTAAGTCCAACATTCATGTTATAACAAGGGGAGGTGCATAGTTTGGTGTTGATACTGAACATCTTCATCAAGCTCATATTAAAGAGGTAGTGCCTAAACCCCCATATTATCCTTTACAAAAAAAATATTTTTTCAGAATGCAATAGAATTGTTCCACAAAATTTCTAATTTCGTGATACCAGAAGTTGGGAATCTAAGCTATATCGGCCCTCCCTCTCCACTTGCGGAAAAGTTGGTCACATCGAAGGGCACATCATACGAGTCAAACAAAACTATTATCTTATGGTTGAAACTCTTTTCTAATATTCCAAACGATTAAAACCTTACTCAGAATTTGCGGAACACAATTGGCATAGCTCTGAGAGTTGATGGAAATGTAGAGGGATCTATAGCTGTTAATTTTCCAGAGAGAAATGCAGGTCGAATATAGAGACAAAAGAAGAGGTCAGGATGCAAGTTCAAACTAAATGTGCATATTGATGGTTATGAAATTAATAATTCCATGCTGAATTTGGGATCGAATGTTAATATCATACCAAAGAAAACATGAGATGCTATGGGAAAAACCATGTTGGTCTATTCCCCAATTCAGTTGTGCATGTTGAACCAATATTATATTTATCCAGTAGGGAGGATGGAAAATGTAGAAGTAGATCTAGCCAAAGTCAATACTGTTGCAGACTTTGAGGTCATTGAGATCATGGGGGACACATATCCATATCCAACCTTTCTTGGAATTGACTAGGCATACAACGATTATGCTGTGATCAACTTGAAGAAGGAATCCATGACCTTCAAAGTAGATGGTATGAAAGTGGTTCAACCTTTAGATCCATACCTAGGACCATGATACACTGAACCCTCAAAAGATAACATGGAATCTGATGTCTTGGATAATTTGTATACTATGACTAAGGGCAACCGAATATACTACATTAATCCTACTGTAGATGGTTCAATCAGTTGGTGAATTATTCAGCCTTCCAGGGAAGATTCAAAGGCCGCTTTCGAAAACTAGTAGCATGAACGATTTGAAAATTTATCAAGATGACATGACACTATTTAAGTAGCTCCTTCAACACCAATTTTTCTAGGATTTCTCTTTTACAGGTAAGTCCCTCGAACTCACTTTAGAATTGAAACAAATTCAAAGCTTGTTATTCACATATTAGTTCAAAACCACCTATCCCCCTATAGTTTTCTCTGCGCATAAACACCTTTTCTGTTCCATCTTTCACCAATCTCTTGAACCAACAAATTGTTCTGTTGCGCCACTACCTATTTACTATAGTAAGTTTGATACCATCCCCGATGATCTCAAATATTTATAAGACCTTAGGAATATTTCCTTTAAAGAATACGAAGGCACTAGGATTGTTTAGGACACCATTTCTCCTGAAGCCAATATCTCCTACACTAACCCTATGAAGTTGTGTAAGGTTAATATAGGTAGTACAGAGCATCCCAAGATAGCCTCTATAGGGAATTATTGGGATGAACAGACCGTAACTAAAATTTAGGCCTTGTTGCAGGAATATGAGGACCTATTCCTCACCAAATTCTCATAGCTTAAGGGAATTAAGGGAGATATAGGAGAAATGAGAATTGAATTGAATCTTGACGCGAAACTTGTTAAGCACTGACCATACCATATGAACCCCAGAGTCAAAGAAAAATTCAAGAAGGATATTGATTGCATGCTTGTAGCTAGATTGATATTCCCAATGGATGAGGATGAGTGGACCAACCTGATTGTCATTCAGAGTAAAAAGGGTATGGAGGATATCAGGGTTTGTTTTGACTATTGGAGCTTGAACTCTGGCTGTGTTCATGACCTATTTTTGACTCCTTTTAGTGATGAAATTTTAGATAAGGTTGTGGGAAGGGAAGAATATTCATTTACCAAGGATTTTTAGGATATCACCAGGTAAATATTGCAGAAGCAGATAAGAATAAAACTACCTTCATGATAGAGTGGGGGCCATTTTCTTACAATGTCAGGACGTTTAGGCTCAAGAATGCCCTGGCAGTATTTTTTCTCGAATCATTATTTCCACATTTTGTGAACTATTCCATAAATTTATTGAAGTCTATGTGTATGATTGGAAAGTATACAGTCTACTCAAATAACATATTGGTCTCTTGCGGCTAATGTTGGATCGATGTCGTCAATTGTATATTTCCTTGAACTTGAAAAAGTGTATATTTTGTGTACCCTTCGGGAATATGTGTGGACATATCATGTGCAAAGAAGGGGTACTCACCGATCCCACAAAAGTTGTGGGAATCCTCAATATGCATCCTCCTACCTCTGTCAAGCAATTGTGAACTACCCTCATACATAGTGGATATTACCTTCGATTTATCAAGGGCTACATGAGTATCACAACGTCGTTGGAACAATTACTTAAGAAATATGAAGGATTTCATTGAAATTCAGTTTGCGATAAAGCATTTGACATCTTGAAGGAAAATTTGAGTACAACCCCCATTCTTACTTTCCCCAATTGGGGCGTGGAGTTACATGTGCATATTGATTCCTCCAACATTGTGCTAGGTGCTATCCTTGCGCAAACAGGAGAAGGGAATAACGACCATCCTATCTATTTTTCCAGTAAAAACTTATCTCAAGCCGAACACAACTACACCAAAACATAAAGGGAAGGTTTGGCTATGGTATATGCTTTACAAAAATTTTGACATTATTTGTTAGGTGGTCATTTTAAGTTTTTCACTGATCATTCTTCT
Source organism: Picea glauca (assembly GCA_000966675.3). Classification (NCBI taxonomy): domain Eukaryota; kingdom Viridiplantae; phylum Streptophyta; class Pinopsida; order Pinales; family Pinaceae; genus Picea; species Picea glauca. The sequence goes on along the minus strand of JZKD02S1489388.1, from coordinate 112,076 downwards.
TTAAAATATCTTGTTAACAAACCTTTCTTAGAAGGAAGAATCTATATATTGTTGTTACTATTTCAGGAATTTTCCTTTGAAGTTATCATCAAGCCTAGAAAGTTGAATGTTGGGCTCGATCACCTCTCTTGTTTAGAGTTTAGTGAGAGTGGCGGAGCCTTGGACGATAGACTTCCTGATGAAGATTTGTTTCGCATTGAAACTATTCCATACTATTTTTCAGAAATTGCAGTATTCCTCATGATTGATACAACACCTGATGGATATTCCACAACTCAGAAAAGACACTTAGTTTCCAGGGAAATGGATTATTAACTTATCGCAATACAATTGTAAAATATGGGTTGGGATAGTTTCCCAAGGAGATGTATCTTGGATCATGATAGACCAAATATCTTATGGGAGTGCCATGGTGGAGTTGCATATGGACATGTTGGTGGTAAGGCAACTACACAAAATATATTTCAGGATGGGTTATGGTGGCCTACAATGTTTAAGGACACCAAAGCATATGCTAGAGTATGTGATGTTTGTCAAAGAGTAGGTAAGCCCTCCTGAAGATATGAACTACCTTTACACCTTATTAGAGATCTGTAAGAATTAAAAAAGTGGGTTGGTGATTTCATTAGGCCCATAAACCCACTAGCCGGACATTCCAAGGCTAGGTACATCATTACCGTAAGAGATTATCTTACGCGATTGGCAGAAGCCGCACCAGTACGAGATTGTTTTGTTGATATCGYARCTAGATTTATTTTTGAAAATATCATTACTTGATTTGGTTTCCCTTAGAGTCTAACCAATGATCATGGTACRCATTTCATAAAATGAACTATAATTACTCTCACCCGTGATTTTTTATTCAACACCATAATATCRTCCCTTACCATCCATAAGCTAACAGGATAGTTGAAGCGTTCAACAAGATTTTGGAAAATGGATTGACCAAGGTGTGTTGAAAAAAATGTGAAGATTGGGATGAAAGAGTTCGAGCRGTAGTTTCGGCCTATTGGATCACCAAAAATAAATTACACAAGTATACCCCTTTCTAATTAGTYTATGGATGAGAGGTTGTGCTACCAACTGAATTTATATCACCAAGTCTATTTGTTGTGCAAGCTACCAAGACGATTGATCATGAATCCATCACAACTAGAGTTACAAAATTGATGCAGTTAGATGAAGCCATATTTTTAGCATACTTTCATTAGACTGTCGAAAAATCCTGATATAAGTCCTAACATGATCGACATATCAAGAATAAGTATTTTTCACAAGGAGACAAATTTCTGATGTATGACAGTAAGTATCAAAAGCATCCTAGTAAGTTACAAATGCATTGGATTGGAACATTTATTGTTGCGGAGATACACAAATCTGTAGAATTCAGACTTGTGCAGCTCAATGGTATCCTTTATCTTGGTTGGGTGAATGGCGCATGCCTCAAACCCTACATATTTTCTCAATAAACATTATTGCAAAACCCTCCTGTGTCGGGAGTGGTTTGCCTAGGTAGGGTTTCCCTTTGTATTGCAATTTTCCTTTCTGTCAATAATATGATGACACATCAATTCAATTAAGTTTTCTTGAGTCTAGTTGTCCAGTCCCAATTATCCACCTCGAATATTCACTTTGTGGTCGGGGAGCTTGTCATCACATCATTTCATAGCTAACGTCACCCATCTTTATATTTTGTGTCCATACATTGTCACATGGGTTTTTATCACTACATATTCTCACTCCGTACTCGATCTATGGTTGTCCTGTCATTTTCTATGACTTACTCTTGCGTCACCCTCCCCACATGAAATTTAACTTGCCTTAGCCGCCATAATGACTCTGTATGTTCTTCCTTCACTGACCTAGAGATCCCCTCACATAAGCCAAGGTGAGGTGGGATAATTGTGAATGGCCCAATTCCAATACCAAACCATAAACTTCATCTAGGGGGTGCATACACACACACTTCAACACACTAGTAGAGGACTATCCACCATATCATGGGAATAGTTGGGCCCATGTCCCTATATCCTTCATACCATTATTTCCTTTGTGCAAGGCCAGGAACCATCTCCCATCCATGCCTAGCCACATAAAACCTAGAATTTCTAAAGATTGGGCATGTGTGACAAATCCTTGAAAATCCTTCCACTGTTGTCCTCGCTCAGTGTTGAGTTCCTTTATAGGGAAGGTGCAATCCTGAAGAAATTTTATCCTGCAAGATTTATCCTAGAACAATACATGATATGTATATGATGAATCTCGTAGATGATGACCCACCTGAAGTAGCATGACATTTTATTTACAAAATATAGTTATTGTATGTTACTCAACAAGAGGATGACCCTGAGATTTATCTTTACGTCTAATAGCCAGATTCTACTGCAGAAGTAGCATGACCATGATGCCCAATGCGATAGTTTGAGGTTGTACCTAAGTTGGAACTTCTGTTTGATGGAGGCCAGACCGAAGAGATGAAGACTTGGCTTGGAAAGAGTCAAGGTTTATGGTCAAGGCTTGTTGGACCCTCCTTTTTTGGAGAAGACCCGGTTTTGTGGAAATAACACAATTTTGAGGTAGTTAGAGTATGTTGTAGAACAACACAATGCACTAGCATAGGATAGGAGCAATGGAAAGAGATATCTCATATCGCGAATGAGGAATGCAGTTTTCTTCCAACTGGAAGGAACAACAAAAAGCGCCAGAACCTTCTAGTAGAAAGAAAGAAGATATAGACTCAACAAGATGTAACAGATGAATCAATAAGTCTCGTAGAAATTTATAAGACAAATACTTATGAAACAGGACAAAGCGGTCGATGCTACTGCTATAGATGTTGATACTTACATAGTTGTTGATGTTTAATTGTAGAACCTTGATATATCTTGACACTATTGTTTGTACTAATAATTGTATCTGTAATGTGTCGAGTCTTATCTATGTTTCCAAGGTTGCGATCAAACCAGTCGTGAAATGTAGTTATAGATATTTTACTCATTTGGGATTTGAATATTGTATACTTTCCTTTGATATTTGAGTAACGACTATATGAGAAATGTTATTTGGGGCCTAAAAATTTGTTTAATTGTGTGTGTATTCTAAGATCTTCATCTGCACAATTGCTATCTCTATTTCTTTACTTGGTCGATTAATGCTTAGGAATACTCTCACCAGAGGAATTTATCCACAGCTTATGCATTTCAACCTTCTATTCTGGGTATGATTTCTCTGTATAATATTTATACTCCTATGCTTAGGTTTGGTTGGGTTGTGTTCTCCCCACCATTGCATTCTCTTCGACCTTACTCCATTTCACAAAAGTATCGGTAGCACTTTGGGTGAGACCTTCTTCCCTTGTGGAAGGTTAAATATTCCAGCACTCTAGACTACATCGGTGCCTTTGTTGGAAAACTTCGAGAACCCTTGTCTCCAACCATGCACCAACAAAATAAACCAAGGGAAATCATACCCATAATTTAACAAGCATATAATAACATATTTTAAAACATAAATGAAACCATTCAATAAATAAAACACAACATTTGAATACAACTATATACACAAATCAATTAACATAATAATCATAACATAAAACTTATCTTCAGTTAGCTAAAACAACATGTTGCATACAAGGGATGTTCCTCCCAGCCATAGGCTTGATTTTCCAAATCTCAACAGCAAGCCACCCCCGATCTAAGGCTATGGGTCCACAAGGAGGTCTATCCCTCTTGGTTGTCCACTCTCCACAATCAACAATCCAAAACCTAGGTTCTACTCCAACAATAGTTCCAATCCACAATCTCTCTTCCTTACAACCTGCACAACCCAAGGAATGGGATCCCCCTTCACTACGCATAGTCCCTCAAGCATTCCCACTTCCCTCCAAAGCTCCATTTCACTTGGTTGGATAGGAATATAATAGTTGGGGAATACAGGAACTCTCAACCACTCCAGGAGTGTTCACAATATCCTTCACAAGGCTCTTAAGCCATTTCCTCAATTAGGAAAATACATCACATGATCACAACCCAATTTTATAGGCACACAACCCATAAATTCAACATAATCACAACCCAATTTTATATGCACACAACCCATAAATTCAACATAATCACAACCCCAAAATGTATACCCTCAAGCATATCATGGATGGTGCTCTTTTCAACACCGAAATTCCTTCTCACTGTCCAAAAATTAGTATGTAAAAATGTTATCCTATTTCCATTCAAATTTCCTTTTCTCCCATGGATGTTTACTCTCACACTCCCTAATGTTGATTTTACTTCTTACATGGATTCAATGTTTGAGTGTTTAACAAGTCAAAGGGATGATTATATGGTAATGATACATTAACTTAAGAAATGACATGGGTTTCTTGTTGGACCCCCATTTATCCCCCCTCTCTCGTGGAATCATATCCCCCCATCATTACCATCCCTCTCGTATCATAGCCAAAAATAATTATTTTATTAATTATTTCCACGTACAATTTACATAGCTTGGTACTCAATATATTAATCAATACATGTTGGCACAGGGGCATACCCAGGGTTCGGCTCCAAGAGTGCACCAACAATCCCTAACTACTTTCCCTTTCGATAGCACTTGCGAAGTAGATGCAGTCTCACCCGAAGCAGTTATGAGGGGGTTGAAGGACAGAGATGTATACAACCAAAGGGAATATCAAGTGGATCTAACACAAGAACAAAACAAGATTCATATATCACTTATCAACTTAGATCTATTCTGCACATATACTTATCAGATCTAAAGAAGTAACGCAATCATAGTATATTAATGACAAATACAAAATACCAATCACACACAACAAAAAATATACGTGGTTCACCCTCTCTCTAGGGCTACATCCACATAACTGTGCTATAATATATTGAGGTAAAACATACAGTTATTGTCTGCACTCTTAACTAGCAGGTCTTCTTTCTTCTCCTCTCTTTCTCTTCCCTCCCTGTGCACTCAACAACAGGGTTGATCTTCGCACCTAGCTGAAGATCTTACAATACCAGAAGGCTCCCACACGTAGCACTTCTCTCTCACAATACAATAATCACTCACATATAAAATGATAAACTCTCTTGATACCAACCCGACCTAGGTCCTCTTGACCTCTATTTATACATTACAATAGCTCACTGACAATCTTAGGCTGAAACCTAGGTGTCCAAAACCCTAGATACCAAAACCCTAGGTGTCTAAAACCCTAGGTCAACTTAACCCATATTTCTAGGGCTTCGCCAAAGTGTCTTTCCTTCCTTCTCGCACGGTGCTCCAAAGCATCGAATGGTGGCTTTTTCCATTTGCTGACATGTCCACGATCCTTATTCCTTACTGAATTGTCATCCCCAATATCCTCATCCAATGAATTTCTTTCTCGGGCTTCGCTCCATCTTTTCTGCTCTTTTTCTCACTTCGACCCAATAACATTCACTGTGTCTTCTGTGAAGTTTACATTCTCCCTTTCTTTCTTGATATTTTCATACTTCCATAACCAAGGGCCAACATGCCCCCAACACTCACCTGTGACTCGTCCCGAGGAAATTTAGATATGATCTTCCTATTTTACTTTGATTCCAGGATGTGTAGTGCAACCTTTTCTTTATGCTTTATGCCTCCTCTTCCTCCTTGTGAAAAATGTCTTTTCTATGTCTGGTACCCAATTTCAATTCCACCTGGTACCTAGACCCTTTTCTTCATGCTTCTACTGAGAGCTGTGAGGTAGCTAGTTGTCATAGTACAACTTTAGCCGACTCCCATTCACTAATACTTGCTTCCATTCTCCATTCAACATCTTCAATTGTGCATCTCCTCCCTCTGTAACATAAGCAATCTCATATGGCCCTAGCCTTAGAAATTCAATGTGATTTTTCAATAAACTAAACACAGTCCAATCATCAAAGTATGCTTCTAAAAATTTATGTAGAAATTCCTTGAATGCTTCGACCACCACCCTGGAAAGGATGGCTGGGGAATTATTCACTCCGAATGGCATCACTGTATATTGGCATGATCCCCATTCTGTTGCAAATGTGGTCTTCCTTGTAAATCCGAATCTGATGGTATTTTGAAAATCCATCTGTAAAAGAATAGACCTCCTGGCCTCCCAGTTTATCTAACACTTCATCGGTGAATGGTGTAGGGAAGGGGTCATGTAAACAAGAATCGTTCAACTTCCTGATATCTACGCAGATCTTGATCTCACTTTTCTTCTTGTCTTGCACCACCATAGGTCTTATCCACTCTGATTCTTCCATAGGTTCTATAATCCCTGCTTCCAACATTCTGTCAAGCTCAATATTCACTTTTTCCTTATATTTAGGGTTCAATCTGTAAGATCTCTGTTTGACTAGTCTAGCATTTGGTTTTAAATGGATCCTCATCTCTCCCATAGGCCCTTTAATTTCCTTCATATCAATGAACTTGGTTGGAAACAAGTCCTGATATTCATGCAGTAATTCTGTAATTTTATCAATGGTAGCAACATCCCAGTAATCTCCAACATTTGCAAACTTTGGTGTCTACTCTGTTCCAATATTGAACTTCTTAATATTGATTGGTTGTCCGATGAATGGAAGCTTAACTCCTGGTCCTTCCACATCTCTTTGGCCCTCTGTTTCTGCGATGTTCACCTTCCTAGGATCATCGTCTTCGTCGGTATTGATGTTGTAACAACCTTGCAGTTTCTAGAGAGGCGCAATCCATTCATCTTCTTCCTTTTCTAAGGAAAGGATGGATACCTCCTCGAATACTTTGTATCTCACAATCTGTAGTGCTTGATCTACTGAAGGAAATTGAATTTCAAATAAGAATGTAGTTATAAAAGTCTGATTCATACCTTTCCAATCTGTGGTGATGAGGCACAATTCTTCTTGAAGGTACCAGTTGATAGGTGTCGTGTCTAGTGTGTTAATGAATTTGTGCACCCATTGTTCTTGAGGAATGTTTCTCTAGGCTTCCTCACAGCTTCACACATAATCCTTTGGGCATCTTCGACCTGTGTAGCAAACTTTGCAACCTTCTACTTGTGTTGAGAATCGCACTGTCATCAGAGTACAACACTGTACCCAATCTGTAATATTACTTTTGTGCATCCCCCACCATCTTTATGGTGTGTCTTTCAAGGCCTCATCTATTTCCAACAACCTTTGTTTTGTTGGTACACTTGCTTCAAAGTCTGATATGAAGGCTTCTAATGGATTCAAACCATCAAATGTGGGTAAGTTACTTACTGTTGTGTTGATCCAGTGAACTTATCTGGTTAATCTAGCACATCTCCTTGTAGATACTTCATACATCTGGTTCTACCAGTTCTCCAGTGCTTCTTCTAAGTTTGATGAGCATGCACTATCACTTCTCAAGCTTAGATTCCCATTGGTTGTAGGATTAATGTAATCATGTTGTTTGGCTATTAGCTTGTATATGTTTTCTAGTGCGTATGCATAGTCTTCTTCTCTGATGGGCTTTGTGTATCACTGACCTTCATCTGGATCTAAAGGTGCGATGAACCTAAGGCCATCTCATTCAAAATTCATACGTCTTTTCTTTAAGTAAAAAACATTAGAGTTATTGAAGGCCCAATCAATTCCTAACACCGCGGGGTAAGGACAACTATCATCAACTATTTCAATTACCACAAAATCTGCAAATGTTCTTAATTCGTCGATGTCCACAGGGACATTCTCCAATCATCAAAATGGGATGACAACTTGTTGGTTAGCCATCCTAAGCCTGATAGGGTAATATATCAACTTTAGTTTTCCCATCTGTGCCCAAGTTTGCTTCGTCATGACATTGACCTCCGATCCTAAGTTGAGGACCACATAGTCTATCTCATACTCTCCTATTTGAGCGTTCAAATGTAATTCCTTATTTGTCCTTATCTTCTAACCAAATTGGTGTATTTCCCTATTCAACAAGGGGTCTATCTTTCCTAGCTCATATTGTCTGATTGGATTCTGTAGCTCTTGTACATCGTTTTCATCCTGAATCAATTTAATACAAGTGTATAGGAATTCCATGAGCTTGCTTACCTCTTTTCCTTCTCTTGGCGAATCAGACTAATCAAATTCCAGAGGCATTCCATATTCTCTCACTTCTGGTCTTGTTTTTGATGCAGAGCCTTGGTTTCCTCTAAATTATTTCCTAGCTTCCTCAAACATCTGTCTTTCTTTTTTTGCATCAAAAGTTTGGGTCTTCTTTGCAGCTTTCCAGATTCCCGAATATTCTGTAGTATTCCCTTGTGTCAGTCTATATTCTCATGTAACACCACCTCCTTTGGTTATAAAAGTGACTCTAGGGTCTTCTCCATGAGGTTCATCATAGATCAATTGCACTTGTGGGTTCTGCTGGGGTCCTCATCTTTCCTGAAGCTTAGCTAGCAATACAAACAATCTTCTATAACATGGTCAAACGAGCTGCAGTAGCTGCAAGTGGTACAAGGGTTCTGACAATCCCTTGCGAGTTGTCCTGGCTGTGCGCAGTTATAACAGATGATCTGTCCTTGGCCTCAACCCATTCCTCCTCCTCGTCCTCTTCCTATGAATCCACCGCGAAGATTGAAGTTTCCTCTTCCTGGAGAGTTATACTACGTAGTGTTTCCTTCTTGTTGTACTTCACCTTGAATCTTATATATGTCTCTTGACCTTTCATGCATGAGATCGTAAGCCCTACAATATCTATCATCATGTCCTACATACTTACATAATGTACAATACAAATTTGTAGGTGTCTGAACATACTTTTTCATGTAGTAGCACTCACCAGTATGATGTTTGTTTCTGCATACCTCACACCAAGGTAAAGGGACTTTTTTCAAGGGGCTCGGAGCTCCAGAAGCCAAATATTCATTGAATAAAGGGCAGTGTTCCTTTTCATGACCTTCTGATCTGCATATGACACACCATATGTCTTATATTTTATCTTTTCCCTTGTCTTTCTTCATATCTTCAACCTACAGAGACAAGCTAGTTAGATGACTTAGGATATGACTCATACCTGAGCTTGATTCTCCCATAGGGGTTGATTCTAGCTTCATGGTGATCTCCAATGCCTCAGCCTACGAAGCAATATTCTGTTGCATCAGGGGAACTCTGATGTGTGGTAGAAGGGAAACAATGAACCATTCCTTGTTCTTCTCGTCTGGGATCTGAAAAATTAATCATCCCGTTAAGGTATTGAATCTCTGATCAAACTCCCAAACATGTTCAAATACCTTATGCTTGATCTCTTGTAGCTCTATGATACATTGGGATTCTGACTTAGGTTTCTTGAATTCTGCGATCAACGCGTTCTTGATCTGATTCAATGGCTTGGGCTATGCAAGTCCTTAGACAAGTTTCATGTACCAACTCAGAGCGCGATCTCTGAGAGTTGTACTAAACTAAGTTCTTTTGACAACTTCATCTGTGACATTCTTAATGTTCCATACGAATTCACATAGAAATAAGTGTTGATCGGGATCTTCAAATCCATCTCCCCTAAAGATAGGGAGTCTCACCTCATCTGCCATAGATCTTCCTAGGGTTCATGAATGAATGTGTGGTGGACTACTATTGACAGTGCTCTGGATGCTCTGGTGACTGGGATTACTCTAGTTTCTTAAGACTGAATCAACAGTATAACAATACTTAATTCGATGGTTTGTGTGGTTTCTAAGTTTTCAGGTTCTCCTCGAAGAAGTTCTTCAGCTTGTCTTTCCTCTATCCCGACAAGTTCTAAATGTTCTTTGTCCATCATATCTGCTTCTTCTCCATTGTAGAAACCCTCCTCCCCATAGTTCTGCTTAAACATGTTTGCAAGGTGGACCTCTCAGAACACTCTCCCACTGCACATATGTCTAGCTTCTGTGTCGCTGTCGTTGTCCGAATTCTTGAACATTATCTTTTCTAGATCTGACCAGTCTACTATATCTTCAAGATGTTGTTTTCATGCAATAACATCTTGAGTCTCAACTTTAGGAATTGTAGAAAATTTCCTCTGGGTCCCTTAAAGAAATATTTCTCAGCTTGGCTGTATGATTCTACCCTGTCAACAACAAACTTCGTGATGTACCCTCCAATGGTACTATCGAACTAGTGATCTATTGCTCGTGATACAATGTTATCATCTTTCTTGACTTTCTTGATCAACTCCGATGTCCAAACCATAGGGAGTCTAGATCATATCTCAAACTAGTCATCGACTAATCTAGCTAGCCACTCATATAGCTCCTGATGGATTCCTCCAAAGAATATCTCGTGTATGTCTGTGAATATATATATTTATAGACAATCCTCAATGCTAAGATTAGGGTTCTTATTATGGGCTTCAATGAAGTCCTTCTCTTGATATTTTATCCACTTTTGAGTTTCTGTCTTCGATGGAAACCACCTTTACATTCCCTCAAGAAGATTCTGGTCCCAGCAACGAAACCATTTGTTGGCAGAGGGGCAGACCCAAGGTTCGTCTCCAAGAGCACACCAATAAGCCCTAACTATTGGCCCTTTCAACAACACCTGCGAAGTAGATGCAGTCTCACCTGAAGCAGTTATGAGGGGGTTGTAGGAAAAATATGTCTACAACCAAAGGGAATATCAAGTGGATCTAACACAAGAACATCACAACATTCATATATCACTTATCAACTTAGATATATTCTACAAATCTACTTATCAGATCTAAAGCAGTAATGCAATCACAATATATCAATGACAAATACAAAATATCAATCACACACAACACAAAATATACGTGGTTCACCCTCTCTCTAAGGCTACATCCACCGAACTGTGCTATAATATATTGAGGTAAAACATATAGTTCTTGTATGCACTCTTAGCTAGAAGATATTCTTTCTTCTCCTCTCTTTCTCTTCCTTCCCTGCGCACCCAGCTGCAGGGTTGATCTTCGCACCCATATAAAGATCTTACAATACCAGAAGGCTCCCACACTTAGCACTTCTCTCTCACAATACAATAATCACTCACATCAATAATGATAACCTCTCTTGATACCAACCTGACCCAGGTCATATTGACCTCTATTTATACATTACAATAGCTCACTGATAGTCTTAGGCCGAAACCTAGGTGTCCAAAACCCTAGGTGTCTAAAACCCTAGGTCAACTTGACCCATATTTCCAGGGCTTCGCCAGCCTGTCTTTCCTTCCTTTTCGTGCACGGCTCCAAAGCATCCAATGGTGGATTTTTCCTTTTTACAACATGTCCATGATCCTTCTTCCTTGCTGAATTTTCATCCCCGATATCCTCATCAAACAACTTTCTTTCTCGGGCTTCGCTCTGTATTTTCTGCTCTTTTGCGCACTTCGACCCAATAACAGTCACCGTGTCTTCCGTGAAGTTCACATTCTCCCTTTTATTTATTGATCTTCGCATACTTCCATAACCAAGGGCCAACAATACATGCTCTCTATCCCAAGACATACTGACTCACCAACTTGAATCACATTTACATGATTGCATTAAAATTAATGGGGTTTAAAACTAGTGATGTTAGAAGTCTATTCATGTATATTGGCACACTCTGTCCCATATCCCAAAAGGAATCTTAGAAAATTTTAGGAAGTAATTTTTCAACTTCCCGTGGCAGGGTAGAAATGAAGATAAGGGTTCCCATTGGGCAAATTGGAGAAATATTGCAACCCCAAAGGCATTAGGAGGGTTGGGTCTAAAGGATATACATATGTTTGGACAGTCTTTAGCCACAAAATCACTATGGAATATGATCACTAAAGAGAGTTCTTGGACAATGATTTTAACTCAAAAGTACATTTACCCTGGTAAAATGATGGATTGGATTAGGATGGAAAGGAAAAACATCTAGAATGTTTCAAACCAATGGAAATATTTGACCTTGAATTTTCCTATGATTGGCTCCTTCCTAGCCTAAAAATTTGGAAATGGGTCACAAGTCAGAGTGGGCTCTCATGCTATAATGGGTTGTGACGAAAGTATCTTTCTTTCTAAAGAATTGATTTACCAATTTCAAATGATTTGTAAGGTTTCATTAAATTCAATGTCAAATCTAACAATCTCCACCATCTGGTCACAAGGTTGGTTGAGTGTTGTTGATTTAAATTTGACAGGTGAGAGGGATAGTGATTGGAATAACTACATAGCCACTGTTTGGAAGGCACATATTAGACTTGATCCACTTAAGGATGAAATTATTTGGGGGAGAAATATGATTGGAGGTATAGTTCTGGTTATGATGTCCGTGTATAATCTTTATATTCCCGTGCTTAGGTTTGGTTGGGTTGTGTTCTTCCCACCATTGAATTCTCTCCGACCTCGCTCCATTTCACATAAGTCTCGACAACTATTTGAGTGATACCTCCTTCCCTTGTGGAAGTTTAAATATGCCAACGCTATAGACTACATCGGTGCCTTTGTTGGAAAAATTTGAGAACCCTGGTCTCCAACCATGCACCAAAAAAATAAACCAAGGGGAATCGGGCCCATAAATTAACAAGCATATAAAAACATATTTTAAAACATAAATTCAACCATTCAAGCAATGAAACACAACATTTGAATAAAACTATTTGCACAAAGCAATTAACATAATAATCATAACAAAAAACTTATCTTCAATTAGCTAAACCAACATGTTGCATGCAAGGGGTGTTCCTCCTAGCCATATGCTTTCTTTTCCAAATCTCAACAGCAAGCCACTCCCGAGCTAAGGCTATGGTTCCACAAGGAGGTCTATCCCTCTTATTTGTCCACTCTCCACAATCAACAACGCAAAACCTAGGTTCTACTCCAACAATAGTTCCAATCCACAATCTCTCTTCCTCACAACTTGCAAAACCCAAGGAATGAGATCCACCTTCACTACACATAGTCCCTCAAGCATTCCCACTTCCCTCCAAAGCTCCATTTCACTTGGTTGGCCAGGAATATCACAGTTGGGGACTCTAGAAACTCTCAACCACTCCAGGAGTGTTCACAATAGCCTTCATAAGGCTCTTGAGACATTTCCTCAATTAGGAAAATACATCATAGGATCACAACCCAATTTTATAGGCACACAACCCATAAATTAAACATAATCACAACCCAAAAATGGCTACCCTCAAGCATAGAATTGATGGTGCTCTTTTCAACACCCAACTCCCTTCTTGCTTTCCAAAAATTAGCATGTAAAATTGTT
>JZKD02S1489388.1:84886-98603 GCA_000966675.3 Picea glauca | reverse complement strand
AATTAGGAAAATACATCATAGGATCACAACCCAATTTTATAGGCACACAACCCATAAATTAAACATAATCACAACCCAAAAATAGCTACCCTCAAGCATAGAATTGATGGTGCTCTTTTCAACACCCAACTCCCTTCTTGCTTTCCAAAAATTAGCATGTAAAATTGTTCTCCTTTTTCCATACAAATTTCCTTTTCTCCCATGCATGTTTACTCTCACACTCCCTAATTCTTATTTTACTTCACCCCACGCTCCCAATAACTCTAGGATGTGACTTCTCACACCCACCCTCTTACATGGATTCAATGTTTGAGTGTTTAACAAGTCAAAGGGAGGATTATATGGTAATGATACATTAACTTAAGCAATGGCATGGGTTTCCCATTGGACCCCCCTTTATCCCCCCTCTCTTGTGGAATCATATCCCCCCCATCATTACCATCCCTCTCATATCATAGCCAACACTTATTATTATATTAATTATTTCCATGTACAATTTACATAACTTGGTCCTGAACATATTAATCAATACATGCACTCTATCCCGAGACATACTGACTCACCAACCTGAATCACATTTACATGATTGCATTAAAATTAATGGGGGATTAAAAATAGGGATGTTACAAGTATATTCATGTGTAACGTCCCCATCCATCCTAGGGTTGGGAACATGCTACCAAAAACTCTCTACTCTGTTCAAAATATGACACACACACACACACACACACAAACAAACAATGCAAATGTAACAGATATAGACATTTTTCTCATACACAGATTCATGCGGAAGTGACAATAAACAAATACAATTCTAATAAACTTCAGACATATTCTTAAACAAAACATGTAAAATTAATATAGAATTGGTACTTATATTTTTATGAGAAGACCACCAAATGTGTGTAGACCTTCCACGAACCTCCCACCCTTAGATCCCGTTGCTCCAAGCTATCGACGGTGGGTCATCCCCGAGATGGGACTAAAATCCACCCAGGGTAAAGGAAATCCTAGGCTAGGATGAGACTACATAAAGATGCACAATGAAACATGAAGGATTCCCTCAAAGCAACCTACTTATTCCCATCGCCCATAGACTCTCATTCCCCACACACCTGTCCCACCCCATGAATATACACATTCACTGTTCCACAGTCCATCGACTACTCCATTTCCCTTCCCGAGATTCATCAATAGGCCAAATCAGGAATTCTTAGAGATATGTAGCTGTTGTTGGGCTCCCTCCAGGAGGAATCACTTCCCCAACAATATCTCTCACCTGGAAAGAGTTTCTCACAGGCCTAACAATTTGCTTATTCAACCCATGAGCTTGACAACCCACCTCTTAAAACCACATGCCTAACAACCTAATTCTTATGTCCAACTGTTAAGTCTAATGGGTAACCACAGTAGACAAATTAGGTAAGACAGGGTACAGGCTCAACAAAATACTAGTGAGTACAATTTATAGAGGTTCACGATGGAAGAGGGTTCAACAATGAAAAAAAATGGATGGCTGCGTTCCTGCTCAATGTGTGAGGGAATGGGGATAAGGATGGAAAGAATGGTCCACAAACCCCCACAACGATGAATTTTCCCACATAAATCTACATGCGTCCTGGATGACACATGGATCTCCAGGAGCTCGTTCCTCTCCACTTGGAGTTTGTTCCTCCCCTCAAAGGAACTTAGGATAACATGGTTTATTTACCAAACCTTAGTATTTTTAGGAAATACATTATAATATTCCCTTGGGTTAAGCCCTCAAGCTTAGCCCCTTTTTCCTATCCTCTGCCCCTTTCCATTCCTAGTGGATCTTAGTTCCCCATAAATCTTTCTTTGTGGTTGGTCTACACGCAATGATGTATTTTTTTATTAATGATGTGCATAATTACATATACAAAAATAGGCTCATTGGCCTTTGCATCTAGGATCCATGACATAATAAACACATAAGCCTCCCAACTTATAAATAATTCACTCACCAACCTATAAACATCATTATAATTCAATAGGGGCTCAGCCTTGGGGTATTACAATCCCTTCCCCTTATTTATGCAATATCCTCAATGCATCATATTTACATATTACAACAAGAGTTTTCAAAAATCTTCAAAAATATGCGGGTATTCTACCCACATAGAATCTCCATGCTCCCAAGTTAAATCCTTAGGACCGTACTAGGTCCATTGAACCTTTACAAGACCTATGGCTCAATTTCAGAGCTATTTTATTTTCTGGTCCATAATGCATACCATATGCGCTTGAACAATGTTTTCTTGCTCCACCTGAATCACATTCCAATCAATAACATGATTAACATCGGGTATATATTTCTTAAGCAATGATACATGGAATACATTATGTATAGACATAGATGCAGGTAATGCAAGCATGTAAGCTACTCGTCCAATCCTCTCTAGGATTTAAAACAACCCACAATATCTGGTTTCCAACTTGGAATAGTTTCCCAACTTCAAGGAACTTGTGTTGGCCTTCACCTTCAAGAAAACATGATCACCCACTTTAAATTCCCTGTGAGTTCTTCCCTTGTTAGAATAGCTTTTATTCCTGTCTTAGGTAGCTTTTAAATTCTATTTTATATTCAACATTTTCTCTTCGATTTCTCTGAGAAACTCTGGCCCAATCACTGCTCTATCAGCTGGGTTGTCCCAAATTACTAGAGTGTTGCACTTCCTGCCATAAAGTGCCTCAAATGAGCTCATCTTTAGTGATTCTTGGTACCCATTATTGTAGGAAAATTATACCAAGTGTAGATAATCTTCCCATTTATATGGTTTTTCCATCACATACATCCTTAGCATATCCTCTATCACTTGGTTCACTCTCTTTGTTTTTCCATCAAACTCAGAATGATAAGTTGTGATGAGGTTCAGATTTGTTCCAAACCCTTTGAATAATCCCTTCCATAACTTTGAGGTAAAATTTGGGTCTCTATCAGACACAAATGTCTTGGGTATGCCATGTAAGTGTGCTACTTCCCTCATATAAATATCAACAACATTGGTTTCCTTGTGAGTAACCTTCACATGAATGAAATGGGTAGCTTTAGTAAGCTTGTCCACCACCACCATGATAACATCATGTTGTTTTCTTGTTCTGGGAAATTTGGTGATGAAATCCATTGTCACCACTTCCCACTTCCACTCAGGAATGGACAATGACTGCAACAACCCAACTGGGTGTCTATGCTTAGCCATGACCCTTCAACACTCCAAACATTTAACAATGTACTCAACAATCTCCTTCTTCATGCCTGACCAATAATATTGGCTCTTGACTGTTGCAACAGTTTTCTGATATCCTGGGTGTCCAACATAAGGTACATTATGGATCTCTTTAAAAATAGTACTCCTCAATTCATGAGAATTGGGTACATAAATTATGTTCCTGTACAAGAGAATTCCATCATTTCCCAATTCATAACCTTCAAATTTCTGCTGCATTTTACCTTGCTGTAATTTTCTTACCAACTCCATGTACTGCAAATATGCTTTTGCAACCTAAAAAATTATGCCTTTAAGATCAGTTTGATACATGCTAATGGCTCTAGCATGAAAATCATGCACTCTCCTGATGATTTCATCAACCACTTTGTCCTCTTTTCCTTTGATGTGCTTAATATAAAAGTCATACTCATAGAGGAATTCCAACCATATTCTCTACCTAACATTCAAAGTTGGTTGATCAAACAAATATTTCAGACCATTATGGTTTGTCCTCAGCTCAAACCTCTTTCCCATGAGGTAGTGCCTCCACTTCTTCAAGGAATGCACTATGGCTGCCAACTCCAAATCATGAGTGGCATAGAGCCTTTCATGCTCTTTCAATTTTCTGGATTCAAAACATATCACAAACCCATTCTGATCGAGGACTCCACCAAGTCCTTATTTGCATGCATCTGTTCAAACCACAAAATCTTCATTCTGATAAGAAATCCTCAGAATTGGATCACTAGTTAACAACTTCTTCAATTGATGGAATCTCTTTTCAAATTATGTTGTCCATTGAAAATTCACCCCCTTGCTTTGCAAGGAAGTGATTGGGTGAGCAATCCTCGAAAACCATGTAATGACTCTTCTGTAGTATCCAGCTAGATCCATGAAGGATATGAATTCCATCACATTCTTAGGTGTTGTCCACCCTTTAATGGCCTCAATATTTTTAGGGTCCACTGCTATCCCTTCTTCGGATATGATATGCCCCAAATAGTGAATTTGGTTATGATAAAATGTGCACTTTCTCAATTTGGCATACAACTGGTGCTCTCTTAACACTTGTAACACCATCCTCAAGTGATGATCATGTTCTTATTTTGACTTTGAATATACAAGAATTTCATCCAAAAAGACAATGACAAAATTTTCTAAATATTCTCGGAAATCACCATTCATCAAGCACATGAAAACAATTGGTGTATTTGATAACCCAAATGGAACCACTATGAACTCGTAATGACCATACCTTTTCCTAAAGGTGATCTGGATGATGTCTTCATATTTGATCCTTACTTGATGATATCCTAACCTGAGATCAATCTTTTAGAATATCCCTGCATCCTTTAACTGATCAAAGATATCATCGATCCTTGGAAAAGGAAACTTTTTCTTTATAGTCACTTTGTTCAATTTTCTGAAGTCAATGCACAATCTAAATGTCCCATCTTTCTTCTTCACAAATAAAACTGGGGCACCCCAAGGTGACACACTTGGGCGTATACACCCCTTCTTCAAAATCTCTTCAAGCTACATTTGTATCTCCTTCAGCTCTGGTGTGCTCATTCTGTAGGGAGTCTTTGATACTGGAGCTTCTCCAGGCATCTAATTAATAGAGAAACCAATATCTCTCTTTTGGGGTAGTCCTGGTATCTCCTTGAACACATCCTCAAAATATTTCAGGACTACATGATCTTCCAAATTCGGGACCTTATCCTTAGGTGCTCCCTCCATATGAGCTGAAAATATTTGGCATCCCTTCCTGTAACACTTCTTCAACTGCATTGTTGAGATCTCTTAGACAATAAATTCCCTAGGAACTCCTTGGACTGTTCTTGGGTTCCCTTCCTCATCTAGGCAAGTAAATGTCTTGTTATGATAGTCTAATATGGCATGGTGTTGGTGTTGAAGGATGTTCAAATCTGCCTTGGTACTTAGCCCATTCATGTCCACTAGACATGATTTAACCAACTCAACAAATTTTCTCTTGGCTCTTGTAGCCAACTGTACCAACCAAGATTTCTCATGCTTGCTTCTTGGAAAATACAATATTTCCACTATCTTAGGATCTATATGGCTATGAATAGATCATGAATGTATTAAAATAGTAAAGACATGGTTATTGACCATACCTTCTACTTCAATCATGTGTGATTTAAAATTAGTTTGCTTGTTGTCCAGGGCTGCATAGATCCTTGGAACACTTCTACCCATGTCCTTCACTATTTCTGCTTGCTATACATTGTGGAAAACTCTCACTTTGTCACTTTTGTGAAGAAAATCTCTATACTTATGGACTCCTTTACAACCCCAACATTGAATGGGTGTCTTCCTTGGACTTTTCCCACCTACCTCGACCATTATTTGCTCTCTAAAAGATGGTTTTCCTTGATGACTATTTCTAAAAAAGGGTAGCTTGTTCCCCTTCTACTTATGTTCCCCGCTAAACTTCTTATTGTCCTCCCAAGCCCTCTGGAAAGTACAATTTCCCTTTTGATGATCATATAATCATTTGTCTCTCCTTATGGTTTCCTCCAAGTTCTTGGGATCATCATATTGAATCTTATCATTGATGAAAGATGGCAACCCACTCAAGTATATCTAGATATTAACTGTTTCATCTTTGATGAAGAAGACATACTTCAAAAGTTCTAAAAATATCCTTTCACACTTTTCAATAGTCATTCTTCCCAGTTTGAGTTCAAAGAACTCTTTCATATTTTTGTCATAATACCTCTTGGTAAGGTATTTCTTCTCAAAATGATTCTTGAATTCCTTCCAAGTCACATTTTTCTCTCTGAGGTGATGTTCTTGCACAAGCTGATCTTGCCACATGGATTCCTTTCCTTTCAATTGATAGATAGAAATTCTTCCTCATGCATGAGAAGAATAGTTATGAAATTGGAAGTACTTCCTCATGCCTAGCAACCATGTCTCAACATATTCATCCTTCTTGTGCTCTCCCTCAAAAGTAGGAGGTTTGATCTTATTCATTTCTGCTTTCAATTCATCCACCCTAGACCTCCTATGATGCTTCCTAACATGGGATGGAATTGAGCTACTGTGTGCTCTCCTATGGGAATGATTTTTGGAGTGATGGTGATGTCTGCTACCACTCCCTGATCTTCCTTTTTCCTCAGGGGTCACTTGGCTTCCTAATTTGTTGGAGCCACTCTCCTTATACAAATTCTTTTCAATTATGTCCAGGCTTTTCATTAACTTCATATTGAAGTCTTCCTACTGTTATTTAGCTTTCACAAGCCTTTCATTTTCAACCTTGTGGATTTGGACATCTGTCTGCAATTTTATGAGGGTCTCATCCAGATTTATGTCTTCCTCCTTTCGTCCTCCATGTCCATTGGATTTGGTTCCTTCCATACCCAACTGGAAATCCATCCCTATGATTTCATCCTCTTAACTGTAGACTATCTGTGTATCATCCATCACTTTTCACTCTGTGTTGATTCTGATATGACAATTGTTAATTCTGCAAAAATGTGCAGCCAACAGAACTTTGTTAGGCTAACTATTCTTAATAATTTCATGAAAACATGAACCATTCTGATTCATTAATATATCAGACTTCTTTTCTGTCAATTTCCTGAGAAAGTGACTATTCAAATCTGATTTCTGGGTGAGCAATTATCTTCTACTATTCAATACCTTTCCAATGCCCATTTCCATGCTCAATTCTGAGTTTTGAGCAGGAAGTTATGGATACTTGAACAATTTGTCTTTTCAATGATGCAATCCTGTACATGGATTATTCCAACTCAGAGTCTAATTGGCTCTTATATCCATGATGGATCCCTTCTTCAGGTTTATAGGCCTTCCTTACTTCTTTAGGTGTAGGTCTGTACAATTAAAAATCCCACGAGCTCCTTCTCTAAGCCCTTTCCCATTCTTAAAAAAAAAAAATCAGGTGCTAGCCCCTTTTATTCGGCCCTCAAATTCATGTGACCACAGGATGTGACAAAGCACTAACAATTAGGTGCTTATCCTATGCTTCAGGCCTCTGGGACTTCGAAACTTTGTGGCTTCAGAGGATCTTCCTTCGTTACAATACATTTCCCCCGAATGCCAATTCTCTAAATACTCGAAGGACATACAGATCGACAGTCCACATTCCTTGTTTAGATCTACGGTGGATAGGAGCTCCGAGACTCCGAGCTTTGATGATTTCCAAAACACTTCACTACAAATATCCCAAAGTGCCAACTCACTGGAGATTCTCTCTCTTGCTTCCACGTGTCATCTCTCGACCAACAATCGATATTAACTCCGACCTTCAGGATTTCTCTACTCACAACAATATGGAACACAATTCCTCTAGAGAAACACTTCTTTGGACAATAGGATCTGGTGCCATGCATCCTTTATTATCAATGGTCGAGATGGAATCTGACCTTCAGGCCTCTGGAAGTCCTCGACCTCAATTTTTTATGCCTTGAATCCTTTGGACTATGAGATCTACTTCCATATGTCCTCTCTCGATCAATGGTGAGGATTTACTCTACTCTTCGGACCTTTGGGGGTTTCACCTTCCTCACACTTCATTCTTTCCGAATGCCAAATCAAAAAACTCCTAGGGTCCACTTAGTAATGCACACCCGGGTGCTACGTGGAAGATCCAAAGAGGCAGACACATGGCCCAATCTGAGGGGTGACATGTGTCAAGTTCTAACTGGAAACACCAACCTTTTAAAAGCACAAAACAATCTAACATGTGGCATGCATATTGTGTGTCCACGTCACCCTAGGTGACGTCACCAAGCCATGTCACTTAGGTGCTTCGTGACTTCAGAACTTCGAGACTTTGGGAATCCAGAGATCTGGAAGTTCTTCCAACAACTTTCCTCCAAACATCGAACTCTGAACTTCTTAAACTCTCGGGGTCCATGTAGTACAACTTTCATCAATCAAGGTGGTGACACATGGCCCCACCTTCGAGTGACACATGTTAGGTCCCAATCGATACTAAGGGCCTGCCAAAAGTACAAAAATAAATGACACGTGGTAGACTTGGGGTAGTTCCACATCACCCTAGGTGACATCATCATGCCATGTCATATCCAATGCTTCAGGACTTCGGATTTTTCTCATCATCGACACTTTCTCAAACCTGCCGAACTACCAAACTGTTGAACAGGTCCATGTCACCCCCAGTGATGTTGTCATGTCATGTCACTTTGGAAAATTGGGACTTCAGGGATTCCTTCACATATACACATTTTTAAAACTCCTGAACTTCCGACTGCCGAAAACTGCTTCCCGCAGGTTCGAGACTTCAACGGTTTCTTCACTACACAACCTCCAATAGATTTCACCAAACATCAAACCATTGAACCACATAAGAAATCCAACTATTCTCCTCCTCCTGAATGATATACGTCTGAGAATCACTTCGGGACTTCTAAGGATTTTGTTGCTGAACACCCCACAACCCCTAGACTATCAAATTTTGAATATTTCTTAATTTGAGGACACGTGTCCCTGGAAATGGACAGTTCAGATTAGTTCCAGACTTTTGTGCTTAACCTCTGTACACCTTCTCCATATCTGATGGTGGTGGGGGATCTATCTTCTTCTGAATAGATCCACCGACCCAAATTTAACTTTGAGGCCCAATACCATGTCTACCATGGTTTATCAAACTTTTATACCTCCTGAGCTTCTAGTACCACCAAAGATCTCTCTCAACGCTGCTATGGCACTTTGTACATCAATTCCTTGTGGAAATTTGACTCCAAATTCCACATTCGTGGCCCATCCAGGTTCAGTGTGGAAACCTCTCTCTGATACCAATTTGTAACATCCCCAGCCATCCCAGGGTCGGGCACACGCTACCAAAAACTATCTACTCTGTTCAAACTTTGATACACACACACACACATCTATCTCTCTCTCTCTCTCTCTCTCTCTCTATATATATATATATATATATATATATATAATGAAAATGTAGCAGATATAGACATTTGTCTCATACATAGATTCATGTGGAAGTGACAATAAACAAATACATGCAATAAACACAAACAATTCTGATAAACTTCAGACATATACTTAAACACAACATGTAAAATTAATATATAATTGGTACTTATCTTTTTATGAGAAGACCACCAACTACATGCAGACCTTCCATGAACCTCCCAGCCTTAGACCACACTGCTCCAAGCTATCAGTGATGGGTCACCCTCAAGCTAGGAATAAAATCCACCTAGGGTAAAGGAAATCCTAGGCTAGGCTGAGACTATGGAAAGTTGCATAATGAAACAAGAAGTATTCCCTCCAAGGAGCCTACTTATGCCCACCATTCATAAACTCTCATTCCTTGCATGCCTGTCCCACCTAGGGAATATACACCTTTACTGTTTCACAGTCCATCGACTGCTCCACTTCTCTTCTTGGGCTTCAACAACAGGCCATATAAGGAATTCTCAGAGCTTTGTAGTTGTTGTTGGGCTCCCTCTATTAGTAAAGTGGGTGTGCTCGTTTAACCACAAACAATATAGCAATATTTTCACCCAACCATAGGCACTAATGCCACCCCCGATCACCTTGACCTTGATAGAGAGGATAATTCTTGTAGAAAACTAATAGCCAACCAAGGATAATGCACCAAGCAAAGATAACCAAAACTGATCAGAGAGTCCAACCCAGAAAAACTGAAAATCCATATTTCAGAATTGCAACAATGATTGCTCCCCAGACTTGCGCACTACTGGACTTCTGCAATGCACACAAGTGTATTTATGCAATTCTGAGAAATCTGGCTAAAATGAAGATTGGCCTCCTATATTTATATTTCTTTTGCTACACTGTCTGGGCTGACTTCTCTTTCTGGGTGCCAAACACTTAGTATATAATATTTTCTTTAGTCGACTTCTCTTCTAGGGTTATATCCAGATATTTTCTTTCTTCCAGAATATTCTAATCTTGTCAAAGGTCACAAATGGAGGTTAATACCTCCCACAACTACCATAATATCAACACTCCCTCCTAGCTAGGGAGGTATAACAGGTAATGGTCTTGATAAAAAACAAACCATTCAACCAATAGCATCATTATAGCCACACATGCTATCTCATGATCAAATCATGAGCACCGTCATTATTATCCAACTAGATAATCTCCATGACAATTAGTACAATGTGATCTAATAGAACATGACAATGTCTATCCATAGTAGTACAAAACTACTCAATAAGTGACACATAGTCACAACCAGTTGAACATATCCACCACAATAGCATACATCTACTTTCTAAAGACATACAGTCTCCATAGAGATCATATCATCTAATATCAACCTAGATAGAAAAACAATATCATGATATAAGCTGAGTCATCTGGGTCATTCTTCCACTCACATATGTGATATCTGGAAGAGAATCTGCCCTCAGAAAGTAAAGCATCAATAATGGGCTATCTGGACTATTCTTCTCAAGCATGAAATAATAACTATCCCTGATTTCTGATCTTGGACCATTCACCTATCTGGTCCATTCCTTCGGCACTAAGAAAAGTGCAACCTGGAGAGAATGAGTCTTCCCTAGGGAATTCATGTCCCTGATTTTTGAACCTAGACCATTCACCTAAATGGGCCATTCCTCCAACACTAAACAAAGTGCAACCTGGAGAGAATGAGTCTTCCCCAGGGAATGATTGTCTGGACCATTTCCTAAGGAAATGATTGTCTTGCACCAACCTCCAAAATGGACCATTCTTCGAAACTGTTCACAATTGTGAACTTCAAAAGAATGACTGCTCGATGAGGCAGACCATTCTTCTTGACCACTACTGAGAGTGATTTTCAAGTAGAAAGACCGTCCTATACCATTCCACCACACTGGCCACAAGGGGAATCACTGTCTATGGTACATAAACAATCTATCGAACCATTTTTATTACGAAAATGACTGTATAATATGGACCATTTTTCGAACTGGAAAATGTTTGTCCGTAAGAAATATCAAACCACTTTTTGAACTGGAAAAGAACTGCCCATCCTGGACCATTTTCCAAGATGGAAAATGACTTTCCATAAATCAATGATATATCAGTGCTCCCTCCCAACCTGGAGAGCTATTTCTTCCCTTTCAGCTAAGGGAGTTATTTCCACGATCCCCAACTTGTCTCGTAAGTATGAAAACTTTATTCTGGACATAGGTTTTGTCAAGATATCTATTGTCTGCTCATCTATGGGGATATAGTGGAGGTTCACTTATTCATCCTGGAATTTATCTCGAATAAAGTAGTATTTGATATCAATGTGTTTAAACATTGGGTGTTATGATAACCTTATACAACTCTGATTGTCACAGTATATTATGGTCAAATCTGGAACCTGATTGAATAATCCAGAAATCAGCTTTCTCATCCATACTTGTTTTGTACATGCCTCACATGCTTCGATATATTATGATTCTTTTGTGTTATGTGCGACAAAATTATGTTTCTTGCTGCCCCAAGATATCATAGCGGAGCCCAAGCTGAAACACATTCATGAAGTACTCCTTCCATATTTTGCACTTCCTGCCCAATCTGAATCTATGAATCCATGAAGCTGTATATCACTGGATGCGGTATATCTTAAACCATAGTTTAGTGTCCCACCAATATATCTTAGAACATGCTTTTCATATATCCAATGCTCATGTCTAGGTTCCACCTGGAAATGGCTTAGTGTGTTTACGACAAAGCAAATATCTGGTCAAGTATTTACTAAATACATCAATGACCCAATAAATTGCCGATATAGGGACGGATCTACTGGATCAAAATCTGAGTCTCTTACTTTTCTTATATCTATGTTCATAGGAGTGTCCACGGATTTCCAATCCATCATTCCAAACTTCTGAATAATCTTAACTGCATACTTTCCTTGTCCAAGGAATACTTCACCACGCTTTTGCCATACTTCTAGTCCCAGGTAATAGTGCATGAGACCAAGATATTTCATATCAAACTCAGAAGCTAGTTCTTTTTTACACTGGATGATGAGAGACTCTTCACCTGTCAAGAATAAATCATCGACATATAGTAGTAGAATCACAGGTGCATTGTTCACAACTTTGTAGTAAATATTTGGATTTGCATGACTCTTGGAGAAACCGAGTCTCATTAAGTATCTGTCTATTCTGGCATACCATGCTCTTGGAGCTTGCTTGAGTCCATATAAAGCTTTCTTTAGTCTAAAAACATGAGTGCCTCTGGAGTGTACTTAAAATCCTTTAGGTTGTTCAATGTATAATTCTTCTTCGATTTCTCCATTGAGGAAAGTTGTTTTTAAATCCATTTGATGTAAACTCCATCCCATGGAAGCAACAAGAGACATAATGGCTCTAATAGAAGTATATCTGGCAACATGAGAAAATGTCCTATCATAGTCTTCTCCCTCCTTCTGGGAGAACCCTCTAGCTGTGAACCTTGCTTTATATTTGTCCACGCTTCTGTCTACTACATGTTTGATCTTATAGACCCATTTTGAAGTTACTACTGATTTTTCATTAAGTCTAGGCACAATTTCCCATACATCATTTTTCATGATGTACCGATGTTCTTCTTTCATGGCTCATTTCCATTATTTCTTCTGATCTGCCTCTTCAAATGTGGTGGGTTCTTCATTTAGAATCTTTGTCATACATGTTGCATAGCTAGAGAATATCTTGGGCTTCTTGCTTTTTCTGAAGGTGCCACTTGGGGCTTTGAGTCTTTCTGCTTCTTGTAGGGTAGATTCAAGCCAAGATGGAAATTTCTTGGTTTTGGGTACAGTGTCTGATTCAATAGTTTCACATGGTTGCATCGGATGATCAAGTTTTTTTGTTTCTTCATTCTTACTTTCTAGAAGACATGTGATTTCTTCATTAGGCTCTTCATACTCTTCTTCTTCTATAGTTTCTTCTATGGATTTCTTGAAAGCCATCTTTTCATTGAAGGTTATGTCTCTACTGACTTCAACCTTATGTTATTACGGGATATAGATTCTATAGGCCTTGGATGATTCATTGTATCCCACGAATATGCCCTTCTTTCCCGAGGGTTCTAATTTCTTCCTTTTGTCCTTGGGGATGTGAAATTAAATAGGGCATCCAAAGATTCTTAAGTGTTCCACATTAGGTTTATTTCCTGAGAAGGCTTCTTATGGAGTCATATGCTTCAATATGTGGTGAGGAATTCTATTCCGAACATATATTTTTGCCATGGATGCTTTTCCCCACAGATACATAGATAAACATTAATCATTCAATAGTGCCTTCATAGTTTCTTCAATAGATATGTTCTTCCTTTCTGCTACACCATTTTTTTGAGGATTATGCGGAACAATTAGCTCCCTCCTAACCCCTGCCGATTTGAAAAAGGAAACAAATTCCTTGGATGTATATTCTCCTCCATTATCTATTCTTAAGGTCTTAATTTTCTTGTTTGTAAGGTTCTCTATCTCTGCTTTGAATTCTTGAAACTTGCTGAAAACT
>JZKD02S1489388.1:44118-67355 GCA_000966675.3 Picea glauca | reverse complement strand
TAGCCTAAGAGGCAAGTGGACTAAATGCTTAATGCAAAACTATTTCTAATGTGTGAAAGGAAATCTAAGAGGCAATTGGACTAAATGCTCAATGCAATGCATGAAAGGAAATCTATTCTATTGAAAGAAAGAAAGAATACCACTAATTCTTAATCTATGATAAGCAAACTACTATCTAATCTATCAAAGAAAAGTCTATCTATCCTACAACAACAAATAAAACTTTATTCTAATCTATGAAAGAAAGAAACTGTATCTATGAAAGCAGGAAAACTATTATTTTAACCTATGACAATTCAAATATAATGCTGGTGGTTTTGTGAATGTCTTCGGTAGTAACGGATGATATCTCGATGACGCTTGACAACAAAGGACAATTCCAATGGTATAAGCTCAACACTAATCTCAATGGAAAAATGAAAGGTGTGGAGTAAACAATCCAATGAAAACTTAGCCGTGATAAAAATAATGTTAAATACCCTGCATATTCATGTATAAACCATCAACAACATAACGAGATCATCATTATTTAACTAAGAAATTTAATTGCATTTTAATTCTAGGAAAGTAAATTGCGTAATAGAAAACTATGATATGTCTACTCTAATCATTCAAACTACAATAAAGAAATGACTAAAAACAGAAATTAAAAACTGATATTAAAAAATAAATTAACAATCTATATTAACCAACAACTAATTAAATGAAATCTATATAAAACTAAAGTAAGTGAGTTGTAACTAAAAACTAGAATTAAATCTATCCATCCATCAATCCTTGTCAAAGGAAAACCCAAATAAAAAACTATGTTCTATCTAATTAAAAATCTGTTTTAAACTAGACTATAAAAACATAAAAGAAAGCAGAATCCAACATCTAAATGCACACGGGGTTAGTATAGAGAGAGGGAGACTTTCTAATTGCACACAGGGTTAGTATAGAGACTTGCAAGTCTGTTCCTAATCTACAAAATCAATACATGCTAACACATATCATCATCTAACCTGCAAAAGAAGAGCAAGACAATTAAGCTACAACAAATTAATTAACTAAATAAAAATATACATGTACAAGAAATAAGAAAGAGTAATTAAATTAGGAATTGCATAAACAAACACAAGAACAATCACCAGACTGTTGGTGGGCTCCCAAACAAGTCGTGGCTACCTCCTACAAGCACACCACGAACTTAACAAGGCGAATTCACCATGAAATCTTGAAAACGCAGTTCTAGCACAATTCTGACAATGTAAAATAGTAAAATAGAGAAAAATGAATTTGTCTCTATTCTAATGGCTTTTCTACCTGCTTAACAATCTTATGAACATCCTAGCAATATTTATAAGCTTACAACCCAAGTGGTCGACCACAGGAGGGTCGAACCACTTCTAATTTCAAAAAATTACAGTAAATTATGCCCTAACTGACAAAACAAATCAAGCCAATAATCACCCTCTTTGGACAACTGAAACTGAGTTGTCTGGAGCTCAGTAGCTAGAGAGGCAAGGATAAACAAAACCCATGTTCCCGATTCACCCAACGCTGGCCGCCAATGCCATAACTGCCAACTCGCCTTCCATTTCTATGCAATACAGAGTGTTGGACAGAGTGCTGGATCGAGTGCCGAAACTAGAAATATAGTGTGTTTTTGCCCTGTAACACCAAAAAAACGTGAATTAGCTCTTATAAATCATAAAATATGATGAATTATACTTGATTCAATTATTAAATATGAATTACACGTACCTTATGGAAATCATACCATTTAATCATGAAATTCGTCAAAAAGATCCTTTAAAAGATGAAAAACACATATGTACATGTGGAAAAAATGTATAATAACCGTCATGAAAGTGATCATATCTCGAGCCAAATAGTCTTCAAGAGATGTGACCAAGTATTTATTGACTAATCATCTATGAATATTAGATAGTAAAGACAACCTCCTAGAGATTTGATTGGCATCAGACCACAAACAACTGAATGTATTAGATCTAGGATTTCCTTAGATCTATTATTTCTACTTGAGAATGGTTTCTTAACATTCTTACCAAGAGCACATCCTTTGAAAATTCCTTCATGTGTAGACTGTAGTTATGGTATTCCTTCAACCATATTTTTGAGGAAGGGTAATGCTTGATAGTTGATATGAGCATACCTTCTATGCCAAAGTTCATTGGGATTGTCTTCATCATGTACAAGGGCTTCAACATTTCGTTCTAGTAGTCTGTATAGTCTTCCTTCATGGGTTCCAATAACTCTAGCATTCTCTATGATGGAGTCTCTAGGTCAAGATAATACTTTTTCATCTACAAAGGCTATTCGGTTTCCTTTGTCTTCTAGGCAATATATGGATACAATAATATTTTCTAAACCAAGTAAATATAAGACATTGCTCAAATGAACATTGTTACCTATTTTCAATTTGATGGAGGCTTGACCAATTCCTTCGACTGGGTAAGTGTTTTTGTCTCCAAGTTATACCTTGTATGATGTCTTCTTTTCATTTAGAGTGGAGAGTCTGACTTGATCTCCTGTCATATTCCTAGAAGCTCCACTATCAATTATCCACATGCCATCTTCAAGAGTTCCTGTGAGCACTGAGTAGTGTAGATGATTCGTATTTTCATTCATGATTTCTGTTGACTGATAACTAGTCAAGATTTGACCCAAAATATCAATATTGACGTTTTTTCTTTTTGAGAGTGACAAGAGGTGCATTGGACTAAGGCACACAAGAACATCTTCTCCTTGACTAAGGCATTCCATCATAAGGTGCTAGAAAAGGGTTTTAGGGTTTCTGCAACTGCACCTGCTAGTAACCCTAGCGACAGTGCTTTAGTAACTGCACTTTCTAGTAACCCTAGCGATAGTGCTTTAGTAACTGCACTTTCTAGAAACCCTAGTGACAATTATTCAACGATCTTGATAAATTTATGGCTTATATTCCTTCCAGTGGTTAGACTTAATGAAGGAGGTGTGGGCCCATAACTTGTTAGTAAAGTGGGTGTGCTCGTTTAACCACATACAATATAGCAATATTGTCACCCATAGGAACTAATGCCACCCCCGAGTAGGGATGATTTTAAGGATGGAAATTTATTTTAAAATGTAGAAACCTTGGCGAATCTTACTAATCCTTCATATGCCAACTATAAATGATTGGCGATATTTTTGTAAAAATATTCAAATTTCTAAGGATTTTATATAGTTTTTATAAAATTTTGGCTATTTTTAAGGTAAAATAATTTTATCCTATAGAATTTGGGCGAATCATTTTTAAAATAGAGAATCTTGTTTTTGGAAAAACCATGGAAAATTAGCCCATGAGCAAAATTTAGCCCCTAAAATCATCCCTGCCCCCGAGAACCTTGACCTTGATAGAGAGAAGAATTCTAGTAGCAAACCAATAGCCAACCAAGGCTAATGCACCAAGCAAAGATAACCAAAAATGATCAGAGAGTCCAACCCAGAAAAACCAAAAATCCATATTTCATAACTGCAACAATGGTTGCTCCCTAGACTTGCGCACTACTAGACTTCTGCAGTGTGCACTAGTTTATTTCTACAATTTTGAGAAATATGGATAAAATGAAGACCTACCTCCTATATTTATACTACTTCTGCTAGGTTGTCTGGGCCGACTTCTCTTTCTGGGTGCCAAACACTTAGTATATAATATTTTCTTTAGCCAACTTCTCTTCTAGGGTTATATCCAAATCTTTTCTTTCTTCCGGAATATTCTAATCTCATCAAAGGTCACAAATGGAGGTTAATACCTCCTGCAACTACCATAATATCAACAATCTCTCTCACCTAGAGATAGTTTCTCATAGGTCTGACAACTTGCTTCTTTAACCCACGAGCATGAAAACCCGCCTCTTCAAACCACATGCCTGACAACCTCCTTCTTCTGTCCATCTCTTAATCTAACGGGTAACCACAGTAGAAATATCGAGTAAGGCAAGGCACGGGCTCATAAAAATACCAATGCATGCAAGTTACAGAGGTTCACGATGGTAGAGGGTTCAACAATGGCGGAAAATGGTTGAATACATTCTTGCTCAGTCCGTGAGGGAATGGGGAAAAGTATGGAAAGAATGGTTCATGAACCCCCACTATGATGGATTTTCCCACATAAATGTCCATGCATCTTGGATAAGACATGGCTCTCCAATAGCTCATTCCACTTCACTTGGATTTCGTTCCTCCCCTTAAAGGAACTTAGGATAACATGGTTTATTTTTAGGAAATGCATTATAATATTCCCTTGGGTTAATCCCTCAAGATTAGCCCCTTTTTCCTAGCCTCTCATCCCCCTTCCCTTTCCCTTCATAGTGGAGCTTAGTCCCCCATAACTCTTTCTTTGTGGTTGGTCTACATGTAGTGATGTATTCTTTTATTAATGATCTGCATAATTACATATAAAAAAATAGGCTCATTGGCATTTGCATCAAGGCTCTCCAGCCTAATAAATACATAATCCTCCCAACTTATAAATACTTGGATCACCAACCTATAAACATCATTACAATTGAGCAGGGGATCGATGTTGGGGTATTACATCATGTATATTGGCACACTTTGGCCCATATCCCAAAAGGAATCTTAGAAAAGTTTAGGAAGTAATGTTTCAACTTCCTGTGGCAGAGTAGAAATGAATATAAAGGTTCCCATTGGGTAAATTGGAGAAATATTGCAGCCCTAAAGGCATTAGGAGGGTGGGGTCTAAAGGATATACATATGTTTGGACAATCTTTAGCTGTAAAATCACTATGGAATATGATCACTAAAGAGATTTCTTGGAAAATGATTTTAACTCAAAAGTACATTTATTATGTTACAATGATGGATTGGATTATAGGAGGGAAAGCAAAAAAATTCAGAATGTTTCAAACCAATGGAAATCTTTGACCTTGAATTTTTCTATGATTGGCTCCTTCCTAGCCTACAAATTTGGAAATGGGTCACAAGTCAGAGTGGGCTCTCATGCTATAATGGGTTGTGACAAAAGTATATTTCTTTCTAAAGAATGAATTTACCAATTTCAAATGATTTGTAAGGTTTCATTAAATTCAATGTCAAATATAGAAATCTCCACCATCTGGTCACAAGGTTGGTTGAGTGCTGTTGATTTAAATTTGATAGGTGAGTGGGATAGTGATTGGAATAACTACATAGCCATTGTTTGGAAGGCACATATTATACTTGGACCAATTGAGGATGAAATTATTTGGGCGAGAAATATGATTGGAGGTAGTTTTTTTTTCCAAGGAAACCCTTGGAGAAAACCCTCCAAGTACTTCCCCATGATCCAAGGATGGTAAATGGGATAAACCATCAACTGTAATTACGGGGCCTGACCCACTTGAGACATTGAGTGATGCCTAAAATAATAAAAAATATGGCTGGCCAAGGACTTGAACCTGATACCTCTTGCATTATAACCACAACACTCATCCACTCAAGCTAATCCACCGAGATAACATGGTTGGAGGTAGTTATTTAGATAAACTTATTGTGAGGCCCTATTTGGTCCAAAGATAAATGATGAATCTTGGTGGTGGAAGAAAATTTGTAAAGTAAAATATACTCCCAAAACCATTTTATTTATGTGGCTTACTCTTAATAATAAGGTACTGAACTAGAAGAGTTTAAGGCAAAGAAACAAGGAGGGGCTTGGTATTTGTCTTCTTTGTAGGTGTTGGTCCTAAAGTCTGCACCTAACTGCTAAAGGGCAGAGCTAGGCCACCTCAAGTTTAGAATGGTTGGTTTCCTTTTTTAATTTTGTTAGTAAGTTAGAGGGTTGGTTTTACCAAGACAAGAGCATGGTTGGGGTTGGGAAAATGATATGGATGAGGGTCCTCCTTGTCTAGTGGCACACAAATGACAGACAAGTGAAATAATAAAAACAAAGGGAAACAACAAACCACTCAATGAATACTCTGCTGCAAGAAGTTTAATACTTAAAATATCATTTCAAGACATTAAACATGTATCAAAAACACAATTACTCCCTTAGGTTGCGATAAAAACAAGTCTTCACCAAGCATTATCTATTTTCACATGTTTCATATCAATAAAGACAAGTTACACAATAGCTGAAAGAAATGAAATGTACTTTGCACAAATTAAAAACTGTATTCAAGATAAGATAAAAACACATGAAGATTTGAATGAAACAATGTCATCAAGAGTATGTTCACCAGGTAGAGAGATTTAATCCATGCATCGAATGGGTCCAACCAATTGTTGTATTTCTATCCTTTCTCCCCAAAACTGAACCCCCCTTACATACATAAACTGCATATTTATCAGAGCTGCAGAGGCTCTCGTCCATCTGAGACTGAGCATTAAATCTACATTAACAATTGCAGAACAACTTATTAACTTTACTAAAACATTGTTGGAGTACACCAATGTATACTTCACACTTGACTTAATCAAAAGAGTGGTTCTTATCACACACAAAAGACCACTTATTTTGATTTAAACTAAAAAGAGTCTTGAAATAAATAATTAAAAACTGCCACTAGTGATGAAACTGGACTGATGCATGCGCTGGAATGAGCTGAGACTTTGGCATAAAATGATTTGGAGTGACAAAGTCGAGTTCTGCATTGATCATAGCATGAACGCGTGTTGTTGGAGGCCACTAGAGGTGATTGGATGTGCAGCGTGAAAATCTCTTGGAGTGACATGGTGACCCGACGTGATCTAAGAACATGATTATGGAAGTTGTCAAGGGTGGTTTGGATCCACACCGCTCAGACTCCCGCAATCGACCACCAACTGCCACATACCTCTCAAGCTATACCATGGTTTCAATTGCGGGACCACTCTAGGATGTTACCGTTCAATCATTTTCTATCCTTGCAATGAATGTGAGTTGTTGATATTGTTTGCGATCTGCAATCTGGGTGACCTTGCTTGTAATACCCCTAGGCCGAACCCAATTGTAAATCTAAATACAAATGTACGTAAGCTGGTGAGTTGTTTGACATCATTTTTGTATGCACCTTCCATCGTATAGTGCACGCATGTACTGCGTAGTAAAATAATGAAGTGTGTGCATTCTAGGATACCGCACACAACAAACTTATGTGCACGTGATTTTGAGGCCGAGAAGCCTTTGTGTATATGTTGTGTTTTATAGGCTGGTGAGCCAGTTATTATAAGCTAGGAGGCTTATGTGATGATTAGGAAAGAGAGCCTAAATGTTAAAGACCAGTGAGCCTATTTTTGTATATGTCTCATCATTAATATAAAATACATCGTTGCACGCAGAACGACCAGGATTAAAAAGTATGGGGGACTAAAATCCACTAGTTAGGGAAAGGGGGGGCTAAAATTTAAGGAAAAGGGCTAATCTAGGGAGCTTAAGCCAAAAAGGAATATTATATTAATATTCCTTAAAGTATAAAGTATGGATAATTATTTTATCCTAAGTTCTAAGGATGGGGGCAAGTGGGCCAAAGTAGCTCCCAACATGACAAGTGTCAAGTTGGGAACATCCATACATACAGTTTGGACTTAGTTCATTTTCCCATCATTCATCCATTCATTCAATCATTTGATCAGCATTGACACACTCATTGAGTTGTCCTCCGTACCTCCTTGTGCCTATATTCGTACTTGAACCAGTACCATATACACACCCATACATGTTTTTGTACCTAGTTAGCTTGGGAGCTGGACTGAAGAAGCGGGTTGTCAGGCCCATGGGATACTAAAGAGGCGGGTTGTCAAGACCGTGAGAAATTTCTCTCTGGGTGAGAGAATTTTTGGGAATTAATTTCCCTAAGGTGTTGAACTACAACTATAGGGCTCTGAGACTTCATGTCTGGCATGTTGCTGAAGCCCTGGAAGGGAAGTGGGGCAGCCAAAGGACTGTTGAGTAGAGAAGGGGAACACATCCTAGGGTGGGACATGAATGTGCGAAATGAGAGACTGTGGGTTGTTAGTTTGAATTGGCACTTGTGATGGAGTCTTTCATGTTGTCTGTGATACATCATCCTGGTTAGGAATCCCTTTACCCAGGTGGAGTTTAGTCCCACCTCGGGGGTGATCCACTGTTGAGAGTGATGAGCAGTGTGGTCTAAGGCTGGGAGTTTCGTGAAGGTCTGCACACAGTTGGTGATATTATTACCAAGACACGTGTCAATTGTGTGTTAATTTATATGCTTCATTATTATTTATGTGTTATTTTTATGGGCATTTCCTATCTATGTTGCATGTATATGTTTACTATTATTTCTGTATGAATCTATGCATTTACATAATGTATTTGTCTGTTTTACGTTTTATGTATAAAGTTCCGCAAGAGTTTTTGTGTATATATGATTTAATTTGCATACAGTTCAATTTTTTTTACGTGGCATAGCCCAATTGGACATTGGGATGTTACAATATGGTGTTAGAGAGTGTTCTGGAGTAGCATGGCCTGACCTGGGTGGCCGAGGATGTTACAATATGGTATCAAAGCATCGGTTTTCAACAATGAGCCTGGATGGGCTAAGCAAGTTGACTTGAAGAGAAATTTCACAAAGGATTGATTTTAAAGTGGCCAAATTTCAAGTTACAAAGTGTCCATGGTAAAAATTAGAAGCAATTGTGTGGAATTGGGAAAAAACCCCAATTTTTGTTGTTAAATTCATGAGAAAATTGAGAAATTTGGCGAAGTGGTGAGATATTCTTGATTTAATATCTATTCTAGCAAATTTAGACCTGGAATTGGTCGAATTTGAAGTTACAAGTGAAGCCATGACATATGGAGCGAGATTAGTTGATTAAAATTCTCAATTCGTGAATTGAGTATGGGAAAAATTCGTTCCAGAAATGTCAACCCACATCGATTTGTTGTTGCAGAGATTGAACTGATGTTATCATGGTGAAATTGAACAAATTTCATAGTTGCAGAATGTCTATGGTAAAAATTGGGAAAAAGATAAGCAAAATCCCCAATTTCTGCAGCAGAATTCATGAGGAATTGATGCGCATAAAAATGAATGTGCGCAGACGAGTGCACTAAAATGAATGATGCGCAATGAAAATCTTGTGATATGTGGAAACATATTGGTGTGTGGGTGTGCGTGCTAAAATTTGGTGTTGCGCGAAAAAATATTGGTGTGCGGATGTACGCGCTAAAATTTGGCGTTGAGCGGAAAAATATTGGTGTGTGGGTGCGCATGCTAAAATTTGGCGCCGCGCAGAAAAATATTGGTGTGCGGGTGAGCGTGCTAAAATTTGGCGTTGCACGAAAAAATATTGGAGTGCGGGCGCATCGGCTAAAATTTTGCATTGCATGAAAAAATATTGGTGTGTGGGTGCACGCACTAAAATTTGGTACTACATGAAAAAATATTGGTGTGCAGGTGCACGCGCTAAAATTTGGCGTTGCGCAGAAAAATATTGGTGTACGGGTGTAAGCGCTAAATTTAGCATTTCACGGTGAGGATTGAGTGACACATGCATAATACTAGTGCGTGATGTGCAAACACATAATAATGGTGTGCGTGGTGTGCGTAGTATTGGCAGAGCATAGAGAAATTTTGTTGGTGCGCGCACAATGTGGGTATATGTTTTCGCGCAACAATTTAGTTAATGGTGCACATAGAGTATTGGTGCGCAGTGGGAGAATACTAAACTTTGGCATGGTGAAAAACTTAGAGTGAAATGCGTGCAGAATATTAGCACGCAACACAAAAAAATTGCACACAACAGGTATTAGTGCAAGACCCAAAATTGTGCGCGGTGGATATTAGCGCGTGACACAAAAGTAGTGCGCACCAGTTATTGGCGCAATAGAGAAGTGATGCACGATAGTTATAGATGTGCAGAGCATGAATTAAATTGTGGTGTTGGTGTGCATGCTATATATGGGTGTACATGTTGAAATTTTTGCACGTGAATGCATTTGGATGGTGAACAACAACAAAAAACCAACTATTTTTTGTGACACTTTATATTGTTTGAACATCATCTTTTTACAATGCGTTTTTGAGGCCGTTAACAACGTTTTTAGCTACTCAAAAACCACGAGAAGAGAATGTACCGAGGTATACTATGGATTTGCAGCTCAAATGAAAGATCCCAGAGAGATATTTCTAATGGTGTAAACTGTTCATCAAATGAAGCTTTTATGATAAAGTTACATGATAAACAGTGGAGGGTAAATTTTAAGACCCAACTAACTTCGAAGAGCCATAAATTTCTACTCCAGAATCAGATTGAGGCACATGAGAAGTCAATGGAAATATATTGAACCATAAAAGACATTCCTAGAGCTGAATTAAATTTATGCTCATGTTAAAAATGTTTAATATGGCAAAGAAGGTACCTGTAGCATTCCGGACCAAAAACACAAATTGGCCTAGAACTTCAGCAGGTTGTAACTAGCATTCTAGAACCTAGAAAAAGGTGAAACTTGGATAGACTGTCCAAAATATGTATATGAAGAAAACCAATTTAGATTCTACTAAAACTTCAATGGAGTAGGAGCAAAAATGCATAATTACAATGCAGAGTTGCGCCAAGTTAAAGAATGAACAAAAGAATTAATGGGTAATTTTCAAATAACCATAACCTTCTGCTCAAGACTCAGAATTGAGCATGGAAGCAGGTGTTGGAAAGGTCTTGGACAGTAGAATATAATTATTCACCCAAAAAATTGATCTGGGCATTCAATTTTCCAGGAAATCAGAAGAAATAATTATGATATATTATTGAACCAGAATGGTTCATATTTCCATGAAATTGTTGAAACAATTAGCCTAACAAAGTTTTGTTGGCTGCACATTTTGCAGAGTTAACAACAAATAGATCATATCAGGATCAACATAGATTCCATAGGAATGGAATATGCACAGGGGACTTATANAAGAGAAAAATGTTACTTGGAGGGAATTCAAGAAGTATTTTGAAAATAAATACTTGACTAAGAGATACTATGACAAGAAAATGAAAGAGTTATTTGAACTCAAGCTTGGGAGTATGACCATAGATGAATATGAAAGAAGGTTTTTATAACTACTGAAGTATGTTTCTTTCATCAAGGATGAGACAATTAATATTCAAAGGTATTTGAGTGGATTTCCATCATTCATCAGTGAAAAAATACAATATGATGATCCTGAGACATTGGAGGAGACCATAAGGCGAGCTAAATGCCTATATGATCATCAAAAAGAAAGGCCAACTTTCCAAAAAGCTTGGGAAGAAAAAAAGAAATTCAAGATGGATCAGAGGAAGAAGGGAACTAAGCCACCATTCTTCATAAATAATCCTCAGGGGCAACCAACTTCTAGAGAACCCAGAGTGATTGAGACAGGGGGTCAAAGGCCAAGGAAACCATCTATTCAATGTTGGGGTTGTAAATGAGATCATATGTTCAGAGATTGTCCTAAAAAAGGTGAAAAAGTGAGGACTATTCACAATGTACAACAATCTGAAACAATGGAGGACATGGGAAAAAATGTACCAAGGATCTATGCAGCCTTGGACAACAAGCAAGCAGAGTAACAATCACATATGATTGAAGTGGAAGGTATGATCAACAACCAAACCATTGCTATTTTAATTGATTCGGGAGCTAGTCATAGTTATATAGATCCTAAGATGGTGGAAAGTTTGCATTTACCAAGAAGCAAGCATGGAAAATCTTGGTTGGTGCAGTTGGCTACCAGAGCCAAAAGAAAAGTTAATGAGATGGTTAAGTCATGTCTTATGGACATGAATGGAATGAACATCGGGGAAGATTTGAACAACTTGCCTTTAGATTCCTATGACTATCTAATTGTTATGGATTGGTTGTACCAATATTATGCTATCCTAGACTATCATAACAAGAAATTTACTTGCTTGGATGAGGAAGTGAACCTAAGAAAATTGCAGGAAATTCCCAGGGCAGTAACCATTAGAGAAATTTCAGCATTGCAGCTAAAGAAATATTACATAAAA
Source organism: Picea glauca (assembly GCA_000966675.3). NCBI lineage: Eukaryota > Viridiplantae > Streptophyta > Pinopsida > Pinales > Pinaceae > Picea > Picea glauca. The sequence continues at coordinate 55,397 of JZKD02S1489388.1, read as the reverse complement.
GGGTGTCAAATATTTGCAGCACATATGGAAGAGACACTTAAAGATAAGATGTCAAATATTGAAGATTATGCATTCCTAAAAGAGTTTGAATATGTGTTTAAGGAAATACCAAGATTACCCCCTAAAAGAGACATTGATTTCTCCATAGATTTGATGTCTGGAGCAACCCCAGTATCCAAGACTCCATACATGATGAGTACAACATAATTGAAGGAGTTGCAAATGCAACTAGAAGAGATTCTGAAGAAGGGGTATATACACCCAAGTGTGTCACCTTGGGGTGCCCTAGTTTTATTTGTGAAGAAAAAGGATGGAACATTGAGACTTTGCATTGGCTTTAGGCAGTTGAACAAGGTAACTGTGAAGAATAAATATCCTTTGCCAAGGATTGATGACCTCTTTGATCATATGAAATATGAAAACATATTCTCCAAGATTGATCTTAGGTTCAGTTATCATCAAGTAATAATTAAATAAGAAGACATCAACAAGACTGCGTTCAGAACACAGTATGGTCATTATGAGTTCACAGTGGTGCCCTTTGGATTATCAAATGCACCAACTGTCTTCATGTGTTTAATGAATGGTATTTTTAGAGAATACTTAGATAATTTTGTCATTGTATTTCTAGATGACATTCTTATATATTCTAAGTCAGAGGAAGAGCATGAAAAACACTTAAGGATGGTATTACAAGTATTAAGGGAGCATCGGTTGTATGCCAAATTGAGCGAGTGCTCATTTTATCAGAAGCAAATTCATTATTTGGGGCATATCATTTCAGAGGATGGGATAGATGTGGATCCTGAGAAGATAGAAGTCATTAGAGGATGGTCAGCACCAAAGAATGTGGCATAGATTAGAGCATTCATGGGCCTTGCAGGATACTATAGGAGATTTATTGAAGGATTCTCAAAGATTTCACACCCAATAACTTCCTTGCAAAAGAAGGGTGTGAAGTTTCAGTGGAGATTGGATTGTGAAAAGAGTTTCCAACACTTGAAACAATTATTAACAAGTGTTCCAATACTATGGATTGCAGATCCAAATGAAGACTTAATTGTATGTACATATGCATGTAAAGAAGGACTTGGTGGAGTCCTCAGTCAAAATGGGTTTTTTTTATGTTATGAATCAAGGAAGTTGAAGGAACATGAAATACACTATGCCACTCGTGATTTGGAGTTGGAAGCCATAGTTCATGCCTTGAGGAAATGAAGACACCACCTCATGGGGAAAATGTTTGAGCTGAGGACATACCATAATGGTTTGAAATATTTATTTGATCAACCAAATATAAATTCTAGGAAAAGAAGATGGTTACAATCTCTCAGTGAATATGAATTTAATATAAAGCATATCAAGGGGAAAGAGAACAAAGTGGTTGATGCACTCAGTAGAAGAGTGCATGAATTGCATTCTACAACCATTAGAATGTACCAGTCATATTTGAAAGACAAAATTTTGGAGGTTGCAAAATTAGATTTTCAATACAATGAATTAGTGCAAAAATTACAACAAGGTATTTTGCAACAGAAAATTGAAGAATATAAGATAGACAACTATAAAATTATCATGTACAGGGGAAGAATTTATGTACCAAATTCCTAGGAATTGAAAATTTTGATATTGAGAGAAATGCATAATGTACCTTATGTTGGGAACCCATGTTATCAGAAAACTATTGTAGTTGTCAAGAGCCAACATTATTGGCCAAGAATGAAGAAAGAAGTTGCTAATTTTATTGCCAAATGTTTGGAATGTCAAAAGGTAAAGGTTGAGCATAGACACCCAGCTGGTTTGCTACAACCATTACCCATTCCTGAGTAGAAATGAGAAGTTGTAACAATGGATTTCATCACCAAACTGCCCAAAATAAACAAGCAACATGATTATATCATGGTAGTGGTGGATAAGCTTACTAAAGCTGCCCAGTTTATTCTAGTAAAGCTCACTCACAAGGCAACCAACATTGCTGATATTTATATGAGGAAATTGCTCGATTACATGGTATACCCAAGATAATTATGTTTGACAGAGATCCAAAATTTACCTCAAATGTTTGGAACGTATTATTTAATGGATTTGGAACAAATTTGGATTTTAGCACAACTTATCATCCATAATCAGATGGACAAACAAAGAGGGTGAATCAAGTGATTGAGGATATGTTCAGGATGTATGTGATGGATAAACAATAAAAATGGGAAGACTACCTACACTTAATAGAGTTTTCTTATAACAATGGGTACCAAACATCTCTAAAGATGAGCCAATTTGAGGCACTCTATGGTAGAAAGTGAAACACACCAGTAAGATGGGATAACCCAATGGATAGAGCAATGGTTGGCCCATATTTACTCAGGGAAATGGAGGAGAAAATGTTGAAAATAAAACAAAACTTAAAGGCTTCCCAAGACAAGTAGAAAAGATATGTTGATAAGGGCAGAAATCACAGGGAATTTAAAGTGGGGGACCATGTATTCTTGAAAGTGAAGGCCAACAAAAGTTCACTGAAGTTGGGAAATTGTTCAAAGTTGGCAGCTCTCTATTGTGGGCCATTTGAAATACTAGAGAGGATTGGTCCAGTAGCTTATATGATTGCATTTCCTGCATCTATAACTGTTCATAATGTATTCCATGTATCATTGCTCAAGAAATATGTACCTGATGCTAATCATGTTATTGATTGTAATGTGATTCAGGTGGAGCTAGAAGGCACTTTCCAAGTGCATTCAGTATGAATTCTAGACTGGAAAATCAAACAGCTCTAGAATCGATCCATAAGGCTTGTAAAGGTCCAATGCACCTGGTANCTTGAAAATAATAGAAAATAAATTGGATAAGGAGAGTGGCTCAAGCAAATCGGGAAGTCATAGGTTTTCTAATGAGAAAAGAAGAACAAGAAGTGTCATTAGACATCACCATCACTCCCCGAGGCATTCCAATAAGAGGGAATGCATCAAATCAAGTCTTTCCCCTGTCAGGAAGCATAATAGGTATGGGGTGGATGAGCTACGAGGATAAATGGGCAAAATCAAACCTCCTACATTTGATGGTGAGCACATGAAGGATGAAGATGCAGAGACATGGCTGCTCAACATGAGAAAGTATTTTCAATTGCATAATTATTCATCTTATGCAGAAGGAATAATTTCCATCTATCAACTCAAGGGAAAGACATCCATGTGGGGGATCAACTTCTGCAGGTGCAACACATTAAAGAGAAAAATGTTACTTGGAGGGAATTCAAGAAGTATTTTAAAAATAAATACTTGACTAAGAGATACTATGACAAGAAAATGAAAGAGTTATTTGAACTCAAGCTTGGGAGTATGACCATAGATGAATATGAAAGAAGGTTTTTATAACTAATGAAGTATGTTTCTTTCATCAAGGATGAGACAATTAATATTCAAAGGTATTTGAGTGGATTTCCATCATTCATCAGTGAAAAAATACAATATGATGATCCCGAGACATTGGAGGAGACCATAAGGCGAGCTAAATGCCTATATGATCATCAAAAAGAAAGGCCAACTTTCCAAAAAGCTTGGGAAGAAAAAAATAAATTCAAGATGGATCAGAGGAAGAAGGGAACTAAGCCACCATTCTTCATAAATAATCCTCAGGGGAAACCAACTTCTAGAGAACCCAGAATTATTGAGACAGGGGGTCAAAGGCCAAGGAAACCACCTATTCAATGTTGGGGTTGTAAATGAGATCATATGTTCAGAGATTGTCCTCACAAAGGTGAAAAGTGAGGACTATTCACAATGTACAACAATCTGAAACAATGGAGGACATGGGAAAAAATGTACCAAGGATCTATGTAGCCTTGGACAACAAGCAAGCAGAGTAACAATCACATATGATTGAAGTGGAAGGTATGATCAACAACCAAACCATTGCTATTTTAATTGATTCAGGAGCTAGTCATAGTTATATAGATCCTAAGATGGTGGAAAGTTTGCATTTACCAAGAAGCAAGCATGGAAAATCTTGGTTGGTGCAGTTGGCTACCAGAGCCAAAAGAAAAGTTAATGAGATGGTTAAGTCATGTCTTATGGACATGAATGGAATGAACATCGGGGAAGATTTGAACAACTTGCCTTTAGATTCCTATGACTATCTAATTGTTATGGATTGGTTGTACCAATATTATGCTATCCTAGACTATCATAACAAGAAATTTACTTGCTTGGATGAGGAAGTGAACCTAAGAAAATTGCAGGAAATTCCCAGGGCAGTAACCATTAGAGAAATTTCAGCATTGCAGCTAAAGAAATATTACATAAAAGGGTGTCAAATATTTGCAGCACATATGGAAGAGACACTTAAAGATAAGATGTCAAATATTGAAGATTATGCATTCCTAAAAGAGTTTGAATATGTGTTTAAGGAAATACCAAGATTACCCCCTAAAAGAGACATTGATTTCTCCATAGATTTGATGTCTGGAGCAACCCCAGTATCCAAGACTCCATACATGATGAGTACAACATAATTGAAGGAGTTGCAAATGCAACTAGAAGAGATTCTGAAGAAGGGGTATATACACCCAAGTGTGTCACCTTGGGGTGCCCTAGTTTTATTTGTGAAGAAAAAGGATGGAACATTGAGACTTTGCATTGGCTTTAGGCAGTTGAACAAGGTAACTGTGAAGAATAAATATCCTTTGCCAAGGATTGATGACCTCTTTGATCATATGAAATATGAAAACATATTCTCCAAGATTGATCTTAGGTTCAGTTATCATCAAGTAATAATTAAATAAGAAGACATCAACAAGACTGCGTTCAGAACACAGTATGGTCATTATGAGTTCACAGTGGTGCCCTTTGGATTATCAAATGCACCAACTGTCTTCATGTGTTTAATGAATGGTATTTTTAGAGAATACTTAGATAATTTTGTCATTGTATTTCTAGATGACATTCTTATATATTCTAAGTCAGAGGAAGAGCATGAAAAACACTTAAGGATGGTATTACAAGTATTAAGGGAGCATCGGTTGTATGCCAAATTGAGCGAGTGCTCATTTTATCAGAAGCAAATTCATTATTTGGGGCATATCATTTCAGAGGATGGGATAGATGTGGATCCTGAGAAGATAGAAGTCATTAGAGGATGGTCAGCACCAAAGAATGTGGCATAGATTAGAGCATTCATGGGCCTTGCAGGATACTATAGGAGATTTATTGAAGGATTCTCAAAGATTTCACACCCAATAACTTCCTTGCAAAAGAAGGGTGTGAAGTTTCAGTGGAGATTGGATTGTGAAAAGAGTTTCCAACACTTGAAACAATTATTAACAAGTGTTCCAATACTATGGATTGCAGATCCAAATGAAGACTTAATTGTATGTACATATGCATGTAAAGAAGGACTTGGTGGAGTCCTCAGTCAAAATGGGTTTTTTTTATGTTATGAATCAAGGAAGTTGAAGGAACATGAAATACACTATGCCACTCGTGATTTGGAGTTGGAAGCCATAGTTCATGCCTTGAGGAAATGAAGACACCACCTCATGGGGAAAATGTTTGAGCTGAGGACATACCATAATGGTTTGAAATATTTATTTGATCAACCAAATATAAATTCTAGGAAAAGAAGATGGTTACAATCTCTCAGTGAATATGAATTTAATATAAAGCATATCAAGGGGAAAGAGAACAAAGTGGTTGATGCACTCAGTAGAAGAGTGCATGAATTGCATTCTACAACCATTAGAATGTACCAGTCATATTTGAAAGACAAAATTTTGGAGGTTGCAAAATTAGATTTTCAATACAATGAATTAGTGCAAAAATTACAACAAGGTATTTTGCAACAGAAAATTGAAGAATATAAGATAGACAACTATAAAATTATCATGTACAGGGGAAGAATTTATGTACCAAATTCCTAGGAATTGAAAATTTTGATATTGAGAGAAATGCATAATGTACCTTATGTTGGGAACCCATGTTATCAGAAAACTATTGTAGTTGTCAAGAGCCAACATTATTGGCCAAGAATGAAGAAAGAAGTTGCTAATTTTATTGCCAAATGTTTGGAATGTCAAAAGGTAAAGGTTGAGCATAGACACCCAGCTGGTTTGCTACAACCATTACCCATTCCTGAGTAGAAATGAGAAGTTGTAACAATGGATTTCATCACCAAACTGCCCAAAATAAACAAGCAACATGATTATATCATGGTAGTGGTGGATAAGCTTACTAAAGCTGCCCAGTTTATTCTAGTAAAGCTCACTCACAAGGCAACCAACATTGCTGATATTTATATGAGGAAATTGCTCGATTACATGGTATACCCAAGATAATTATGTTTGACAGAGATCCAAAATTTACCTCAAATGTTTGGAACGTATTATTTAATGGATTTGGAACAAATTTGGATTTTAGCACAACTTATCATCCATAATCAGATGGACAAACAAAGAGGGTGAATCAAGTGATTGAGGATATGTTCAGGATGTATGTGATGGATAAACAATAAAAATGGGAAGACTACCTACACTTAATAGAGTTTTCTTATAACAATGGGTACCAAACATCTCTAAAGATGAGCCAATTTGAGGCACTCTATGGTAGAAAGTGAAACACACCAGTAAGATGGGATAACCCAATGGATAGAGCAATGGTTGGCCCATATTTACTCAGGGAAATGGAGGAGAAAATGTTGAAAATAAAACAAAACTTAAAGGCTTCCCAAGACAAGTAGAAAAGATATGTTGATAAGGGCAGAAATCACAGGGAATTTAAAGTGGGGGACCATGTATTCTTGAAAGTGAAGGCCAACAAAAGTTCACTGAAGTTGGGAAATTGTTCAAAGTTGGCAGCTCTCTATTGTGGGCCATTTGAAATACTAGAGAGGATTGGTCCAGTAGCTTATATGATTGCATTTCCTGCATCTATAACTGTTCATAATGTATTCCATGTATCATTGCTCAAGAAATATGTACCTGATGCTAATCATGTTATTGATTGTAATGTGATTCAGGTGGAGCTAGAAGGCACTTTCCAAGTGCATTCAGTATGAATTCTAGACTGGAAAATCAAACAGCTCTAGAATCGATCCATAAGGCTTGTAAAGGTCCAATGCACCTGGTATGATCCCGAGGATGCTACTTGAGAGCATGAGGATGCAATGCAGGCAGAATACTCGCATTGTTTTTTGAGGATTTTAAAAATTTTTGTTATATATGTGTACATAATGCACTGAGGACAATGCATAAATAAGGGGAGGGGATTGTAATACCCCTAGAACGAACCTAATTGTAAATGTAAATACAAATGTATGTAAGATGGTGAGTTGTTTGACATCATTTTTGTATGCACCTTCCATGGTATAGTGCGCACATGTACTGCACAGTAAAATGATGAAGTGTGCACATTCCAGGATATCATGCACAACAAACTTATGTGCACATGATTTTGAGGCCGGGGAGCCTTTGTGTACATGTTGTGTTTTATAGGCTGGTGAGCCAATTATTATAAGCTAGGAGGATTATCTGATGATTAGGTTGGACAACCTAGACGTTAAAGGCCAGTGAGCCTATTTTTGTATATGTCTCATCATTAATATAAAATACATTGTTGCACACAGACCAACCACAAAAAAAGAGTATGGGGGACTAAAATCCACTAGTTAGGGAAAGTGGGGGTTAAAAGTTAAGGAAAATGTCTAAGCTAGGGAGCTTAAGCCAAAAAGGAATATTATATTAATATTACTTAAGTATAAAGTATGGATAATTATTTTATCCTAAGTTCTAAGGATGGGGACAAGTGGGCCAAAGTAGCTCCAAACATGACAAGTGTCAAGTTGGGAACATGCATACATACAATTTGGACTTAGTTTATTTTCCCATCATTCATACATTCAGTCAATCATTCGATCATCATGGACACGCTCATTGAGCTATCCTCCATACCTTCCTGTACCTATATTTGTACCTGAACCAGTGCCATATCTGCACCCATACCTGTTTTTATACCTGGTTAGCTTGGGAGTTGGATTGAAGAAGCGGGTTGTCAGGACTGTGGGATACTGAAGAGGCAGGTTGTCAGGCCCGTGAGAAATTTATCTCTGGGTGAGAGAATTGTTGGGAATTGATTTTCTGAAGGTGTTGAACTACAACTACATGGCTCTGAGACTTCCTGTCTGGCTTGTTGTTGAAGCCCTGGAAGGGAAGTGGGGTAGCCGAAGGACTGTTGAGAAGAGAAGGGGCATACTTCCTGGGGTGGGACATGCATGTGGGGAATGAGAGATTGTGGGCTGTTAGTTTGAGTTGGCACTTGTGATAGAGTCTTTCCTGTTGTTTGTGATACATCATCTTGGTTAGGAATCCCTTTACCTAGGTGGAGTTTAGTCCCAGCTCAGGAGTGATCCACTACAGAGAGTGACGAGAAGTGTGGTATAAGGATGGGAGGTTCATGGAAGGTCTGCACACAGTTGGTGATATTCTTACCAAGATAAGTGTCAATTGTGTGTTAATTTATATGTTGCATTATTATGTATGTATTATTTTTATGGGCATTTCTTGTCTATGTTGCATGTATATGCTTACTATTATTTCTGTATGAATCTGTGCATTTACATAATGTATTTGTATGTTTTAAGTTTTATGTATAAATTTATGCAAGAGTTTTTGTGTGTATATGATTTAATTTGCATACAGTTCAATTTTTTTTATGTGTCATAGCCCAATTGGATGTTGGGATGTTACAATATGGTGCCAGAGAGTGTTCTAAATTAGCATGGCCCAACCTAGGTAGTCGAGGGTGTTACACTACTACTTTAATGCCCCTTCTTAAGTTCTATCCATCTACCATATGAGAACTCCCCTATCTGATTTAGCGATGGAGAAAATTTCTTGGAGCTCGAAAGTTTTTGAATGGGGAGCATGAATATCTCCTAAAGTGACTTTCTCCCGAAGTGACATGGAAGTATCTCGTCACTTCAACACTTCAGAGTTCGAGAGATTTTCACTGTAAATTGTATGTAACTCCTGGAGGACGATCTCCTGAATTTGACATGGTGGCATGAAATCAATGCCATGTGTCCTCGACGGATAAGTGCCAAGTGCCTCCGACACTTCAGTGCTTCGACACTTTGGGGCTTCTGTCTGTTCGTTAAGCCTTGCACGACTTTAAAACTATGAATGCACACGAGCTGTTAATCTGATTGTCATGTTGGATCTTTATTGTTGAAAGTTACCATGTCCGTTTTGACAATCTAGGCCCAAAAATGACTGCTCTTAATTACTACGTTTTGTTCACGAGCATTTTCTGTGCATACAAAAAGGATTGGTCGACCTGTTGTGAGCTCAATCAATGAAAAACATGATGAAAAGCATTTAAAACTCAAACCAGNGCTTGGGAGTTGGATTGAAGAAGCGGGTTGTCAGGACTGTGGGATACTGAAGAGGCAGGTTGTCAGGCCCGTGAGAAATTTATCTCTGGGTGAGAGAATTGTTGGGAATTGATTTCCTGAAGGTGTTGAACTACAACTACATGGCTCTGAGACTTCCTGTCTGGCCTGTAGTTGAAGCCCTGGAAGGGAAGTGGGGTAGCCGAAGGACTGTTGAGAAGAGAAGGGGCACACTTCCTGGGGTGGGACATGCATGTGGGGAATGAGAGATTGTGGGCTGTTAGTTTGAGTTGGCACTTGTGATAGAGTCTTTCCCGTTGTCTGTGATACATCATCTTGGTTAGGAATCCCTTTACCTAGGTGGAGTTTAGTCCCAGCTCGGGAGTGATCCACTACAGAGAGTGACGAGAAGTGTGGTATAAGGATGGGAGGTTCATGGAAGGTATGCACACAGTTGGTGATATTCTTACCAAGATAAGTGTCAATTGTGTGTTAATTTATATGTTGCATTATTATCTATGTGTTATTTTTATGGGCATTTCTTGTCTATGTTGCATGTATATGTTTACTATTATTTCTGTATGAATCTGTGCATTTACATAATGTATTTGTATGTTTTAAGTTTTATGTATAAATTTATGCAAGAGTTTTTGTGTGTATATGATTTAATTTGCATACAATTCAAATTTTTTTACGTGTCATAGCCCAATTGGATGTTGGGATGTTACAATATGGTGCCAGAGAGTGTTCTGAATTAGCATGGCCCAACCTAGGTAGTCGAGGGTGTTACACTACTACTTTAATGCCCCTGCTTAAGTTCTATCCATCTACCATATGAGAACTCCCCTATCTGATTTAGCAATGGAGAAAATTTCTTGGAGCTCGGAATTTTTTGAATGGGGAGCATGAATATCTCCTGAAGTGACTTTCTCCCGAAGTGACATGGAAGTATCTCGTCACTTCAACACTTCAGAGTTCGAGAGATTTTCACTGTAAATTGTATGTAACTCCTGGAGGACGATCTCCTGAATTTGACATGGTGGCATGAAATCAATGCCATGTGTCCTCGACGGATAAGTGCCAAGTGCCTCCGACACTTCAGTGCTTCGACACTTTGGGGCTTCTGTCTGTTCGTTAAGCCTTGCACGACTTTAAAACTATGAATGCACACGAGCTGTTAATCTGATTGTCATGTTGGATCTTTATTGTTGAAAGTTACCATGTCCGTTTTGACAATCTAGGCCCAAAAATGACTGCTCTTAATTACTACGTTTTGTTCACGAGCATTTTCTGTGCATACAAAAAGGATTGGTCGACCTGTTGTGAGCTCAATCAATGAAAAACATGATGAAAAGCATTTAAAACTCAAACCAGNTTATCTTGCCAATGAAAGACTGGATATCCTTTTTATTTCTGGGGATTCCGATCTCTTGAATGACATCGACTCACTTCAAATCAATTTTTATACCTCCTGCTGATATGATGTGGCCCAGGAGCTTCCCTTCTGACATGGAAAAGTGAGACTTCCTAGGATTCAAAGATATTCTATATCTCTTGCATTTCTGTAAAACCCACTCTAGATGTTGCAAATGTTCATCCTCAGTCTTGGAGAAAATGGTGATGTCATCCAAATATATAACCATAAAATTTTCTTTTCCCCCCATGAAATCTATGTCCATGGCCCTCTGAAAATTTTCCCCTGCGTTCATCATCCCAAAAGGCATCTTGTCGTACATGAATGTTCCCCATGGGGTGGTGAATGTTGTTTTTCTTTTTCCCCTTCACACATCGCTATTTGGTTATGACCAAAGTATCCATCTAACAAGGAAATCTTGTGGGCACCTACCACCCTCTATAGAATATGATCCATCTTGGGGAGGGGGTAATTGTCCTTTAGAGAACAC
>JZKD02S1489387.1:810974-843109 GCA_000966675.3 Picea glauca | reverse complement strand
AGAGAGAGAGAGAGAGAGAGAGAGAGAGAGATCTTAATGGTTAAGAACATGTGTTTCCTCCTAAGAGGTCACAAGTTCAAATCTAGAGGGGGATAGGGTATGTATACCTCCGTAGACTTTATCAGTAGGGGGTCCCTTGTCCCACAAACAAAAACAAGGGGGTCTCATACATAATTTGTATTGTTTTATTATTATTTTAATGTAACATTATGCATCTCCCCCATAATGAGTTGTAGAGCTTATCAACTAAAAAAATGTATCTGTTTATTCATTAGACAATATTTATCATGATGAATAAATTTGAATTCCCAATTAATCATCTATCACATTTAAAAAATATTAGATTAATCATTCATCTTACTTCAAATGTTACATAAAAAATGTATAGATTAGTTAATAACAAGTGTATATGTTTTTTATATTTATAATTATTGTTATTTTTAATATAAATAATTTTTTAATTATGAAAAAAAATAGAATCCAACTTATAAATTTATAATAAATAAGTATTTAATATTTTCAACCACCTAAAATCTCCCTACACCATCTTCTTTTTCCATGGATAAATGTCTTGAAAGTTATATTCCCCTTCCAATGCCCAAATATTAGATCACATTTTCATTTCAATTAGGCTCCACAATTGTAACCTTGCAAATTCTTTGAAAGTTATATTCCCCTTCCCATGCACACATATTAGATCACTTTTTCATTTCAATTAGGCTTCACAAATGTAACCTTGCAAATTTTTCACATGTAGTATTTGATCTCAAATCTATATTCATATTTGTTGACTTAAATTCAAATTCAAATTATTCACGAGGAAGACAAAGTGGTGGAAGAAACTCTTCTAGAGGAAGAGGCAAAGGAGGAGTAAGGTGATATAACTGTGGAAAGATAGGACACATGTCTTGGGAATGTCCCGAGAAGAAGAAGGAAGGAGGAGAAGCTCACATTTCAGAAGCACAACGAAGAGATGTTTAGGAAGAGGGAGCAGAGGATGGAGCATCCCTAATGTTGAGAAAATTTCTCTTAAAACCAGAGGCAGAAATTGAAAAGCCAGTGTAGAGAAACAGTCTCTTCAGGACAGCTTGCAAGACTAAGGATAAAGTATGCAAGGTGATCATTGACAGTGGAGTACTGAAAACCTAGTATCCACAGAGATGGTGGAGAAATTTGAGCTGAAGACAATTGCACATCCAAGGCCATACAAAGTCTCATGGCTGCAAAAAGGACAGCACGTAAAAATCGCTAAACAATTCCTGGTTGAAATTAAAATAGGAGGATATAAAAATGAAATCATATGTGATGTAATTCCCATGGACGTATGCCACATTTTGTTGGGAAGACCATGGCAGTTTGACAGAAATGTCATTCATGATGGGAGGAAAAATACATATACATTGGAGAAGAATGGTAGGACGCATATGTTGCTGCCAATGGAGGAGAAGAGAGCGAAGGAGGAAGCCAACACAAGAATACTTCTCATGAGTGGGAAGGAACTCCTGAAAGAAGTCAAGGAAGAATAGGAGATACAATTCGCTATGGTGAGGAAGCCCAGAGTCATCCTTACGAGTACGTCAATGGATGATTTACCTAAAGAAGTTCAGGAGCTGTTGGATAATTTTGTTGATATAGTGGTGGATGAGCTGCCAAACTCATTGCCACCCATCAAGAGTATCAATTGTCATATTGAATTGATACCAGGAGCAAGCCTGCCAAACAAAGCATCGTACAAATTAACACCTTGAGAAAATGAGGAGGTGAAGAACCAAGTCCAAGAACTGTTGGATAAGGGTTTAGTCAGAGAAAGTTTGAGCCCATGCACAGTACCAATTGTGTTAAGCCCAAAGAAAGATGGAGGATGGAGAATGTGCATAGACTCGAGAGCCATGAACAAGATCACCATTAGGTATAGATTCCCTTTACCGAGAATGGATGATTTAATGGATTGCTTAAGTGGAGCAAATTTGTTTTCTAAGATAGATCTGAAAAGTGGATATCACCAGATTAGGATGAGGGAAGGTGATGAATGGAAAACAACCTTTAAGACGAATGAAGGTTTATATGAGTGGCTAGTGACGAATGCCCCGAGTACTTTTATGAAGTTGATGAATGAAATTCTAAAAGATTTCATTGGGAAGTTCTTGGTTGTATATCTGGACGATATACTGATCTTTAGAAAGACTAAAGAGGAGCATTTGAGGCACCTAACGCTAGTAATGAAGAGCCTACAACAGGAGAAGCTGCTGATCAATTTGAAGAAGTCCTCTTTTATGAAGACATAAATCATTTATTTGGGTTTTGTGATCTCTTCGAATGAACTGAAGATGGATCCAGAGAAGGTGAAAGTGATCAAAGAATGGTTGTCACCAAAGAGCATGTTTGAGGTAAGGAGCTTTCATGGTTTAGCAAGTTTTTACAGAAAGTTCATTAGAGACTTCAATGGAATTTGTGCACCAATGATGGATACAGTGAAGAAGAGGCACAAGTCCTTTAAATGGATAGAGGAGGCTGAAAGGAGCTTCAATATACAAAAGGAGAAGATAACAGAACGACCAATTCTAGTCTTGCCGAATTTTGGGAAGACATTTCAGGTAAGATGTGACACAAGTGGAGTTGCAATAGGAGCAGTTCTGAGTCAGGACAATCGACCTGTTGCCTATTTCAATGAGAAGCTGAATGAGACTAAGAGGAAATATTCCACATATGACAAGGAGTTTTATGCCATAATTCAAGCTTTGAATAAATGGAGGCATTATTTTGTCCCGTAAGAGTTTGTCTTGTACAACAATAACCAAGCTTTACAATTCATAACCTGACAAGAAAAACTGAACCAGAGGCATGCAAAATGGATTGAATTTATGAAAAATTTTACTTTTGTCATAAAACATATTGTTGGAAATGCTAACAAGGTTGTTGATGCGTTAAGCAGGAGATGTTTGATCATGCAGGAATTCTAGGTGAAGACCTTGGGGTTTGACCGCCTTAAGGATATGTATTGTGATGATACATATTTCAAAGAGGCCTACAAATCATGTACAAGCCCTATACTGAGAGATCAAAGCCAGTGGACAGAGTATATGGTTCAGGAAGGATTATTGTTCAAAAGAAATCAATTGTGCATACCAAAATGCTCAATGAGGGACAATCTTCTGAAGGATAAGCATAGTGGAGGATTGGCTGGACATTTCGGCCATGATAAAACGTTTGCAAAGTTGAGTAGTTCATACTATTGGCCAGGTATGAGAAAAGAGGTGATAAATTTTGTGAACAAATGTAGGATCTGTCAGCATGCAAAGGGGAAAAGACAAAACACTGGATTGTATCAACCATTGCCAATACCAGAGAGGCCTTGGGATGCAATAAGCATGGATTTTGTGTTGGGATTACCAAGAACACAAAGGGGATTCGATTCCATATTTGTGGTGGTGGATAGGTTTTAAAAGATGGAACATTTTATCCCATGCTAGAAGACCAGTGATGCAACACATGTTGCAAACCTTTTTTTTCAGAGAAGTTGTGAGACTTCATAGTCTACCCAGGAGCATTGTTTCAGACAAAGACACAAAATTTGTTGGTCACTTTTGGAGGACGTTGTGGAAGAAGATAGGAAAATATTTGTCCTTCAACTCAACTTATCACCCTCAGACAAATGGGCAAACTGAGGTGGTAAATAGAAGTTTGGGAAACTTATTGAGAAGCCTGGTTACTGAACATCATAATCAGTGGGACCAGATTCTGCCACAAGCAAAATTTGCATACAATGACTCACCAAATAGGAGCACTGGAAGGAGTCCATTCCAAATACTCTATGGAATGCAACCCAGGGGAGTGTCAGAGTTGAGAGACTTGGAACAGGGAGAGATCAGAAGCATTGGAGCAGAGGATTTTGCTGTTGAAATGCATAAACTCCATAGTCGGATCAAAGAACAATTACAGAGTTCTAACCAGAAATACAAGCACAGAGTTGATCAACATCACAGGTAACTTCAATTTTAAGTGGGAGATCAAGTTCTAGCACATCTCAGGAAGGAAAGTTTCCCTAGGGGAACATATAACAAATTGAAGATGAAGAAGATAGGACCCTGTAAGATCTTGAGGAAGTTTGATGCAAACACCTATGAGTTCGAGCTGTAATATGGTGTGGGAATTTCACCCATATTCAATTTCTCGGACCTGTACCCTTACAGGAAAGATGACACAGAAGGACCAGAAGATCAATGAAAGATTCAATGGGAGAAGTAGATGCATGTGGCAAAGAAACTACAGATGGAGAAAATTGTTGATCAGAGGATTGGCAAGAAGACCAGGAGGAAGACTTATTTTGAGTATCTGGTCAAATGGAAAATCCACCCAATCGAAGATGCTAGTTGGGAGACCAAAGCTACTATCAAGAAGTAGGGAAAATCAATAGAGGAGCTCATGGACATGAGTCCATGAATTTTTGTCAAGGGGAGTATGATGCAGGAGCATCATTGGCAACCGCACAGAGGCGGGACCACTCTACACGTGAGAGTTCTTCCAGAACTTCTTCGTGGGCAGTTGCAACCGATTTCAGAATCCCCCTCCACTCAGCGCTAGAAACTCACCTTTGGAGGCACGCTTGAACTGATGCCAAATTCTACCCTTTGAGACAAAGTTTTGAAATTGTAAACAGAGCAGGAGTTCCA
Source organism: Picea glauca (assembly GCA_000966675.3). Taxonomy (NCBI): domain Eukaryota; kingdom Viridiplantae; phylum Streptophyta; class Pinopsida; order Pinales; family Pinaceae; genus Picea; species Picea glauca. The sequence continues at coordinate 838,439 of JZKD02S1489387.1, read as the reverse complement.
CTTCGGCTCTGGAAAGCGACTGAACTAAGATAGAGTAGGATGAATTTTAGAGTAGGCAAGTAGCTAGGGGAAACCCTAGAAACATTTTTGAATTATGTAGAAGTTTGTACACCTAGTTAGGGGAGTGAAAATACAGAGAGATACTAGCTGTAAGAGAGAAATGTGAGTTAGCAGGAGATCTCAATCTGTTGAGTGACTATAATTTTTTAATGTATTGTGTAGCCAGTGGGCACTTGTGAATATAACGGAATGGAAAATTGACCCAAATGTGTGGTGTTTGGGCTGTGTGCATTTTTCTGTTGTTTTCTGTTTTCATGAACAAGTGGATGGAATTGTGAATTTTCCCAGTTTCAATTGTTTCTCTTCATTGGAATCTCTGCAAGGTGTGCATCGAGTGAGAGAGGAACATTGTGAATCTGAGTTATTGAAATCCCTCAGATGCAAGGAGTGCATGGGAGATCGAATTCTGAACCAGACAAATTTCAGGAGGAATAACACTTCCGAAGTGTTATTGAGATCCAGGAACTTATTCCCTGGAAGAGGTGAAGACCGAGTCTTCGACGACTTAGAAAATTTCTAAGTCTGAAGCGAGTAAAATCTCAAGAGGAAGAACGTCGTTGAGCGTTGGATCGTGGTGGAAAATCCTGCGGACCATCCGATTTGAGGAAAGAGCATAGACTTTAACACTGCACAGATCCAAGAGGGAAGATCCCAGAGACCTGGACGGACGACGGAGAGTCCTTGACAAGAAACACTAAAACCCTGCAGGTCGTTGAATCAGGTGGAGCTACGAGGAGGTTAGCAGTGAGGGCTTCTTGACACCCAAAACTCGGGAAGAGTAGTGACCGTTGATCACAAGAAGATCTATACCATTGGTCCATTTTGGGATTTTAGGTACCGCGAGTTGGAAAGACAGAGACTCTTATCTTTCAGAATCCTGAACCGCGAAATCATGAAGACGCGATTCAACAGGAATCGTCGATCCCATGGATCGTTGTGAGTCGTTGATTGAATGCCAGGATATTTCGGCATTTTGGCATTTTGGCAACTGGGGATTCGAAGAGTGAAGGGACGGGACGCTCGACTTGTGAAGTCCTGGTCCCCAGTATTTCAACATTTCGGGTTTCGGGAGTTGAAGAGTCAAGGAACTTGCATAAAGATCCACGAAGTCGTGAAATCCGAAATTCCTTTTCGGTAAAAGTCTCGATCAGTGCTTTCGACATTTCAGCATTTCGATCACCGGGGGTTCCAAGGGGCAAAGATATCCCTTGTAACCGGATTTCCCGAAATCGCGAAGCTCGAAGTCGCGATTCACAAAAAGAACACGGAGGATAAGGCACTGGGAAATTTCATCTTTTCGGCGACCGGAGACTCCAAGGAACAAGGATACTCCTTGTGTACTGATTTCGTGAAACGCGAAATCCCGAAGGAACAAGCATCGAGACATTTCGGTATTTTGGCGACCGAGAGTTCAGGAGTGAAGGAGTCGTGGCACAGGGGGTCCCGACTCACGAAGTCCTGAAATCCCGAAATGCGAAAGGTGCAGAGCATTAAGGGAGGAGCCCCTTTTCGACATTTCAGAAACCGGGTACTCGAGAGGCCAGGGGTCATGAGATGAGGGGGGTCTCAATTTGCGAAATTGCGAAACCCCGAAATGCGAAGGGATTGTTGTTTGAGCCTTGGGTCATAGCCCGAGGGAACCAGATAAACAGGGACCTGTGTGTTCATTCGAAGGGTTCCAGTTTGGGACCAAAAGAGCCATTTCGTCTCCGGAACCAGAATATCCTGACCGGGAGGTCGCGCATCCCTCACGAGGGATAGGGGGGTCTGCATAAATTTTTAATATCTCCATTCTCATTGGTTTTTTTATCAAGTTTATTCCCATTTGATAATTAGTGGATGGATTTTTGTGTTTCATCTTTGTCTAAATTGTGAATGTGTATGAAATAGTCAAATTGCATATAGTTAGATTTGTGCATATTCATGATTCCTCTGATCTGAAATCACTTAAGCTTGTGGATATCCACCATAACATCTACTCATAACTTTAAATTTGACATACAAAATTCTCAATATATCTATTCTCATTGGTTGTATTATCAAGTTTATTCCCATTTGATAATTAGTGGAGTTTTCATGTTGTATCTTTGTCTTAAATTACGAATGTGTATTGAATAGTTAAATTACATAATTAGATTTATGCATGCATATTCATGATTGTTCTTTTCACTATAAGTCACTTAATCTTGGGGATGCCCACCATACCAAACATTATATAAGCACTCAAGAAAAATATCATTTGGTGTCAAAATATTTTATGTGAAGTTATAAATGTAGAGAAATTATCAAAGGGAGATAATATGCTACTAAGAAAGGGAGAAAAGGAAGAAAAGGGTGGAGTCACTACCTAATTTATGAAGACAATATGGAGTCAAAGGGGAAAAGGTGAAAGGAAGAAGGGAAGCCACTAGAGTAGTTACTAAGTATTGGATTAATCTTCACTGAGGGTTTTGATCAATTTTATGAGTGTACTTCTCTTAGGTTTCAAGATTTCTTTAGCAAGATAAAGTCCAATGCATGAAAAGAGAAACTAACTATGGAAACTAAAAAGAAAGGAAATACCCAAAGAAGAGAGGGAGAAGATGATTGAACATCCCCAAACCAAGAAGAGTTTGGAACCTTTGGTGAAGCAACAAAGATTATGAAACTCCCACAAAACTCCAAGTCACCACTAATCTCCTTAATGTGTACCAAAAAATATTCTCCAATGCAATGCAATTCAATGTACAAATACATAATCATAACACATTTATTAAATAATAAAAGCGCAATATTATACAGCTAGTAATTATCTTAAGAAGGGAGCTTGATAAGATCCAAGAGAAACCCATAAGGGCAAGCCCTGCATCCAAGCTCGAATGATGAGTACAAAGGGAAGAGTCCAAGTTAGAGGATAAGCATGATAGGGAAGGAACGTCTCTATTGTGAGAGAGTTGATAGATATTGTAGGTTTGGTGCTTGAGTGAAGGGAGAGCATAGTCATGAAAAAATTTGACAAATCTTTAGAAAGATGTTGAAAACCAAAATTTGAACTTTTTTTCGAACCTAAACAAAGTTGTAAAGAGGGTTATTTAGAGGTTAGGTAAACACATAAATGCACACAAGGCATGACAAATAACCATCAAGGTTAACTTAGAGGGCTCAACTACTGATCCATATGTCAAATTGAGAGATTTTCCAATATCAAACAAATATATAGGGTTTTTGCTAAAAATAGTAGTATGTTAGTCTAAAGGAGACATACACAAACATGGCATACAACACATGGATGATGGGACAAAAGAAAAATAAGAAAAGAGGAAATTATATTTGACCTTATCAAACCTTGTGTGTGTCCACAATGACTGTGTGTACATCAGGAACCTCAAAAAGGTATCTCTAATTAACTAAGGTGGACCAAATCAAACATGAACATCAAGAGCAATCCAAGTTAAGAAAGAGAATATCCAACTAGAAGACATTCATCAATGAATAGACATGACCAAAATATGACCTATGAAAACAACAAAAGGGACCTTGCTTATAGACTATACATCAAATTGGGAGTACACATTTATACATATCTAAGCCTAGAGAAGAAGCTAACTAAAAGAGGATTATCATCACCAATAATTTATCTCAAGATAATCATTACAAATCTAATTATTATCTTTAAGTACGTTGGTGCAAAATCCACACATACAGCTTTCATTCCTACTACCTGCTATTTTAAAAAATCCATGCATATAACTTTCATTCATACTTCCCACTATTTTAAACATAAAATATTTCATTTTAATATAAAATTAAAAAAATGTTCCTTTATAAGTGAAATACATAAATTTTACCTTTCAAACACTTTTAAAATACTTTAAAAAATTCAAAAACAATTCAACCCCTCTTTAAGGAAAAGAGGAATACACAAATCAACACATACATCATAATCCTCGCTACATTATGACAAAATACACTTGTGAATTTGATCGTCTCAACTCTAAAAATTATAAAGCACATCTACCATAAAAAATAAGTTTGAGCTTGGGTTTTCCATTATTGCACTTTGCATTTTAGGTTGTGGGTCTCAGTAACTGGCTTGCAGTTTTTTTCATACCTTACGCATTAATTGTTTTATAAAACAACTGTATACCCATCTGTCCATCCAAAACAACCAAAATAGCCAATACTCAAAGAAGAGAGGGAGAAGATGATTGAACATCCTCGAACCTTTGGTGAAGCAACATAGATGATGAAACTCCCACCAAGCTCCAAGTCACCACTAATCTCCTTAATGTGTACCAAAAAATATTCTCCAATGCAATGGAATGTACAAATACATAATCATAATACATTTATTAAACAATAAGAGAGAAATATTATAGAGCTAGTAATTATCCTTGGAAGGGAGTTTGATAAGATCCAAGAGAAACCCATAAAGGCAAGCCCTACATAAAGCTCCACTGATGAGTACAAAGGGAAGAATCCAAGTTAGGGGATAAACATGAGAGTGAAGGAAAGTCTTTATTGCGGGAGTTGATAAATATTGTAGGTTTGGTGCTTGAGTGAATGGAAGGCATAGTCATGAAAAAATTTGACAAAGCTTTGAAAAGATGTTGAGAACCAAATATTGATTTTTTTTTTTGAACCTAAACAAAGTTGCAAAGAGGGTTATTTAGAGGTTATTCAAACCCATAAAGGCACACAAGGCATGACAAATAAACATCAAGGTAAACTTAGAGGGCTCAACTACTGATCCATAGGTCAAATTGAGAGATTTTCTAATCTCAAACAAATCCACCAAGCTTTTGCTAAAAAAAAGTAGTAAACTCAAAAAGATATCTCTAATTAACTAAGGTGGACCAAATCAAACACGAAAGAACAATCCAAGGTAAGAAAGATAATGTCCAACTAAGAAATTCATCAATGAATAGACATGACGAGAAAATGTCCTAGAAAAAAAACAAAGGTAACCTTGCTTATAGACTATACATCAAATTGGTAGTACACATTCATACATGGCTAAGCCTAAAGAAGGAGCTAACTAAAAAGTGATTATCATTAGTGGTCTTGTGAGAGTCGTTACAATCAGTGGTGATGGCATTAGATAATCGACAAAAAAGGGATGACAGTTAGGCCATCAATGAAACCTGATGCCTTCCCCCACTCTCTCAGCAGGCGGTCGCACCACCAGGACCTCACTAACCTCGGCCCGAAGAGTCCACGCTCTTCCAACTCCCTCGGGAGCTCTAACCCCCACAGTCTTCTCGGCTATCTCCCTTTTCCTTATCGGGATATCAGGACTCGCGAAGTCGCGAGTCTTGCAACACTGTCCTCGTGCAATCAACCTCGAAACCCCGACCCCCGATGGTCAACGGTCAACCTCGGGGTTTTGCTCCTCAAAATGCCGAGCCCTTATGCTTCCGAATCCCTGAGTACCGAATCACCGATTCCTGGTATGGGCCCACCGGTCCTCCACTTGCTTCCGGGTCCCACGCTTCCACGTCACGTCGGGATTTCGCGATTCGCGGGTCCGCGACTCCAAGTCTCCTGCTGCTGGAAACCCCGAATACCGAATCTCCGATGTGTCGGATTTGTGCCACCTGTCCCTCCGAAATCGAAGGCTCCGATCAAATCGGAGGATCGCACTTCGCGATTCCTACGTGCATGAAACCTTTGCACTCGCCAACCCCGATTTGCCGATATGCTATGGCCACCGATTCCTGCCTGCACTCAAGGGTTAAACCCTTCGCAGCTCCTCTGCTATCAACGGTAAAAATGGAGTTCAGAGCTTTCTTCAACTCGAACTCTTTCAAGAGGTTCTTCGAACACACTCCTTGTGCTCGGTTTTCAATCACTTCTGAAAGTGTCGAAGTCTTCTGAGTCCCGTGCATCCACGCTCGCAACAGGTTCAACTCTCTCCTTCTCCGACTGGTTACTGAGACTCCTATCCAACCTGCACTCTCCTGCACGGCTTGAACAATTCCAACTTACTATGGGCAAAACGAGAACAAAGGTTCAGCTACTTGGCCTCCTCGACGCACTCTATGCGGAGGAATTCAACTGCACTCTATGCAGGAATCTCCTGGCTCAAGCAGAGAAACAATTGAAACTCATTCTCTCAGGTTCCTAACCTGATATGCAATCACATAAGAAGCATATAACAAATAAGCATAGAAAGAAGCAAACATGCACAAGTATAATATCAGCAACACACAGAGATCAAACGCGTCCATGGAATTGAATCAAGGCTCTTCCTATTAATTCAATAACTGTACATGGTGGTTTCTTCACAAGCTTTCTGCTCTGCTCTCTTCTTCTTCCTGTATGAATGAATGAGTATCCCCCCCAAATGAATACAAGAGAGAGGGTGTCTATACTCCGTTTCCCTCTCGAAAGCAAACTGTCTAATCTACAGTTAATCATCCTATCTACTTGCATTAAAACTAAATAAATGCCTCATCTACCTAAGGACGAGATCTTATCCACTCAAGGTCCGTTACATATATAAAGTGCGCTTCATCACATCAACCCATTTAATGTTTGGCGCAACCATATATCAAGAACGGTTCAAAATTTAAATGCTGGCGCTTCCCAGCTGTTCCCTTTTCCTTCTCGTGCTGGCTCGCTTGATTGAGTGAGCGATGCCCCTGCATCAAAACCATAAGTAACAGTACATGAATAAGCGTATGAATTGTCGAAAGTAGGTGGCAATGAAGAGTTGAAAAGCCTATAGAAATCTGGGATTTTCAGATTGCCATCATCAGTGAGACATTGAATTTCATTAAATTGGCTTGATGTTGGACATACATAACAACATTATTGGTTTTCTCCATAAATTTGAAAAAAATTCTCTCGTTGTTGCCTATTTTTCGAATTTAATTGGACACCCACATGAATGTTCTGTAAGTGCAAGAGCTTCAAGCAGGGATTTCCTGTTAGAATTGAAAATGCGTAAAACACAATTCACATTTGATAATTAACAATCACAGAGATAAGAAACACATGGATTTCACGTGGTTCACCCAAACGTTGGGCTACATCCACCAAGCATAGGCATCGATTGTCTTATTATTCAGATAATGGATATTACATCAAACTTGCAAGTTATCACCCTCTCTCTCTCTCTTCCTCTACGGGCTTACATGTATTTATATACATTTACAAGAAACTGATTATTAAATGCAATCCCTATCCATATTCTAACTTGGTCTATTTAGCTGCAACCAACGCAAAATAATAGGATCCAAAATCATCCTTGGAGGAATTCATTGTCACCAAATCCAAACAATATCCACCTTGAAAACAATTAACGTGATACCTTGCTCCTTCCTTTTGTTCATCACCTTTTCTGCAAGCCAAGAAAAGCCAAGCACCACTGCAAATTCTCTAATAAAATTGGTTTCATGATCGTGCATGTGTGACTTGCATGAGTTTGGATTTCCTGAGGGGTCACTCCACCTCCAACATGTCTTCCACAACTGTGTTGCAAGACATATTTAGTGATAGATCTCCTTTTATCCAAGACACCTGTATTACAATAGACATTACAATTATCACAAACCATCCCAATGTAACCATTATAGGTGACATTTGTGCTTCTCAAACATTGAATCACCCATTTCACTGCAACACTTGAATCTATCACGTATATGAAAACACCATTAGCATGTGAAACATCTGGTATTAACCATTTCATCACATACAATAGACCTCCTACTAAACCTACACGAGACATAACCTTTTCTTATTTATAGACAAGACCTATGCTTGAAGAAAACTTATAACGGAAAGCAAGAGGGATTAAAAACTGGTTTTACAATGTTCATACTAAACTCCAACCACAACTTACCATTACCATCTTTGTATACTTCCATGCCCATAATTTGTTTTGTTGCTCCTTGATCCCCCATCTAAATTGTCTTGTCCACCTGAGTCATTTCCTTACTGATTTTATCCATGCTTCGGCTTGCATCGAGCATATCATCAGCAAATAACATCAAGACTATGAATGTACTATAAACTGTATAGTCATTCCTACCCTTTGAAAAATTTTGACTCAGTATGAAGGATTCAAACCTCTTGTATATTTTCCTGTGTAGCATTAGGCGATACAATGAATTATCTAGCATGCAAACAAATTTACCATTGTGATCTTGAATCAACCCTTTTGGTTGTTCCATACATACTATATCTCTATCAATGATGACCTTGTGAGAAGTAGGATCCCACACACAACATCCCTTTATACCACCATCATAACTTGCATAGATATAAAACAAGCAAGAATTCAGAGACAAAGATTTTAAGTCTGGAAATGATTTACCACTTACCATTACCTGCAATTATTTCTTTCTCTTATGACCTTGATGCTTCTTCCATAAAAAAGAAGATAATTATGTCATGTCATATGCTACTTCAATACTCCCTTCCATCTTATAAAGGTTATCAACCTTTGTTGCCTTCATCACTACTAAACTACCTTTCGACAATGTGAGTGCTCCACCTTGACATGTGTACTTATATCCACAAGAATACAACACTCCTAATGAAATAAGATTTGATTTAAGCTCAGGTACATATCTAACATCCATTAATTCCCTAACAATATCATCGAACATCTTGATTCTAACACTACTAACCCCAACAGTTTTACAGGGAAAACCATTTCCCATAAACACTACACCCTCATCAACAGATTGGTAAGAAATAAACCAATTTCTATGTGAGCACAAGTGGTGGGAGGCACCTAAATCTAACTTCCATTCTTCTTGATATTGTAAATTATTAGAAACAGATAAAACTTGATCAGTCATACCTGGATTTGTTACAATCAAATTTGCTTCCTTCGTAGAGTTTTCCTTAGATTCCTTTCTTTTCCAGCAATCTTTATTGAGATGTCATGTTTTGCCATAGCTCCAACATTTTTCTTTACCCTTTCTGTGTCTTGACTTAGATCGAGAAAAACTTCTCTCATTCTTCTCTTTAGGTCGACCTCTGACCAACATTGCCTCTGAAGTTGAGGTTTCTTGACTAGATTTTCTCCTCATCTCCTCAACCAACAAAGCTCCCACAACAGAGTCATAATCTAAAACATCTATTGAGATAAAGCTAATAGAGGTGACTAGATTATCCCAAGACTCAGGCAACGAACACAATAGTGTAAATTTAACTTCCATACTAGTCAATTGAACTATAAGGGTATTAAAGGTATTTACATGGTCAACAACTTTTGTACCTTCTTTCATCCACAAACTGTACAACTGTCTCTTCAAGTAGATTCTTCTCGTCAAGGACTTCATCATATATAGAATTTCCAACTTTCTCCATAAGCCTGATGTTGTATCCTCTCCTACGATATTAAACAAAATATCATCCGCCCAAACATAAATGAATGGTACTAAGAGATTTTGCATCCAGATCTTCCCATTCTGGCTCATTTGTCATGGTTGTTGGTTTCTTTGACTTGCCTGCCAATGCTTTTTGCAACCCTTGTTGCACCAGTAAATACTGCATCTTGAGCTTCCAGAGCTCAACGTTTCTTTTACCACTAAACTTTTCAACTTCAAACTTCGAACTCTGCATCTTAGCCATTAGCACAAAAAAATCTCCTAATGCCCAAATCACTGCTTATAATAACCAAGTCCTTTTGAAAAATAATGTGGAGGAATAATGATATAATCTTCACAAGGTTTAATAAAAAAAAACTTTTACTAAATAAATTTACCTTTTTAATAAAAAACCTTTATAATTCCTCCACCTTAACTTTTTTTTCACCTTATACCTTTATTTCATTAAAAAACCTTTTTAAAACACATCACCCATGTGACTTGACACCTTTTAATTAATTCCTTCACCTTCTTTGATTTTTTTAAACATTTACCTCACGACAAAGTCATGCACAACAAGACAAAGCCGATCCACCTTAAAATTTTCCAAAGAAAAAGACATGCGAATATTATCTTAAGGAGTCGTCGCACCTCTCGGTGCAGCTGGAGTGCGGCTATCTTAAAATTCTATGCACTATACTTCATAGCTGGACCGCAACAATTACAGGATTTCAAACACGCATGAAGTTTGACTAGTATGACGTCGCACCCTTCCACAAGAGGGACCTGCAATGATGTAGAAATCGACACACCTCACACAGACACCCTCTCCTCTAACCAGCTATGATACCACTTGTTAGAATTGCAAATGTGGAAAACACAATTCACATATAATAATTAACAATCACACATATAAGAAACATAGGGATTTCATGTGGTTCACCCAAACGTTGGGCTACGTTCACCAAGCACAGGCATCGATTGTCTTATTATTCAAATCATGGAGATTACATCAGACTTGCAAGTTCTCACTCTGTCTCTCTCTCTGCCTCTACGGGCTTACATGTATTTATATACATTTACAAGAAACTGATTATTAAATGCAATCCCTATCCATATTCTAACTTGGTCTATTTAGTTGCAACCAACGCAAAATAATAGGATCCAAAACCATCCTTGGAGGATTTCGTTGTCACCAAATCCCATCATTTCCGAGGTCCAAGATCGTTAATGTTGTAGATCCATGAAAGGATTTTGAGCTCGGAAAAATGAAAATGTTTGAAGTGGGTGTTTATATTTGAGTTGAAAGGACTTCAATTGAAAACCCATTACAAAGTAGGTGAAGATGAATAGTTGAAAACCCTGTACTATTTATACAACTCTAGGATTTGTAGACTGTGATCGTCAATGACGCATTGAATTTCATTAAATTGGCTTCCTATGCTTTCCTTTTTGGTTTCTTGTGCTTTCCTTTTTCTTTTTGGTTGCATGATTTTTATAGATTTACCTTGATTTACCAAGGACAAATGCCAGTAAAGACCACAACGTCTTCATCCCATGATGATCATTTTATGCTTTGGCTTTCAACTCATGGAGCATGTGGTTCATTCCTAGTGGAGCTGTCATTTAAGGGAGAACAATATCTAGCCTATCATTTAAGGGATAGTAATATTCAACGCATTGATGCTGCTGTGGGTGGATTATTTGGATTATATACAGTCTGATCTAGAATTTCTTTCAGATCCTATTTCTTATAATTCACTTTCTACAACATTCAATGCTGCGTAGCAGGTTGGATATTGGCAGTCATCATTTATTCTTTGGCTTTTAGTTCATGACATTTCTCATTAAAATCATGAGCCGGTAGTTATCACTTATTTAAACTCATTAGGCCAATAAATCTTGTACTTGTAGTAGGTGCAGAAGAGTAGCACTAGCATTTAGGCCTACCATTGAAAACAAGGCAAAGAAACTACATAACCAAGCTCATCACACATATTGATTGTAGGTAGCATCATTCTAGGATTCCCAATCCCCTATCGAGTCTACCCACTTTGAAATTTCTCAATCCAAAAGAAGAGCACATTCTATTCTAAGGTTAAGGTTGTGTCCTCAAGTTAAACATTTATTGTTGCTACTAAGAAGAACCCTTCTTTTGTTTTGCACCAACCTACTGGAGGCTTTTGCATGAGAGACTTTGAGACTTTGATCCATGGAGTGTCAACCAAACATTAGATGATGAGATAGCATGTGGTGATCTGTGAGTAGAGGTTGCCTTTGCAATAAGTAGTAAGGTACAAGAGAGAGAAAATGTGAGGATTAAGGCACATCTAGTTTAGTTGATTAGAATTGTGAGATGTAACCTATGCACTATTTGTGTGATCATAAAATTTGGTCGTTTGTTATGAGATTCAAGTTCCCCAAGCATGTATTCATGTACAAGTTTCAAGAACACGTGTTAGCCATTTATATTTTCCATGTTTCAAGAACACGCAACAACCATTCATATTTATGAGGAACACATGTCAAAAGACTTCTAATTGCATCTCTAGTTAACTAACCTACCATAAACCTACCATTTGATTGTCATGCATTATGGCCATATCGTGGTCATACTGAAAATGGATTTAATTTATAGTTGAATTGAAATGAATCACACAAGTTATGGTTCCTAAGCATGCCCTATATCTTTTCCCACAATAAAGCACAGGTACACCAATTGATCCAATAGCGAAGACAATATAGCATGTCAATTGTTTTCTTAGCTCTTGCAATCTAAATACCAACTCTTGCTTTAAATTCAAGACTAGTGAATGTTGACAAACCCAAGAAACAAGTTGGAACTAGACATGCCACTACCTTACCAATGAATTAGAATCAAGCAAGCAAGCATACGTAAAAAAGGCCTTATATAATCCTAAAACTAGCAAGACATCACCTAGTTGTATAGTAGTTTCCCTTCCCATTAATTGATATCTATATACGAAGTTCTAAGCACCATAGCTTGTGTTTTATCCAACTATTCTATATATAATACTATGCCTTTACACTAGGCACAACTAATCATTTGCAATGGAGAAAACCATGATACATGAAATGCATTGCAATTTCATAGCTTTTCCCATGGTCACTAGAGCTTGGCATTTTTAATGAATTTGACTAATGTTCCAACAATGGGTACAATAATAATAGCTACAACTAAATCATCATAAGGACATGTGATGTATCTATTTTATGATCAAGAACTAGTACCAATAGAAACATATCTATATCCTACAATAACAACAAATACAGAGTTATCAATTCAATGCCTACTTTATTATTTACTATAATTAATTATTTTGTATATCAATGCCTACCTTACTCTTAACTATAATTAATTAATCTAGAATGTATGCATATATTTCTAAATTAAAATGGGTAAGAATTTATGGAGACTAAAGATTACAAAGTTACAAAATACAAGATTAATAAATGTGGATAAAAATTTATAGAGACTTAGGATTACAAAGTTATAAAATGCAAAATTACATAACATAATGAACTAAACTACAAACATATAGCATGTATGTATAATACAAACTTACACGTTCTTACACGTTAGAATTGGATTCCCTATTAAAAAAAGATAGACATGATTCTCAACAAACCTCCTTATTAGTCTTTTCTAGAAGCGATGAGGGACTATTAGTAATCAATTTTCAGTTTTTCTATTAACTTGGCACAAAAACCAATGAATTCTCATTGATTTAACCAATTGTTTTGAAAAAACATATGATTTAGGTTGGAAATTCATATACTTTAACCTAAGTTTTGAGTTCAACGTCTTATTTTTCCTCTTCCTGAGGCATAGGGAGAAGATAACTTAGTTTATCTTGCTTGAAAGCACACATTTGCGTACTCATTTTTCCCAAACGAAGTAATGCTAGAAATGAATCTAGCATTACTTCTTAACATAAAAAAATTCTCCAATACATAGTCCATAGCCCATAGTGCATTTGCTATTGAGATGATCTGTGGCTACCACCTACACCACCATGCAAACTTACAGAAGCCTACAAATGCGTTTCTAGTCCTTCACAATCTCATACCTTTTCTTTACCTTCTCAAACTCATACCTCTTCTTTACCTACTCCTATAGACAACACACACAACGTCCTCTCCAAACTCCCCATGAAATCTTTGCACAAACTTGTCGAATGTGGTAACGAGAAACCATTCTCTTCGTATTTTTGCTTTCCCATGACATACAACAACAATATAGGAATGGTGAGGATCCCCATGATTGAACAAAGAGAATTGAACGCTCGACCTCCAATGTTGTGAAGATCGATTACATAGCAGTGAACTATTCTCTATAAGTTATTATTAATGATACTCGCATCCATGTCTATACTCAAAATATTGTAGTATGTTTAGAATAACTAAGTAATATTTTGAATTTCAAAAGTAATGCAAGCTCAGGAGGAAGGATTACCATATTGCAGTTGGGAGGTCGAGCACTCGCCCTCAACTGCGATATCTACCCTACTGAAAACTAATCCCTTCTGCAGTTGGGAGATGGTAATCTGTAAGAGACAAAATGACCCAGTAATTCTCCCATCTACATATGTTCTTGCAATTATAAGTGCTTACACATATTTCCCTTCTCTATAAAAATATGGAAATTAAAGATTCTCTATTTCCTATCCATCAATTCCGCCATGCAACATAATTGTAAACTCGGTCACTCAAACCTAATATTTTAGAGGACAACAACCACTAGAATTTTATCCAACAAACATTTTCCCAATAACCTCATCTCTCGTCGAACCTATTACATTTTCCATTGCTACTTTCCATTTAGAGTAGCAAGGAGATTCATCTAAAGCAAATATGGGAGGACAAAGTTGCACTTGAAATGTCCACCTACCGATTTAACTATCTTGCACCATTTTTATTCTGCTTCCTTTATCCTTCAAAAGAACAAGGCCACCCAATAATGGTTGACTATGCTTTCAGGCAGCACCTGTCAGGTTAAATCCATGTCAAAGCTAGATTTGTAAATTTTGTGAAGACAGAGTTGCACCTAAAATGTCCACCCACTGATTTAACTATCTTACACCATTTTCATTTCACTGCGTTTATCCGTCAAAGGAATAAGGCCACCCAATAATTGTTGACTATGATTTCAAGAAACACATGCTAGGTTAAAGCCCCATTAGAGCCAGTTTTGTAAATATCTAAAAATTTCAAGAGAAGGAGATAATCGAGAAAATACCAGTGGAAACCAAGGAATTATTTCTAAATGAAAAAAAAAAATTAAGAATATATGAAGGCCTGTCAAATCTGCCACTTTTTCATTTGATCCACTTACAAGTCTATTAGAATCTACAAAAAAAATAGGGGTTGTAGTTGTTTTAATCACTCACCCCATCTCAGTCACCACAAAATGAAGTTTATTTAATCCCTGAACTCTTGAATCATTTAGTTGAGCATGAATCACAGCTTTCATAGTGAGTGAATTACAACAATTTCCACATTTTCCCATGGTACGCTTGTTCTTTTGACCACTTCTAGAAATGCCTTGAAAGAGAACCAAAGGTGCATCCTTCAGCCATCATGTTTATCATCTAGATGATGTTTTGCACCTTCCCACTTCAAATCATTTTCAATGTGGGATCTAAACCAAAATAGAAAGTCCTTTGAAGTAATTCTAGCAACATCCATGCCATAGACTACATCCCCAAGATAGGTGGCACCAGGATAACCATCATCTATCAAACTATCCATGTTCATGCACATTGAATGCAATCAAACACTTCAACTTTTGAGATCCCTTCACCAAGGCTTCCACGACCTACTGATTGGATCGAACCCTAACTATTTCCATCCACCCCATTGCACATAATGATTGATTCCCAGCTTTGAGTGCTTAACCAAACCAATGAATGCTTTTGAACAAGGCCATTGAATCCAATGACTATGTGATCTCTATGGATGAAGGAGGGAGGATCAAACCCAGATTAATGTGATTCATGGAGACCATGTGGAGCAGACAACATGCATGTAAACCATGTGGAATAATTTCCACCACTTGCACACCACAAAAAATATTGATAATAACATATCCCAGGGAAAATGTAAAGCTACTTTATATTTGATGCATTGTGTAAGTTTCAATTTTGTATCTCAAAAGAGAAATTTTCATTTGATCTCGATGAACCACAAAATTGTGAATAATGTTGTCTTCGAATACCTATTATGGTTAAGGAATATCACCTCTCATCTACTAGGACTGACACTATTTCCTTCTGCCCAGAGGCATGAAAGACTCAGATACGTTAAACAACGCACTTGGTAATGTCCAACACATTGTCTATTTCTTACACCTCTACATAATCTCTTTCTTACACCTCTACAAAATTGCATGCCTCAGACAATGGTGCACACCTTCGTTGCAGAAAAGAGTTCGATCCAATAGAGAGTCGTTGAGGCTTCGCTGGATACAGGACAATGTACTTGTGAAACAAGTCTCCTTCCAGAGCAGTTGTTAATTGCAGGTTTCCTTCCATTAAAGTTGTTGAATGAGGTCCTTGTGAGAAATGGCGTGGAAATAACACAAGAATTCATCATGAATATTTGGTAGCATTCACTATGCTTCTTCAATACCTAAATAAAATAGCACCAAACTAGACCAACATGGCTTCTTGGTCGCTTGTTTCGCTATTGTTGAGTGACAAGTCAAAATCTTCACTCAGTTGGACGTCTGATGTGTTGGATTGGACTCCAAATATATTTTCTCTAGAAAACACTTGCCACCTTTTGCAAATTGCCTTGTTAAGAACTTTGAGAGTTGCCTATATTCTTAGATCAAAAGTTAAGAAAATTATATATAATTTGTTTTAAAAATAATTATTGTATTATAACATTTATATTTATTTTGTAAAATAATTATAAATTTATACATTAAGAATTCTAAGTTCATTTCATATAAATTATTTAATAAAAAAATCAATATAAAATTTTGTGCAAAATAATTTCATTACTATTTTATGTAAGATGACTCAATATAAACCCTTTACCAAAGTAGCCCAAGGTACCTCAATATAAATCCTTATGAAAGCATGATGAAAGAAATTCCGCATAGGCTTTGTGTCTAGCATACAAAAGGTGTCCAAAGCCTTATATATTTGATTTTACTTTAGTTAAAGGAATTATTAAAGAAAAGTGTTTTTATTAATTAATTAATGTTATAAGTAATTAACATGTAATCTAAATCTGAAGTGAGTGTGAGAAGTAATCTCAACAGTCAATCACTTTGGAGATTAGAAATAGATTATAACTCAAGATTATAAAAGCAATGCTAGGGTGAAGGAGGAAGACACTTGATATTTGTATTTAGAGAGTCAACACGAAGAGAAGTGGATCACGAAGGGTTGTAATTCAATGAGATCTTGGATAGGTTGAGAAGGAATTCCATCTAGAGATCAAATCAAGGATAAGAGAGGGTAGAGGTTGTCGTAAGTAAGTTTCAATCAAGCGAACCCACATGAATTGTTGCACCATACAAAGTTGGTTGTACAAGATTTCCATATGCATGCACAGGCGCCAATAGAGATACGAACGTATATGTGGGCATACAATAGGGATAGTCACATACATCTTGAAAAGCATGTAGTTTTGGGCTATACAACATACCATACTTTTCCAGGTTTGTCTACAACTGTATTTATCTCAGAGAGCCATTATCCTTGTTATGGGAGCCCTGATTTTAATATAATAAAATCACTCTCAACACTAATTTTCCCTTCGGGGTTTTTTCAATTGGTGTCTACCCAAAATATTGGTGTTCATGTGTGCATGATTTGGTTTTGAGTTTTTTTTTTCACTGCATGTTAAAGTTGAATATTTCAGGAGTTTATTTTTGTTTTCTAAGTTGTTAATATGATTTGTAGTAAGGTAACCAGTAGATAACAAGATACCTATGTGTTGGAGTAAGGGGATTTCAACATGGTATCAGAGCACATGCTCTGAAGGGAAGAAAAATCTTACATCCATGGAAGGTTATTTCCAGGGAAGTTTATCAGGTCTTAGGGATGGCAACAACACCATTGAGAGTTGAAGATAGATTAGATGGATCATCCAACTTCCTATCTTGGAAAGAAAGAGTAATTTTGGTGTTGAAGGAGTATGACCTTTGTGAGTTAGTGGAAGAATTAGTTACTCGACCGATAGATCCAACAGATTTGGAAGCTCATAGAAAGAAGGAGATCAAAGTATAGAGGGTCCTCCTAGATTAAGTGAAGGATCATCTAATTCCTCACCTATCTAAGAAGAAGATGACCAAAGAGATGTTTGATGCCTCGGTAATTTTATTCTAGAGAAAGAACATGAATAGGAATATTGTCTTAAGGAATAAACTATGATCAGTGCAGATGTCTAGGTATGATAATGTTACCAACTATCTCATGAGGATTACATAGGTACGTGATCAACTTGCAACCATAGGGGAAAAAATGTAGGACATAGAGCTCATGAATGTGGCATTGAATGGTCTTCCCAAGTGTTGGGAACCATTTGTCAAAGGGTTTTGCACTCGGGAAAATATCCCAAATTGGTAGAGACTTTGGGATTATTGCATCCAAGAAGAGACTCAGGAGGGGTCTAAGAGAAGCAAGCATGAAGGTAGTGAGGAGAACTTGGTTCTTGTCAGTAAGATGAAGAAGGGAAGAGTAAAGAGTTCTAGCAAGAAGAGTAACAATGATGAAGGATCATCACAACCACAGAAGAAGAAGGACTTGAGTAAAATTAAGTACTTTTCATGTCATAAGAATCGACATTATGCATATCAGTGTCCCAAGAATAAGAAAGGTAAAGGAGAGACACAGAAAATAACATCAACATAGACCCAACTTGATGAGTTTGCAACAAAGTTTGAGAAATATTACTCAATGGTTTCTTGCCTTTATACCAGTACAATTGTGAGGAGCGCTTAGTTCTTGGACAATGGTGCATCTTGCTATATGAAAAAAGAATGGGAATTATTTAGCAATCTAACGAAGAAGAACTTAGATGTTCATGTGCAACTTGGGTATGATTCCAAGTATGCAGTGAAATGAGGTGGAATAATTATGTTCCAGCTCAATTCAGGAGGTTTGTTAGATGCCTAGGATGTGTTTTACGTACCAGGTTTGAAGAATAATTTTCTTTTAGTATCAACTATGGAGTATAGGGGTTTTGTCTTTACTTTTTCAGAGAGGTAAAGTACTCATACATCCATAGAAATCTATCTCGAACAACGTAGTGGTCATTGGGGTTAGAGAAGGAACTTTATACAGGTTGCAAGGAAAGCATGTTCAGGCTTTGGTACACGCCATTGAAAACCTATGTGAGTTGGGGCATAGGAAGTTGGCACACCTACACTACAAGGATTTTCCAATTATGAGGGGGATTGTTACAGGTCTTCCAAAGTTCAATATTGAGCATCAAGGAGTGTGCATAGGGTGTGCACTTGGAAAGGATTCCAAGGCTTCTTTTCCCAACAACAAGAGTATTTCCAAGGGGATCTTGGATATTATCCAAGATCAAATGTGAGTGGGCCGATGTCAGTAGCATCATTATAGGGATATGACACATATCCAAGATTTTCCTATGTTTATGTGGGAAGAGGCATGTAATATGACAATGTATGTGCAAAATAAGAGTCCTCACATGATATTGGAGGAAAAGACTCTGAAGGAGGCATTATTAGGAGTGAATCCAGAGATAGGACATTTGAGGATCTTTGATTGTCCAGTATACATCCATGTGCATGTGGAGAAGAGGAAAAATATGGAGCCTTCAGGACAAAAGGGTATATTTGTGGGGTAAAACGAGACCTCAATGGCTTACAGTATATTCATTCCATTGCAATGGAAGACAATTGTGAGAAAATATGTTAAGTTTGAGGAGAAATTGACATCTAGGAGATCTCAGGAGTCATCATCAGTGACAAAGGATGAGGAGGAGAAGGCTCTGAAGGATGAGCAATAGTCAACACTTCATACTTCAGGTGGGAAGAGGATTTATCCCCTTCCAGTCCTGTTAGGAGACCTAGATGGCTATTGCAGACATTGAAGGATGTTGGTGAGGCTCCTAGGAGTGTGATCAGAGAGCGCATGCCTATGAACAAGTTTTCAAACTATATGGCACTTATGAGTAGCATCATTGATGTTGAGACTTCCACTTTTTAGGAAACAACATATCAAAAATTATGGTGGGATTCCATGGTAGAGGAGTGCGCATGTATTATGAAGAATGATGTTTGGGACATAGTGCCAAGACCGAAGGGGGAATCATTTGTTAGTTCTCGATGGATCATGTTGGAATATTCACCAATATTGAGAGGGGGGGTGAATTAGTATTGAGCACTTTTTACCATTTTTAACCTTAAGAACATCATGTAAACATTAACCATTAACAATGACATTCATCATCACAAAATAACCATACACAAAAAACAATGATTTTTATGTGGAAACCCAAATGGGAGAAAACCACATAATGATTTTCGTATATCATGTTAAGATTACATTCATAGGAAGCACCAACTTCCAATATTCTCCAACACCAACTAGAAGGAGGCACCAACCAAAAGGAATATCCAACTCCCTGATTTACCATCATCGACTAGAAGGAGGCACCAATCCCATGGCTTTACCATCTCTAACTAGAAGGAATCACCCACTCCCTAAAACATAGACACCAACTTGTTGAATGCAGACACAAATATTCTCAACTGAGAACCAACTTAATAAGATATCAATAATCTAAGATCGTCATACATAGATTACTTTTGACTTCAACTACATGCTTCATTCCATAGACAATCCTTCAAACCCTAGCAAGCTTCATAACATCATTCCCAGAATGTAATCACTGACAGTAACATCCTTCAATGACAACGTCCACTAACGAAAAAATCCACTCAAGACAACATCACAACTTCATAGAAGAGCATATGGCAACATCACAACCTCATGGAAACATCACAACTTCATAGAAGAGCATGTGACAACATCACAACCTTACAAAAATGCATACGACAACCTCACAACCTTACGACAACATCACAACCTTATAACATACCTTGAGAATAAGAAAGACCTTAATAGAATCCATTAGACTTCTCTTGCACACTAGAAAAACACCTAAAACCCTTGAGTGCACCTCAGACTTGATGCCTTTGTTGGTTCCCCTAAAAATGAGAATTTATATATTGTATTTATAGTAATTCTATCCCCAAAAAATTAGCTAAGCCGACCTCAATTTTATGGTTGGGTTGTCGAAAAGAAAAGCTCATATATCCTCATTACTAGGGATTTAGAGGGACTTCCATATACCATTGGAAAGATATCGGAATAATATTTCCAACCATGTTACTTGTGCTTCAATTTGATTTATTCATGTAGGGTAAATATTCCCTCAAATATAGGGTATCCAAATTGACCACAAATAATACTTTCAACAATCTCCATCTTGCAATCTTTATCTTGGAAATATATAGGCTTCTTCACTTGACTTTAGGGGCTTCTTAACTTGGTTTTAGGGCTTCTTAAAGGATCCTTCAAGGCTCCATTTGTGTACAACTAAAAGTGGGCATGTGGAAACAACCACATGTTGTCTCATCCCATGAGGTCCATGATTAAAATCTACGCCATAAGGGGACCACTTTGGAGTTATATACATTTATGTCAAGGATCCTTCAAGGCACTTCAAGGCTTCTTCAAGTGGACACATGATTATTTCTTCGTGGCCTTCTTCAATTTTCTTTGACATTGACTTGTCATCATGGCTTGAATATTGCATGTTGGCTTCTCAAGGATTCATCAACATGTCTCCAAGGTTTCTTCTCTTGGCTTCATGGCTTCAAGTCTTCTTCTCTTGGCTTCATGGCTTCAAGGATTCTTCACTTGGCCTCATGGATTCAATACTCAAACAATCTCAAGGCTTCCTTACTTGGCTTCATGGCTTCAAGGATTCTTCACTTGGATTTATGTCTTCATGGCTTCAATACTCAAACAATAACCCTTTTTCACTGCCACATCATCATCATCACTATTACATCCTTACCATTACTGCCACATAATCATCATCACTACCACTTTGACATCAATGACAAAATTTTCTCAACAATATCCCCCTTTTTCATTGATGGAAACACCTTTTTCCTTTTGCAATGATGCATGATCACTCTATCCATCACTTTGTTTCTCTCCCCCTTTGACATCAATGGAAAAGGGATCATTTTTTCTTATCATGTGACTCCCCCTATCACCAAAAAATTGTTTCTCTCCCATTTGACATCCAGGATAAAGAGTTGTTCCCCCACTGGAATTTCATGATTCTCTTTCTTATTCTATTGCTCCTCATGTCTTCATGCTTTCATCCATTGTCATTTAACTTATTTTTCTACTTCCTTTGTCATCAATGGTTCCTTCTTTTGACTGTAACGTTATCTTTGTGAGCATCTTTCCTTTCGACAATACTCCCCCTTTGATTGTGTTGATCCCCCTTAGATTGGGCCATTTCTTGAATCTTTCTGAAGTCCCTTCCCCTATTCTCCTACATGATTTACCAAGCCACTATATTCTACTCTATAAAATGCTATGTTTTCATTTCTTTGGTCTTCATTGCCTACTACTTAGACTCCGCCTCAACATTATCCATGATAATGGGAGTCTCT
Organism: Picea glauca; assembly: GCA_000966675.3. NCBI lineage: Eukaryota > Viridiplantae > Streptophyta > Pinopsida > Pinales > Pinaceae > Picea > Picea glauca. The sequence continues at coordinate 816,371 of JZKD02S1489387.1, read as the reverse complement.
ATTCAAAATTGTTTAGAATAATGTATTATTTTTCTTTGTTGTAGGATCATCATTTGTAATCATGGTATATTCATCTTTACTTGCATATTTATCATTGTTACTCATCTCTACACTCATGTGGGTATGTCCTCTGAAAATTCCCCATTGACCTGTTCTTGTTTTTGTTTTCTTCTCCAAACCTTCTTATATTTGGTATGATAATTTTCTTTCATTGAAGACTCCATCATGCTTCTACAATCCCAAGCTATGTGTCCATAGTTGTGGAATTTTTACAATTCAACATTATTATAGATACCTCTATTCCTTACTTGAGCATTTCTTGCATAAGCTCTACAGTCTATAGCCTTATGTCCAAAATGGTTGCAAGAAAAACAATAACCAGGAAAGAAACTTTGATACCTGGAAGAAAAGGGTATTCTTTGAAATGGAGGTCTTTGAGATGTTTTCTTGTCATGTCTTGATTGATAATGGTATTTTACTCTGCCATTGGAATCCTTTGACCCATTTGTGTGAATTTTAGGTCTTTCTTCAATCTTTATTGGTAGTTTGAAACTCTTTCTTCTTCAACATGTTTCTACTTGTGGTCATACCCAATACCTCTCTTGTCACTAGGATATCTTTATTGACTGCTGATGTCTTATAAGGCTGATGAACTCTTATCAAAATTCAAGTTTGTGGTAGTTTTCATTTTCACTTCTTCTCTTAGAGAAACAATTTCAAGTTCTTTTGCTTGACAAATTTCTTCCTTCAATTTTTGATCCGGACTATTTTGAGAATGACATGAAAATAAAAATATAACAGAGATATAACAAGGAAATATACAGAGATATTGAAAGAAACACAAAAATATAGTGAAACCCAATTTCTATTAATGAATAAGAGAGAAAAACATTATAGAACACAAATTGGTAGAATGGGGTAGCTTATCTCTGAAAAGAAAAACATGTTGGCTACGCTTCATTCACAACAAGATTTACATAACACTCCATTGCATGCTTAAAGGGCCTCCTTCAACTCAATTATATATGAGAGAGTGACAGGAGAACAATTCCCATGATGCATGTGGGATAAAATGTTGTATCCATGTAAAACACTAGGACTACCTGGACAGTCACCCATCCCAGTACTACTCTAGCCTAAGTGCACTTAACTGTGGAGTTCTAATGGGATCTGCTACATTAATTCTAGTTTGTAGGCATTTACATAAGACCACTAGGAAATTATTACATGATGTCTGTAAGTAAAAAATGAAGATGTAATTACATTCGACCATTCTCCATAAAAAATGTGAATATGATGTTTTATCAAAACCATAGGCTTGAAATTTTGATTCGGTGGAAAAGTTGGATGGTCATCGAGATCCACCTAGATCATTCCTCCCCCCTTCGAAAACAATGGTCCCCATTGGGTCAAGTTCCCTCGGGAGATGGGGAAAATTCTATTGAATATGAACCTTGGTAAGCCACTTTCCTTGTTGAATTATATGTACTACTTGTAATTTGCTTATGACATGATATCATGAACCTGTTGGAGGCGTTGGATTCGTTCAATAGATTTGGCTGTAGAATCTTCCTTGGTCTGAGTGTGGGAGTAATATGTCGATGAAGATGCAACAATAAGAGCTATATCAATGGGGGATAATGGTTGGAACCCAAAGCACACCTAAAAAGGGTCGTGACCAATAGAGCTATGTTGAACATATGGAAGACTCTCATTCTCTCTGTGTTCCTCTGCAATATTTTCGATCTACTTCTACTGCATAGAAACGTCTTGGGCCGAGGATGTAGTGGTTGAAGTGACCTTTTGTTCACCTTCTGAATGGATCATGAAGAGGGAAAATTTTGTGGTCTGAGAGATTACTTTGCGTCATTGTTTTTCCAAGATCAATGAAGTGGTAGTAGTTGGAGTTACCTCTAGTACCTTGTAGAGCTGACCTGCCAGAGTAAAAATGACACTGCGGGGCTGAGACTCATAGATAGCATGATGTTTCCACATATATGGTTGTCCTAAAATAACATCACAAAATTCAAGTAGGGAAACATCACACACTACCTCAGCCTTGAAGGGATTGATGCCATAGGACATGTGACATTGTTTTTTGACATGGATTTCTCATCCCCGGCTCAACCAACCAATGGTGTATGACTGAGGGTGTGGCATCATTTGAAACTTCAATCTCTTGACAACCTCATATGATATTAGGTTCTTCTAACTCCCATTGTCAACAATGAAATGCAGTGGAGTCCCCTTTGGTCTAGAAGGGAATAATGAAGCTTCAATATATTTCCATAGATGAGCAGGTTGCAGATATTTTGACCAAGCCCTTGGAGAAAGGGAAGTTTTTTTTTTCCAGAGATAAGCTTGGAGTGGTGCATAATACCTTCCTCACTAAGAGGGATTTTCGATGCATGTAGTATCAAACATGTATTTATGCATAGGCTTGGTGTCTAGCATGCAGAAGTCATCTAAAGCCTTCTATCCCTGATTTTACTTTAGTTAAAGGAATTATTAAAGTAAAGTGATTTTATTAATTAATTATGGAATTAATTGAGTTATTTAAGGAAATGATAAAAGTAATTAGCATGTAATCTAAATTTCACGTGAGTGTGAGAAGTAATATCAACTGTCAATCACTTTGGAGATTAGAAATAGATTATAACTCAACATTATAAAAGCAAGGCCAGGGTGAAGAAGGAAGATTCTTGATACTTGATACTCCTGTTGAGAGAGACGACATAGAGAGAGTTGGATCATGAAGGATTGTGATTCAAGGAGATATTAGAATTAATTAATTATTCAATTAATTGAGTTATTTAAGGGTTGAATGGGAACCACTCCCACATGTCCAACATCTTTGAAACTCGTTCCCGATGTTCCGAGAGCTTGGGAACTAGTAGGGAACATCCCCAATTGGATGGGAACTATTTTGGGAACTTGTGAGATTTTTGGGAGCTTCAACATCAACAAAATGGGAGCTTGGGAACTAGTTTCCGAAATAAAGAGCTTTAAATTAAAATTCTATTAAATTAAAATGTAAATATTTGTATTCCATTATTACAAATACATAATTTATTACAAATATTTTCATTATATTTATTTAAAATATCACTATAAAGCAAAGACTAAAATACACTAAATATTATTAAGTAAATAATAATAATAATACTCACTTTATATTTGTGGATATGAAAAACATTTAATGCATGTGTGTTTTTCTTCAACCCCAGACTAAACATGAAAGTATAATGAGTCAATACCCTATCCATGGAAAGCATTTGCTTGAGTTTGTTGTTTCTATCAACCAACCAACCAACAAGAATAATGCTTCAAATTTACAAAGACGTTTGAAGTTTATATAAATTAGTAATTTCAATATTATAGTTGTTACTTGTTGCAGTAGGAACACCGTTGTCCTAGATTGACCTTCAATTTTATCATTATATGGATACATTGTAATCTAAAATATTTTTTATTTTTTTAATATATATTATTGTCCCTCCCAACTTCAAGTTTTCTGCAAATTTGGGGAAAACTTCTACTCGTTCCAGACACTCATATCCACGTTCCCACGTTTCAGAAACTCGTGCAACATAGGATAAAAGTAATTAGCATGTAATTTAAATCTCACGTGAGTGTGAGAAGTAATATCAATTGTCAATCACCTTGGAGATTAGAAATAGATTATAACTCAATATTATAAAAGAAAGGCCAGGGTGAAGGATGAAGACACTTGATACTTGATACTCATGTTGAGAGAGTCAACATAGAGAGATTTGGATCACGAAGGACTGTGATTCAAGGAGATATTAGATAGGTGGAGAAGGAATTCCATCTAGAGACTAGATAGAGGAGAAGAGATAACAGAGGTTGTCGTGTTTGGGTTTCAATTAAGAGAAACCACAAGAAGTGTTTTGTCGTACAAAGCTTTTCATACAATATTTACATAGGTGTACATGGGTGCCAGTGGAGACAGACATGTATACGTGGGCACAAAATAGGGACATGCACATACATATCGAAAAGCGTGCAGTTTTGGGGTCGTATAATAGGCTAGACTTTGTCAGGTTTGTCTGCAGTTGTATTTCTCTTAGTGGGCCATTATCCCTGTTACGGGAGACCTGCTTTTAGCATAATAAAATCACTCTCAACACTGTTTTTCCCTCCATGGTTTTTTCTAGAGGTATCTACCCAAAAATAGTGGTGTTCATGTGTGCATGATTTGGTTTCCAGTTTTTGCTTCTACTGCATGTTAAAGTTGAATATTTCAGTAGTGTATTTTTGTTTTGTGAGCAACTAATTTGATTTGCAGCAAGGAAATCACTAGATAACAAGATACCTAGGTGTTGGAGTAAGGGGATTTCAACAATATTTATAGAAAAAAACAAAAGTAATATATACAAAAAAAAATCTTATTTTTAAAAAGTAACAATAATGAAAAGGTAAGTCCAAAGTATTTATTTTTTCTTTGTTAAGAAATTAAAACAATAATACAATATTAATAATGATAATGATAGTTAACGTCCATTGAGACCAAGATTGGGGTATCGGACCTTAAGATAGGTAAGAGATTATTTGAACTTTTTTAGAATGTTATTTCGATGCTTGAAAATAATTAGGAGAATAATTCCAAGATCACTATAGTTTTGATGACTTAGAAAGCTAGAAAGGTTGGTATTGTGACAAATATTTTGAAATTGAGTTCTAATTTGGGTATACGCATGACACTTTAGGAGAAAATAATTTTCATCTTCAACCCTTTGAATGTCATAAAGGTGAGGGATTATTTCATGCCATTGTGTTTTGGGAATTGTCCAGCGCCCAGTTTCATTATGCATCTAATGACAATTATTTCTTATTTTAACAATATTGATTCTATTCCTTAGGATAGTCAAAACAAAACAATACTTTTGATCTTCAATATTAGGGTTAACCACCTTCTTATAGTATCTTATTTTTATTTTATCATCTAATTCTTTATTGCACCAAAGAATCTCCTTAACTTTAACTTTAATGATGTTTTTAATATCATCAATATTCTACAAAATAACTTCTTCCTTTATTCCCCAATGATATAGCCAAGACTTGGCATCATTGTGTCATCCCCTCTTAAGTCTTTGATGATTTTGGTTGGATTTTGAAGCAATTTTGGGGAGCTATGTGTCATCCATGTTATTTATCTTATTCTTGTACATTAAGTACCTAATCATAGTTGTGCTCTCAATGGGGGAAAGACTTGCTTCTATGAGGAGGATAGGATAGGGTGTATTGCCTATAATTTTGAGATTATATGTTAAGGTCCTAACCCGCACATAGGTAGATTAATGTATTCGGATGTAATAAAGGTCAATATTAATAAGACCTTTCAATAAAATAGAATAAGGCGGATGTAAGAAGACC
>JZKD02S1489387.1:783810-797713 GCA_000966675.3 Picea glauca | reverse complement strand
AATTTTTGCCTGTTTGCCTTGGCGAACAGATCGTGATATATTCTCCATATGGACTCCGTTTGAAAAAGTAAATATTCCGCCGAAATCAGGAAGACGAGACAAACACAATGACACTGTTTTCGTCGCATTCCGAGCACTTTGAAAATTGAGCAAAATTTTGACCCATGGTCTAGATTTTGATCAAGTGAGCTCGTCGGACATACGCGCTTAGGATTAATAATTTCGGGTTCAAAATTAACTCAGATACTTCACTAGAATAAAAAACAAGAGGGAAATGATCACTATATACAATTCACTTGGTCTGCGGCCTCAAATTCTTGGTTAGCAAAAGTGTTCTCCATGCATGGTGTGATGGGATAAATAGGCAACTCGGCAATGGTTTGCTTGTAATAGGTATGAAGCCTCGTTAACTCTTGTTATGTCCGTTATGGCACGGTCCAAGGATTTGGTGTCAAGCTATAAATGCTTTCTGACCCATTCAGAGCAGTAGTCGAATGGATATATCGGTCCCAATGGCTATATTGCCTCGCCATGGTGAAGTTCCATGTGTCATTGTTCTGATATCCTGACGAAGCTCCCATTCTGCAAATTTTTTTTCTGCGAAGTTCGCTCTGGAACCTTCTGTAACTTTTAAAACTTAGATCTCTTCTTACTTATCTTTCTAGCCTTCCTCCCAGTGATCTTCGTCTCGGTAGTCCTTTTTCCATTATGATTCTTATCATCTTTGGACATAGTCACTGTGCTCTGTTGAGATTCTCTCTTAGGACTCAGGGGTAACACCTCTTCTTTATCTGAGATAGGTACTTCAGTCTCTCGTGAGTCTTCTAATGTTTTTGCAGCTTCAACATCTGAGTTTCTAGTGTTAAGTAGCTTCAATTTGTTCTCCTATTATTCAATCAAGTATGCGATCCTTCTAGTCATCAAATCTTTTAACTCTTGTTTCTTCTTCTCTAAAACGTCTTCTTCTTCTTTTCGTCTGGCTTGATCTCTTTCAATCCAAGGTTTCCCTAGTAACATGGTAAAAGGAGCGCGGTCCTCAATAAATTGTATAATCTCAAAATCTTCTTCTTTCGAAGTTCCCTTGGAATTCATATATATCCGAGTGAGCTTTCCACATACGTTTACGAGTTTTCCTCTGAATAACCCTATTCCTCCTAATGAAGGAATCATAGTAGGCCTTCCTATAGCTTCCCAAGTTCTCTCTATCATGATATTCACCTGTGTTTCCTCATCTAGAACACAATCAATGTCGAAGTCTCCTATTCTTGCTTTGATGCATTCCTTTTCTTTAAATATCTCTGATAATCTAACATGTCGGTGGTCATTCAAAGTTTCTTTCATCTGTAGCAATACCTTCTCTAATTCTTTCTAGGGTTCTTCTATAGCCTTAGTTTCCTGATCTGCCTTAGGGTTTTCTTGTATTATGTTCATACTTTCAAGATTAGCAATCATTCTAGGGAAATCCAACACTTCATGGTCCATAGCTTTGCAACAAAGACAACCAAGTCTTCTCCCAGGGCATGCCTTAGCAAGATGTCCCGATTTTCTACAGCTGTAACAGAGGGTTAATCCTTTCTTTATTTTAAATGATCCCTAGCTTCTCTTGTACTGTGTGCTAGGATCATAGGAGCTAACCTGCAATAAATTATTTCTGGGATCCTGCATCCATTCATTAGTCCAAACATTCTTTCTATGCATAGGTATAACATATCTTTCACTAATCTTATTAGATCTACTCATATCAAATCTTCTTTCATCTATTAATACCCTAGTTTTCAAACTAGGATAGACTCTATTAAACATACCTAGATCCATATTATAGAAACAAAAATTTCCACTTATATTACTTCTACATAGCACAAAGCTTCCAGATCTAAAACTTTTAACTATTCTTACCTTTATCAGAGCACAAAGCTTGCATATCTTACCTCTTTTTAATCAGAAATTCTCACTTTTTCCTTTCTTAGAGCACAAAGCTTTCAGATCTTGCTTCTTTTCTTCAGATCCAACCTCTTTTATTCAGATCAGGTTTCTTTTTTTTGGCACAGAGCTTTATGAGTCAAGTAGAATATTGCACACTAGGGCACATATCTACGCATAGATCTTTCACAATTTCAGGATGGATCTTTGCACAAAGATTCTTCTTTCTCAGTTCCCAAAAATCACAGTTTCAGTCCCAACAATGGAACCATTTGTTGGCACAGGGGCAGACCCAGGGTTCAACGCTACAACAATGCACCAAAAAATCCCTAACTATCGACCCTTTCAACTGTTAATATTATGGTAGCTTCGGGAGGTATGAACCTCTATTGTGACCTATGACAAGATTAGAATACTCTAGAAGGAAGCAAAGAAATGAAGGAAACCCTAGACAAGTTGTCAACTGCAGAAATATATTTAAAATGAATTTATTAGTACCCAGAAGGAGAATTCGGCCCCAGTAAGACTGCCCAAACTACTATAAATACAAGGCACCATTTCTCATTATTCACATCTCAACAATTGCAGAGAGAACCGGATCTGCGTAGGTGCAGTAGCAACTTGTGCGCAATTCTCTGGGAAGGTGTGTGCTAGCCACTGGGTGGGATTATCTGATCAACTTGGTTTCTATTCTTGCTTGGTGCATTAGCCTCGCTTGGCTATTGGATTTCTACCAGGATTCTCTTCTCTATCAAGGTCAAGGTGCTCAGAGGGTGGCTACGGCCTATGGTTGGGTGACAAGGGTATCGTCAATGGTAAAACGAGCACAATATTCTATATTCTAATAGGTTATGGGCCCACACCCCCTTCATTCAACATAAAATATTGGAAGGAAACATAGCCTCTAGATATTTATCTCACTGAGGAACTGCCGCTAGGGTTACTAGTAGGAGCAACTTCCAAAACACTGCATCTAGGGTTACTAGCAGAAGCAGTTGCAGAAACCCTAAATCTTTGATCCGACACCTTGTGATGGAGCATCCTGCTCAAGAAGAAGATATTCATATGCACCCTAACTCAACACACCTCTTGGCTCTCTCAAAAGACAGAAATGACAAAGTTGAAGTTTTGGATCAAGGCATGACTAGTTACCAGTCAACCGAAGACATGTGTGAAACAATCAGTCTTTTACACTACTCAGCACTTATTGGGACGATTGAAGATGGCATGTGGATAATCGATAGTGGAGCTTATAGGAACATGATGAGAGATCAATCCAGACTCTCAAATCTAAATGAGACAAAGACATCGTACAAAGTGGCTCTTGGAGACAAAATCACTTACCCCGTCGAAGGATTTGGACAAGCCTCCGTCAAATTGGAATCAAGTAATCATGTTCACTTAAGAAATGTTTTATATGTACCTGGTTTAGAAAATAATCTTATATCAATATCATGTTTAGAAGACAAAGGAAACATAATAGACTTCATGGATGGAAAGGTGTTATCATGGCATAAGAATTCCAACATAGAAGATGCTAGGGTTATTGGAAGTCGTGAAGGAAATCTGTATAGACTACTAGAACAAAATGAAGAATCTCTAGTACATGATGAAGTCAACCCTAATGAGATTTGGCATAGAAGGTATGCTCATATCAATTATCAATCATTACCTTTTCTCAGAAAAATGGTTGAAGGAATACCAGAATTGAAATCTACACATGAAGGAATCTACAAGGGATGTGCCCTTGGGAAGAATATCAAGAAACCATTCCCAAGCAACAATAATAGATCCAAGGAAATCCTAGATCTAATATACTCAAATCTTTGTGGTCCAATTCCAGTCAGATCTCTAGGAGGATCTCTTTACTACGTAATCTTCATAGATGACTACTCAAGAAATACATGGCTATACCTACTGAAATCAAAAGACGAAGTATTCAACGAATTCCAAGAATTCAAGGAAGAAATAGAAAACCTCATGAACAAGAAGATAAAGACATTAAGAAAAGATAATGGAGGAGAATACACATTGAAGGAGTTCGTTGCATTCTGTAAATCAGAAGGGATTAGGAGGGAGCTGACTGTTTCTCATAATCCTCAACAAAACAATGTAGTAGAAAGAAAGAACATATCTATCAAAAAAACGGTAAAAGCCTTATTGAACGATCAAGGTCTATCCATGTTTCTATGGGGAGAAGCAACAATGACGACAATATATGTACAAAATAGAATCCCTCATCGTATATTGAAGGACGTGACTCTAGAAGAAGCCTTCTCAAGTAAGAAGCCTAATGTGGAAAACCTAAGAATATTTGTATGTCTAGTTTACTATCATATTCCCAAAGACAAAAGGAATAAACTAGAACCCTTAGGAAAGAAGGGGATATTCATGGGATATAGTGATTCATCTAAAGCCTATAGAATATATATTCCAGAACAAAACAAGATATAAGTTAGCAGAGATGTAACGTTCAATGAAAGGATGGCCTTCAGGAAATCCATCGAAGAAATTATAGAAGAAGAATAACTTGAAGAACCTAATAAAGAAAAAACAGAAAACGAAAATAATGAAAAGGATCAACCTGATCATCCTATGGAGAGAAGTGAGAACATTGATTCAGATATCATACCAAAGACCAAGAAATGACTAGCCTATCTTGAAGCTACATTACAAGACACAGAAAGAATCAAGGTTCTAGAAGGAACATCCAGGAAGAGTAAAAGACCGAAAAGATTCTCAAGTTATGCAGCATACATGACGAAGCTTCTAGATGAAGAACCGACCACATTTGTAGAAGCAGTCCAAAAGGTACAATGGAAAGAAACTATGGCGGAAGAACATCAATCCATTATGAAAAATGAAGTATGGGAAATTGTACCTAGACCTGAAGAAAAATCAGTGGTAACCTCAAAATGGGCATACAAGATCAAACATGCAACTAACAGAATTGTGGATAAATACAAGGCAAGATTTGTGGCCAGAGGATTCTCCCAGAAGGAGGGAGAAGATTATGACGAAACCTTTTCTCCGGTGGCTAGGTATACTTCCATAAGAGATATCATATCTCTTGCTGCTTCCATGGGATGGAATCTACACCACATGGATGTAAAGACAACCTTCCTCAATGGAACTATTGAGGAAGAAGTGTATATTGAACAACCTTAAGGATTCGAGGTACATTCCAGAGACACTCACATTTTCAGATTGAAGAAATCTCTATATGGACTCAAGCAAGCTCCAAGGGCTTGGTACGCCAGAATGGATAACTATCTAACAAGACTTGGTTTCTCCAAGAGTCATGCAGATCCAAACCTTTATTACAAATTCGTGGATAACGCACCTGTAATCTACTATTATATGGTTACAATCTATTCATAACAGGAGAAGAATCTCTCATTATCCAGTGCAAGAAGGAATTAGCCTCTGAATTTGATATGAAAGATCTAGGTCTCATGCATTATTACTTGGGACTAGAAGTATGGTAGAAGCATGGTGAAGTATTCCTTGGACAAGGAAAGTACGCAATAAAGGTCCTTCAGAAGTTCGGAATGATGGACTGTAAGTCCATGGACACTCCTATGAATCCAGATATAAGAAAAGTGAAAGTCCCAGATTCCGATCGAGTAGATCCATCTCTACATCGACAACTAATTGGATCCTTGATGTATTTGGTAAATACACGACCAGATATTTTCTTTGTTGTAAATACATTAAGTCAGTTCCAGGTGGAACCTAGACAAGAGCATTGGATAGCTACAAAGTATGTCCTAAGATATATTCGTGGGACAATAAACTATGGGTTGATATATACTACATCTAGTGATATCAAACTTCATGGATTCACAAACTCTAATTGGGCAGGAAGTGCAGAAGACAGAAAGAGAACTTTAGGTATGTATTTCATCTTAGGCTCCACTATGATATCTTGGGGCAGCAGGAAATAGAATTCTGTCGCACTCAGCACAACAGAAGCAGAGTATATGGAAGCATGTGAAGCATGCACAGAAGCAGTATGGATAAGGAAGTTAATCTCTGATTTATTTGATCAGATTCCAGAATCAACCATAATATATGTGATAATCAGAGTTGTATAAGATTATCAGAACATCCAGTGTTTCATGAAAGATCGAAACACATTGAGATAAAATACTACTTTATTCGAGATAAAGTCTAGGAAGGAGAGATAAAGATCAAGTATATCCCCACTGATGAGCAAACAACAGACATCTTGACAAAACCTCTATCCAGAATTAAGTTTGCATATTTCCGAGAGAAGATGGGGATCATGGAAATAACTCCCTTAGTTGAAAGGGAAGACTCTCCAAGTTAGGAGAAAGTACTGAGAAATATTATTGAAAACATTTATTTTTGTGACTAAATGACTCTCTAGATTAGGAGGGAGCACTGGAAATATTATTTATCTTTGTAATTGAAAAATAGTCCAGATTGGACAAATTCTTTCATGTTCAGAACGTGGATTGACATTTCTGACAGGCAGTGACTTCCCATTGTGGTTAACATGGGAGGTAGTCTGATTGTTGATGTATCATAGACACTGACTTCCCATTGTGGTTAACATGGGGAGTGGTCTAGGTCGGTCTCTCTTCTTGAGGGTTACTCAAGAAGACTGGCCTGCCTCACCGGACAACGATTTCTCATTGTGGTTAACATGAGGAATGTTCCATTTTGGAGGTTGATGCAGGACAATCTTTTCCTCTTGTGGTTAACAGAGGAAATGGTTCAGATAGTCATTCCTTAGGGTTTATACATTCTCTCCAAGGTGCACTTTGATTAGTGTAGGAGGAATGGCCCAAGGTGGGGAATGGTTCAGGCTCAACAATCAGGGACAGACATTCCTTAGGGTTTATACATTCTCTCCAGGGTGCACTTTGATTAGTGTAGGAGGAATGGCCTAGGGCAGGGAATGGTCCAGACTCAAACATTCCTTAGGGTTTATACATTATGTCCAGGGTGCACTTTCATTAGTGTAGGAAGAATGGCCCAGGGTGAGGAATGGTCCAGGCTCAGAAATCAGAAACAATCTTCCTTTTTTGAGAAGAATAGGGCAGATAGCCCATTTTTGATGTTCTATACTGAGGGCAGATATTCTTTCATATCTCACAGACGTGAGTGAAATATTGGCCCAGACGATTCAGTTTATTTTAACAATATTTTTCTATGCGGGTTGGCATCAAATGATTGTTATGGAGACTACCTGTCTCCAGACAATAGAAATACACTACTGTGGTGGATTTGCTCCACTATTTGTAACTATGTGTCACAGTTTGAGTAGTTTCTTACTACCTTGAATAAACACAGGTGTGTTCTATCAATTGATATTGTACCAATTGTCATAGGAGATTATCCAGTTTGATAATAATGATGTTGCTCATGTTACTACCAGTTGAATGGTATGTTTTTCTCAAGACCATACCTCCCTAGCTAGGAGGGAGTGTTAATATTATGGTATATTTGGGAGGTATGAACCTCTATTGTGACCTATGACGAGATTAGAATAATCTGGAAGGAAGAAAAGAAATGAAGGAAACCCTAAACAAGTTGTCGGCTGCATAAATATATTTAAAATGAATTTATTAGTACCCAGAAGGAGAATTCGGCCCTAGTAAGACTGCCCAGACTACTATATATACATGGTGCCAGTTCTCATTATTCACATCTCAACAATTGCAGAGAGAACTAGATCTGCATAGGTGCAGTAGCAGCTTGTGCGCAAGTCTCTGGGAAGGTGTGCACTAGCCTCTGGGTGGGATTATCTGATCATCTTGGTTTCTATTCTTACTTGGTGCATTAGCCTCTCTTGGATATTGTATTTCTACTAGGATTCTCTTCTCTGTCAACGTCAAGGTGCTCGGAGGGTGGCTACAGCCTATGGTTGGGTGATGAGGGTATCATCAATGGTAAAACGAGCACAATCTTCTATATTCTAACATCAACAACACCTGTGAAGTAGATGAAGTCTCACCCAAGGTAGAGGTAGGGGTGGTTGCAAGACTCAAGTGTATGCAACCTTAGCTGGGACACAAATCTGTGATTATAATACTTAATAAATCACTTAGCACTGTCAGTTTCTCAATATACAATCAATAATCACTTCTCTTATAAAACAGGGCTTCGCAGCATTCACACTGATAGAACACACTTAAGCACTTAGCATCAATAGATAGGTCAGATCTAGCAGATCAAGCACTCAACATATTCATATAGATCATATCTAACATTTGTATACATCATTAGCACTAAGCATAAGCAGATCTATCTAATCATCTCAAAGCACTTAGAAAAAGAAGACATAAACACATCCAGACAAGCACAAAGCAAGACAACACAGTGTTTACATGGTTCACCCCTACCCTGGGGCTTTGTCCACTAACTCTTCTTCTTTATTGTATTTAGTAAATACGTCACAAGAATAGAGCCATCAAAACCCTTACTCCGCATAGGACAAAAGATCTTCGTAGCTCACTAGATCATTCTTCCTTGCATTACAAAACTCATCCTTCCATAATCTGTTACAACCACTTGCACTTAGCTCTGCAAGTCTCTTACAGTCATGCACAAAGCGCTTACATACTCTACTTGCACTTAGCATACATTCAAATCACATAGATGCACTATTAAACTCTCTACTTCTTACATTTCCTATCCTTCTATTTATACATACAAAATAGGCCTAAACATGGGTAAACCCATGGGCCGATATCCCGATCCCGTTACATAATCTCAAAAACCCAAAAAGGACCCAAAAGTGGGCCGAGATCCTTTGATCTTCGCTTCGTCTTGCGCTCCTCCTTCGACAGGCTGTCGAAGTCCCAAAATAGATCACTATGACCAAGAATCTCCCAAAAATTGGTCAAGGAACAACACCATGATATCATTAGAGGAAAAGAATGGGAAAACTAGAGAGGGTCCATTATGTTAAAGACCCAAAATTTTCTTCTTGTTGGGGAATAATAAACCTCCTCCCAAACCCAAAGACAAGAATCAGTTAATGAAGGAAAGAACCGGTGGTTGAACCATCAACCACAACCATGAATGGAGGAATGGATGGGCTAAAGAATGTCAGCCCAAAGTACCACAGGGTCTGGCAGACCTAGGCTGACTCAAGTTTTCTTCTAACACAAGTAACAAGATAGGTGAAAAAAACTTCCTCATGAAAGGGGGTGCAAGCAATACATGAGTAGATAGTTGAGAAGAGGGCGGGAGGATCTCTAGCGGAGAATTTGGCAGAAAACATGACCTGAGGCAGAGGACCGCGATCTTGAAGCTGAGGAAGCATCTGACAAACCTCGTAGGGTGGCTATGATAGAGAGATGGTCTATGAGAAATTGAATGGATTCCCTAGTGATATCATGGCTTAGCACGAGGTTGGTCAAAGTGCTAAGAGTGAATGCCTTTGAGCCTATGGTTGGGTGGAAAGGCACACACCCATAGTCAGTGAGTTGGCTGCAACCTATAATATATAAGTATACTCATACCCTGTGTAATTTGAGATATAACTGTGAAATAAAGTTGGATACCCTCTGAATGTTTAGAAATGTGCATGTTCACTTAATGGTTGGAATTTATTCCTTTATCTTTGGCTTGATTGTGCTGATTTGTACATGTAAATGCTCAAGCCATGTAGTGGCTCAAGTTAAAACAAATGAACTATGAGTCTGTCAACCTCATGAAAAATTTCACGTGTGTGTGTTTACACTTCCAATTATTTTGGACCTCCTGGATAAGGGAGTTTGTTAGGCTCAAGAGAGGTAGCGTGGAGGTGCAAAGAACCTACACCAGCTACATAGGAGTGGAGAATTCTCTAAGTTCTAACTATGGAAGAAACACAAGGAGCGTCCCCTCATTTCATTTGAGGTACCAGTAAGCTCAAGAGGTGTAACACTCGTAGAGTGTAGACAAGGGAGAGAATTCCACAGACCTTTCACCCACATGATCGAGGGCTCATGTCGAATACCTTAACTCATTTATGGCTAAAGGAATTAGCACCTATTCCCACAAAATACTTCAAAGGACCCATGTGACTAAGGTTTCAGAATCCTACGCTGGGCCCAAAAGGAGTTGAGCCTTCCCGACTTTGGAACTCTGGGAGATTATAGCTCTGGAGTGTTTAGACCCTATCCTTTTGTAAAAGGCTGAAGGAATCTAATAGTTACGGTTACCTATAAGGTTGATCGGCGCCTAGCGGTCTCCCTAACCCTGGCGGATAGATCTACCCCACTGTTAAATGTCGATCCTTTCTTCCACCAAAAATTTTCATGAGTCGTAGACCTGAGAAGGATCAAAGTTCCCCTTGTCCGTTGGATCTACACCAAGGAAACTTCGAGAGAGTCGAGAAATTTAACACTAAAATTCCCAAAGTCCAGAGCGAGGAATTAATATGGACCATAGATCTAGGGATCCTTCGGAATTCACCCTGGCTGTTAGATTGAGCTCACGGTCAGCCCAACATTGACCGCTCTGGGGAGAACAAGGAAGTTACAATGACAACTCCCCAAAGTCCGAAGCCTTGAAGTAATGGAGGTCGTGGATATGGAGATTATGCAGACTCCTACAGACCGTGAGATCGAAGGGTTGGGAAACTATTATTTTGAGGTGACGTAGCACCCTGACATCATTCAAGGTGACGTGGAACCATAGTACGCGCACCACGTGTCACCTAGAGTTTTTCATGTGCAGACCCCATGAGCTATTAAACTATGACACGTCTCACCCCTTGTAAGGGCCATGTGTAAGCTCTATCTTGCCATGCATTGGACATTGGGTTCATATGAGAGGTAGGATACTTGAGATCCACCTATACTCGCCACCATGTTTTACCCGTCACACCATGCATTAGTGGGTACTTTGACAGTCTAGGACTCTGGGAGTCTGGAAGTCTGAGGTATAGTGTTATAGACCTCCAAAGCTTTGAAGGCCGGACTAAATCCTGGTCATTGCCTCTAGTGACGTGTGTCGCCAGATCTTATAATCTGGAGACTTGACACTCTGGAGGATTTTGGGTATGACACCTCCAAAACTCCCAAACACTTAATCGATGAAGTGATATGAGTTGTAGATAGAGGGGTCTACATGACCAGACCTAGAACGTGAGATCAAAGGAACGTTAGAAGGTTGTGTTAGGATTCGACGTGGCTCTCTAACATCATCCAGGATGATGTGGACCCACGATTGAGGTGACATGTGTCCTTTTCTAATGGGCCCAGGGGTCTGTGAAACATCCATCTGTGTAACACACCCAACCCATTAAAAAGGTATTTTAAGGGATGGGGCCTCAAATTTTCCTTTTCCTTAATTAATCAAATCCTTTTTCTGGGATCTCTCTCACATTTTTCTTGCTAGGATCCTTCCAACCATTGTTTCCATGCTCGAATCTGATCTCAAGATTGGGAGATCTGCCCTTCTAAATTCCTTCAAGGGCTAATAGTCACGGGCCACGTGGCACCTACATGGATCTAACTCCTTCATATCACCCTGAGTTCTCTGATATCCTAAAACTCCCCGTGTTTCTAGATCTATGGTGGAGATCCATCCACCATTAATCAATGGTGGACCCTTATCCTTGGGAACGCACGTGCCTAAGGTAAAATTCAGCGTTTGACGCTTTTGGGTGCACATGGTTTAACGACCCAAATCTCTTGGAGTACTTTTCTTCCAATGTCCCATGGGCTTGCCATGTGGCTCCATCCTTTGAGCCTTTCTACACCATACTATTGCAATTATTTCAGAGCCGCGGAGTTCTAGACTTCTAAAGTTTCAGAATCGCTCCATGTGGCTCTAGCCTTTGGGCCTTTCTACGACACTACACCCCAGGTCTTTTGGACTCCCGAAGTCTCATTATTTCACCATTCATGTGGTTAGGTGGACACGTGCCAGGGACTGACACGCGGTGAGGGCCAGAGGTTACATGTTCCATCATTGGGGGGTGACACATGTCATGTTCTAATGGGCTCAACGATCTACGAAACATCTGTATCCAAGTGACATGTGGCACCTCAATCATGGGTCCAAGGTTTGATAACCTTGAGCTAGGCCCGAAAGGAGTTGATCCTTCCCATCTTCGGAACTCCAAGAGATCATAGCTCCATAGTGTTTCGACCCTATCCTTTTGTAAAAGGCCGAAGGAAAATGATAGTTATGGTTACCTATAAGTTTTCTCGACACTTGGTAATCTCCCTAACTGTGGAAGATAGATATTCCCCACCATTAAACATCGATCCTTTCTTCCACCCAAATTTTCTGTGAGCCATAGATTTGAGAAGGATCGGAGGTCCCCTTGTCCATTGGATATATGCCAAGGAAACTTCGGCGAAGTTCCACTTTAGGAGAGTGGAGAAATGTTAACACCGGAATTTTTGAAGGTCAGAGCGATGAATTAATATGGCCCATAGATTTGGGGATCCTCCGGAATTCCCCCTAGTCATTGGATTGAGCTCGAGGTCAACCCGACGTTGACCGCTCTAGGGATAATGAGGAAGTTACATCGCCAATTACCTGAAGGCCGAAGCCTCAAAGTAATGGAGGTCGTGGATCTGGAGATTACGTGGACTCCTACGGATTGTGAGATCAAAGGGTTGGGCAATTATCAGTACAAGGTGACATGGCACCCTGACGTCACTCAAGGTGATGTGGAACCATAGTACGTGTTCCACGTGTCACTTAGATTTATGCATCTGTAGACCCCATGAGCCATTAAATTGTGACACATGTCACCCTATGTAAGGTCCACGTGTAATCTCTATCTTTCCATGTGTCCAACATTGGGTTCATTTGATAGGTAGGATACTCAGGATCCATCTGTACTCTCTACCATGTATTACGTGTCACCCCACGTGTTAGTGGGTACTTTGGTAGTCTAGGACTCTAGGAGTATAGAAGTCTGAGGCATAGTGTTATAGACCTCCAGAGCTTCGAAGGTCGGAGTAAATCCCAGTTCTTGCCTCGAGTGACGCGTGTCGCTAGATATTATAATCCGAAGACTTGACACTTTGGAGGATTTGGGGTATGACACCTCCAAAACTCCCAAAAATTGAATACACGAAGTGATGTGAGTCATAGATCAAGGTTTATACGTGGAAATACCTGGACCATGAGATCGTAGGAACATTAGAAGGTTGTGTTAGGAGTCGACGTGGCTTGTTGATGTCATCCAGGGTTATGTGGACCCATGATTGAGGTGCCACATGTCACTTGGATACAAATGTTTCATAGATCGTTGAGCCCATTAGAACATGACATGTGTCACCCCCCAATGATGGAACATGTCACCTATGGCCCTCACCATGTGTCAGTCCCTGGCACGTGTCCACCTAACCACATGAATGGTGAAATACTGAGACTTTGGGAGTCCAAAAGACCTGGGGTGTAGTGTCGTAGAAAGGCCCAAAGGCTAGAGCCACATGGAGCGATTCTGAAACTTCAAAAGTCTAGAACTCTGCGGCTCCGAAAGAATTGCAATAGTATGGTGTAGAAAGGCTCAAAGGATGGATCCACATGGGTCCAAATCACCTCCAAATACGTTCAAGATGATTGATCCAAAAATAATTTTGGATTTCTACAAATAATTTTATGAGCAACAACAGATAAAATTTGTAAAGGCGTCAAGATCAGAAACACGATTTTGCAAGACTGATTGCAACCAAACCGTGAGGAATTTGGAGAAACGGTTGAAAACCCAGAACCAAAATGGACCCATTTACCTTTAGTGAAAACATTTTCCCAAAAAAATGCACGATTTGAGAGATATTTGGGTCTCTTTTAGAGAAAAATTTCAGGTGGAGGAAATTAATAGTGACATCCAGACTGTTCATTCATTTATAAATGTATGAGAAAGATCAGAGCCATGGAAGATCCAAGAATTGGAGAGGAGGATTTTAATCCTTTCTCTTTTGTATATTATTTCTTTTGTAAACTTTTTATTTCTTTTCAAATGGAGTAATGGATGGTTGGAAGCTTTGGGAGG